>OX155950.1:40285236-40350236 GCA_944548615.1 Micropterix aruncella
TATTCTTTTTTAAGGATCAGCTGCTTATTTGTCCTTCAGTCGTTTGTTTTTGCTTAAATCTTTTCGTTTGTGCAACCATGGTAAAGTTGAAAATTTGCATTATTTTCAAATATGAGATCCTATGCAGGTGTTTTCTATTACAGCTTCTTGCAGTCTGGCTATACAGTCACCGTAAATGTGTACTGTTAAGAAATGCAATCAATAATGGTGATGCTCGTGATTACATAACCGAACCTGGGCAATCGCTCATCGCCACTGCTTCTGCATGACAACGTATAATCACAGATTTCACTGCAAACAGTCGCAAAGTTGCAGGAGTTGCGGCTGGAAATTCTTGGCCACCCGTTTTTTTTTTCAGAATTTAGATAACTTTTTACAAGGGAAAAAAACAACTTTGAAGTATCGGCAAAAACGCCTTTTAAGCATTCATTGGTTCCTGTCCGCGAGAGTGCCGAGCGTACAGTCCACGAAAGTACAGCAGAGGAACTAAGCAACTTCCATTAAAAAATCAAATCTGGTTAGATAATCGGGATCAATATTTCTATTATTTAAACAAAAAAAAATGCTGGCTTTAAATTTTCTTTATAAAACAGCAACTTCACAGGTAAGGACCCAAAACATATTTACTAAAGCTTAAAGATGATGTCATGTATAGAGAAAGTAAACACTTTTCTCGATTTGAAATACGACTGACTTAACTTCGTTTTGAAAGGAAACCCTTACAGAGATTTTTATACATCATAAGAAAAATGCACGAACCTTGCGATAATCCCACGCTAACATTATTTGATCGCCATGAGGAGAAATTTGAAAATCAAACATCTCTGTTAAAATCTGAAAATAAATTTTCATATTAAGAAGCAGCTCAAATAAGGGCATATTCTGACCGCTTTATCTTACCAGTGTAAATGGTTCCTCATTAATATCCAACAACATACTAGTTTGCTCATCGGTAATACTGTACCGAATCAAACTGCCATTCTGGTCTTTCATGATATATTCATTCTCTGCAACAATACATAAATAACAATATTAGAGCCAGCGTTTTAAAAAAACTACTAGAAATGCAGTAACCTGAAGTCCATAAGCCAGTGAAGCCTCCTGGCGTAAAAGCATCTGATAAAATATCATCTATATTAATTGGCTCTAATGGGACCGTTTCCGGTGTCGTCGCTACGGGCGTTGTCGTTTCGGGAGTCGTTGCTACGGGCGTCGTCGTCTCGGGCGTCGTCGCTACGGGTGTCGTCGTTTCGGGAGTCGTCGCTACGGGCGTCGTCGTTTCGGGAGTCGTCGCTACAGGTGTCGTCGTCTCGGGCGTCGTCGCTACGGGTGTCGTCGTTTCGGGAGTCGTCGCTACGGGCGTCGTCGTTTCGGGAGTCGTCCCTGCGGGCGTTGTCGTTTCGGGAGTCGTCGCTACGGGTGTCGTCGTCTCGGGAGTCGTCGCTACGGGCGTCGTCGTTTCGGGAGTCGTCCCTGCGGGCGTTGTCGTTTCGGGAGTCGTCGCTACGAGCGTGGTCGTTTCGGGAGTCGTCGCTACGGGCGTGGTCGTTTCGGGAGTCGTCGCTATGGGTGTCGTCGTCTCGGGCGTCGTCGCTACGGGTGTCGTCGTTTCGGGAGTCGTCGCTACGGGCGTCGTCGTTTCGGGAGTCGTCCCTGCGGGCGTTGTCGTTTCGGGAGTCGTCGCTACGGGTGTCGTCGTCTCGGGAGTCGTCGCTACGGGCGTCGTCGTTTCGGGAGTCGTCCCTGCGGGCGTTGTCGTTTCGGGAGTCGTCGCTACGAGCGTGGTCGTTTCGGGAGTCGTCGCTACGGGTGTCGTCGTCTCAGGCGTCGTCGCTACAGGCGTGGTCGTTTCGGGCGTCGTCACTGCGGGCGTCGTCGTTTCGGGAGTCGTCGCTACGGGTGTCGTCGTCTCGGGCGTCGTCGCTACGGGTGTCGTCGTTTCGGGAGTCGTCGTTTCGGGCGTCGTCGTTACGTGCGTTGTCGTCTCGGGAGTCGTCGTTTCGGGCGTCGTCGTTTCGGGCGTCGTCGTTTCGGGCGTCGTCACTGTGGGCATCGTCGTTTCGGGCGTCGTCATTACGGGCGTGGTCGTCTCGGGAGTCGTCGTTTCGGGCGTCGTCACTGTGGGCGTCGTCGTTTCGGGAGTAGTCGTCGTCTCGGGAGTCGTCGTTATGTGCGTCGTCGTTTCGGGCGTCGTCGTTTCGGGCGTCGTCGTTTCGGGCGTCGTCACTGTGGGCATCGTCGTTTCGGGCGTCGTCGTTTCAGTCACAGTTGTGGTTTCTGGATCAGGAATTAATCCCCCACCACCAGAGGAATCATTATTTATATGTATCACTAAAACAACCGCAGTGATCACACCAGCAGTTACCACAACGACCGCTGCTATCGCTATTAACCATATCTTTAAATTCGGTGATACAGTACTGGTGACGGGTTCCATTTGCCCCTATAAAATCAATTTAATAATAATCTTAAAACTGATAGAAATAATAATAATATTATGTACCAATAAATACCTCTATTACGCTTCCTGTTAGTGGATACCGAGGACGACGGTCCCTACTGATGCTTCCGAATGACGTTTAGACACTTTGGAACACCTGTATAATTAATTATATTATTTTATTATTCAGATCAACTAGCTTGATGATGAATTTTCCGTTATAGTCTAACTCTCAATTCAAGCATTTAAATTAGGGAATTTACAAAACCTTGACACGATGTTTGTATTCTAGTAAAAAAAACAACTAATCTAACAGAAAAATAATAATAATCGTGGATTATTAAAAACCTATAAATATAAAAATCAATTGCCTTGCGTTTGTCTCGCAAAAACTCGAAAATGCCTTGACCGATTAGATTTTTTTTGTAATGTTCGCCTCGATTCAGCGGTGGTTTATAAAAAAATTAGGAAAGACCTGAAGAAACAGCTGAAAAATCGAAAAAATCAAAATTGGTCATTTTGGGAATTGCCACTTCGGATTACTTTCAATAGATGGCGTTCGCCGCGGTCCGATTATTTGACAGATTCGCCATGCACAACTTTTATTAATTCCGTGCAATTGTGTGAAATTGTTATTAATAATTTATAATCATTAATTGTCATTACATATAACATCGTTTTATTTTAAAATAAGGTAGTGTATATTGAAAATAAATTTGGTTAAAGTGAATTTAATTGCATTTTGCGAATATTCATTTTGATCAGCCATTCTATTAAGGTAAATAGACTTTGCAGGCTTTGCAAAGTCGAGGTAAATAGATTTTGCAGACATAACCCTAAATTTGGACTTTGTTTAAGGATTTCAATATTGTAACGTTCTCAAGGAAAGTTCGAATAATTTGAATGACTATGAAAACAATTACGTGTCGTTTTACGGTGTTCATTACAATTCCGAGGAGAAGAGCTAATATAGGTCGTCGAAGTCATTCAAATGCGCGGCGAGCCACCCCGTGGAAACCGCACTGATGTGAGATTATTCCTTTATCTTAGCCAAAATCCCGGATGAAGCTGCTGATCCGAAACTGCAAGCAGTGGTGCCTAAGGATATTATCCATGGACCTTGCGGAGTTTTTAACGACGACTCGCCTTGTATGATCGATGGTAAGTGTTCCAAGCGAAACCCGAGAGACCTTATTGCAGACACTATCATAGGTAATTGCAGATACCCATTGTATCGTCGCCGATCAGTTGCGGACAATGAGCGATTTGCAGTTGTGAATGTCAAAAGGCAAGATGTTAATATGGACAATCGTTGGATTGTACCATATTCGCCAATATTGTCCCAGGCTTTTGAGGCGCACATCAATATGGAATACTACAACTCCGTCAAGTTGTTAAAGTACATATGCAAATACGGGAACGATATGGACCATATGCAAATACGTGAAGTCAGCGATATGGCTGTTTTCACTGTGACAAGTATCTCAGTGTCTGATGGGTCGCTATGTCAGCAGCATTTAGGCGATTTGATCTTTTTCTTTGCGATCCACGAAAGACACCCTACAGTTGTACATTTGGAGAAATTTTAGAGAGAATCAATTTAGTTAACAAAAAAATGCAGAGCCCTGGTTTAGATATTTGTGAAGGCAATAATATAAGTATGTGATGTGATATAATTATGTAAGATAATTATTATGTGAGTTGTAAGCAACCTACGGCACCAATCAGATCAGAAACTAAAGGAATACGAAGAGAAAGCTAAAAAGATAAGTACTAGTGTGGGAACAGGATACAGTGACATAAACAAGAGACGCAATATTTCAAAATTTTCCGATAAATCTACAGATTCCGATAAATCAACAGATAAATCTACCGTTAAATCTACAGATAAATCTCAGTATACGGCGAAGAAAAATGTAAAAGAGACACGCTAAATGTTGCATTGGATAAGCTGATTATGGATTTTAATAGAAGAAGCCAAGTCTATGAGACATATAGCGAGAAATTAAAAATTTTAATGGATTTGCAAGATAAAAATATGGAAAACGTAGATCTGGAAAGTGTGTGTAATATATTGTTGATTATTATTCAAATGACGTAGACGAACATTTAGTTAATGAGAGCATTCACTTAAAATCTTACTTACTACAGTCTAAGCCAGAGTCTTACACCTCTTGCAGTGACATTTTTATGCTTATATATGAAAAGAAACTTGTTGATGTTTTCCCAAATTGCTATACCATCTTAAAGATTTTTTTTAACGTTGCCAATCACTAGCTGTGAAGCGGAGCGATTATTCGCCCTGATGTCGTACGTAAAAAATCGATAAAGGACAACAATGTCAAACTACCGACTAAATCATTTATCAGTTCTTTCCATACATTTCGATTTAACAAAGGACTTACAATGTGATGAGCAAATAATGGAAATTGCAGCACAAAAATGCAGAAAGGTTGCTTTAAAATGTATATAGGTACATATTTTTTTATAGGTACAACTGGGCGCTGTTCCGGCTCCTGGCTCTACTGAACACTACCCTAGCAGTTCAAGTAGTATATCCAAAATTACCTTTCACAAGAGACTTATCGGCAAGTATTTAAGCAAGCTAGACAAGAATAAAGGATCTGGAAGTGATAGAATTCCTCCCACCTATATTATAAGCTGCGCAAGCCAATTATCTCATCCACTCGCCTTGTTATTCCGCCGTTCACTGGATGAAGGTACATTTCCCTCTCGTTGGAAAGAAGCCTTCATTGTACCAATACATAAAAGTGGCTTAAATAATAACATATCGCATTATAGGCCCATCTCAATGCTTTCGGTGTTTAGTAAAGTTTTCGAAAAAATCATTTACGATCAGATTTATCCCGCCGTTTGCAATTATCTTTCTCCATATCAGCACGGCTTCATGAGTAAGCGATCTGTAGTCACGAACTTAAGTCAATTCACTAACGAAATCCTCGATAACATGAACAGTCGGATGCAAACTGATGTTATATATACAGATTTCTCAAAAGCTTTTGACAGGGTAAATCATTCTGTATTATTACTTAAACTTGAGAAACTCGGTATAGACGGTGATCTGTTAAGATGGTTCACGTCTTACATTCACAATCGTCAACAGGCTGTCGTCGTAGGTGGATTTAAATCAGACTTTATTTCGATTCCTTCGGGTGTTCCACAGGGATCACCCCTGGGGCCGCTCTTATTCAATATATATATTAACGATATCGGTTCCTGTTTCAAATCATCCCAGTTTATCCTATACGCAGATGACCTTAAAGTCTATTCTGTTATCTCAGGAGTGGCCGACTGTTTACGCCTGCAGGATGACCTGAGCCGTCTTAGCGAATACTGTGTTTTGAACAAGCTCGATCTTAATGTCAAGAAGTGCCATCGAATCTCGTTTACGAGAAACAAAAATAAAATTACGATTACAAAATTGGTTACGATAACATTAAGGAGACTAACATTGTCCGAGATTTGGGGGTTTTACTCGATTCTAAAATGAAATTCGACCAGCACATTGAAAGTATTGTCACCAGAGCATACAAATCGCTAGGTTTTCTATTACGGGCGTGCAAGCCCTTTTCCGAGACATCCACCTTGATAGTAATATATGGAGCCTATGTCCGTAGTATACTAGAATTTGCATCCTGTATTTGGTCCCCTCAATACAACTTGTATAAGCAACGAATCGAGCGTATTCAAAAAAAATCTTAAAGCACTTGTGCATTAAGGAAAATAAATTTACTGAATCGTACAATGATAGATTAGCTCTCTTTAAACTCGATAGTCTTGAAGATAGGCGTACAACCTACGATATGATGTTTCTTTACAGTGTAATAAACAATATTTTTGACAGTGCGTATCTGGTCGAAAGGGTATCTATTCTAGCTCCTCCTCGCATAACTCGGAATCCGCACCTGTTTTATGTAAAGAGATATAACTCTAATTATACGAAGCATTCCCTAATAAATAGAGCTTTGACAACGTATAACCATAGGTTCGGGTATATTGATATTTTTTCATCAGGTAAAAGTCACTTTAAGGAAGCCATTTAAAAGTCTTATCAGTCCTTTGTCCCCCCTAATTCATCTAATGACTATTAATCCCTTAAACGGTTTATATGAATAGTTTTTTGTAATATTTTAAAAATATATATTTTTGGTACAAAATAATTAATAATGGTTATAGTCTTAATGTAAAATTTAATTTTCTTTTGTTTTTTGTTATTTCTCTTTAGTCTATCAATAAATCACTGCTTACGAAATGTAAGTATAATAAGCTATAATAACGGAGTTATGTACTGTACACATAGTATTAACGGTAAATAGTGTTAACATATAATTAGTCATAGTTTTATTGTTATATTTTGTATTTGTTATATATAAACGCTGTTTGTTAACCGAATAAAATAAATAAATAAATAAATAAATGAATAATAATAACCTGTTGATTTATTTTACAATACCTTTTTTAAAAAAATCTTTATTCATAAAAATAACATCTATATAATTATAGCAGTTGAGTTCCTACCGACGCTAGTGCCTTGTCAATAGGTAACTAGTAATGAATGTTTGTTTAAATTTTACTTATGTTAACTAGCTTAACAAATAATATTAATACTTGCTTAATTAAGCTACTAATTACGATATTATTACAATTAGTATTAATGTTGTTTAGTTAAGCTATTAAGCAACGTGTTCTTAAGCTAATCGATTGTCTATTTTTAGTGAAAAGTTAAATATCTTACAGTTATGTTTGTGTGTCTGTCATATTAAACAAATAAAATATTGTGTTGTCCTCTTTTTTGACGTGACAACGTCTTATAATTCGATGGGCCGGCTGCACGCACGAAAAAACATGACTCATGCGGCGTTACCTCGCTCTGATGCGTTCCATTTATTATATTTATTATTCAATATAAATGCTGCCATCTACCGGTTGCGACAAGAATTATTTACTAACCTCAGTCTAAAATAGTACGAATGAAAATCACTAGATTGATTTAAATTCTTGACATAATTTTATATGTATTCTTGATATATGGAATGTTATTACTGAACGGACAATTTTCTTGTGGGTACAACAAAGTGCAACGAAGTAAGAAACTTTTATTAAAAAAAAATAAAAAAGTATGAAAAGCTATCATTACGATGCGCTATCTAGCGGTTGGTAAAATGTCGCTGATATCGTTTATTTACGACGTATTACCTACTGCTAGATGGCGCAGCGTGCTCAAACGCTTCTCAATCCGTTATTTAACAGTTGGAGATTTTAAACTTTCAAATTTAAAAAAAACAATAAACTTTAAACAATAAACAATTATACTGCTGTACAATAATACATTTACATGTTGTAGTCAAATCGGTGAGTATAAAAGCTTATATTTTTGGGTGTTTGTAATAAACAATATCAGAATCTTAAATGAAACTGCTTCAAATACAACCATTCCATCAGTATTTTCTTATGACGTTGTCACGTTCAACTATCGTCAGTAAACCGACTTTACAGACAACCGTTTTTTTTATATTGTGTACCTAGTGACCTAGACATCATTATCGAAAACAGTTTTTTGATAAAATGGCAATTAGTTGATTAATTAGGCAGGCCCCCAAGTCATATTAGCCCAGGGCCCCCACAAACGCACGGTCCGCCCCTGACTCCGATTGACGACTAACATGCGAGTGTTTTTGCAACAATATCGAAATGCAGGTGTGTTTTCGAAGCAATTGTTGGACATTTGTAATGGGAAAGTCGCAATTGGCATCTCGACCGGATTCATTACATTGCCCACTGATTTCTGTCAATTGACCGAATCGAAGAAGGAGCTTATTCGGCATGTTATTCCGAAGGTAGCGAAGAACTTTAAAAACCATAATTGGCTGAGCCAACGAGCCATATTGGCGGCAAAAAACAAAAATGTCGGTGATCTCAACGCGACCATTCAAAATTTAATTCAGAGACCATCGTTTTCCTTCAAATCGGTAGATACAGTTGTCAACCAGGATGAGGTAGTATACTATCCCAAGGAATATTGAATTCTCTGGAATTGCCTGGCTTATCTACCACCTCACACCTTGCAATTGAAAGTATTTCATCATCATGTTGCGTATCATCAATCAACTTCGACTATACAATGGATGGTACTGGAAATTAAAAAGCTTATGAACAACGTCGAGACGACGATTAGCAAGGGAAAGTACAAAGGGGAGGATGTTTTGATTCCCATTGCCAGTGGCGCTGGATTCGTATAAACACTAGCCAGTATACAGACAGTTGCTAGCGACTAGTCATTCAGTTTGACGATTCGAAAATTACATCGATAAAGTGATCTGAAGAAGAGCTTATAAAGTATGTCCAATTATATAGACAAGAAGAATGCCTCTATAACATAAAATCCCAAGTTCACCGAGACAAAAATAAACTGTCTACAGCATTGCGGAATATTTTCGTAGGAATGAATGTTGAGTGCTTAACCATAGACGGCGTTAAAATTAAAATAATAGAATGGAGTCTAGTAATAACGTGTAAAGTTTTATTGACAATGCCTTTAATTCGCTTCGCCTTTTCAAACGCGAAAACTCATTTTCGCGGACGTGTAGTCACCTCAATGGTTTACCGATTACTACTGGACGCGTGTAAACGGCGCGGCCCAGTGCCCATGCCGATTCAGCGAGGGAACCCAGTGACGCTGGATCCAGCTACTGGATCAATGTAAATCAGCCATTGTCTGATTCTCTGCCCAAATGATAATTTGTGAAATAGGATAGAAGACGAATTTACAGCGTGCAATTTTTAGCACCCGACGTTTCGGTGACGTTGCAGCCATATGATAATTTGTGAAATTATCGAAGACTTTTGATTGAAAATATCTGACAATTCTGTATAACCTAGAAAATCTGCGATAGAATTTTCAACCTTCTTGTATGTAGTAGGTATACCTTATAATGTTGATACATACATACATATTCGAATAGTAATTTTGGGTTATATTGACTCTACCAAGTGTAGAAATTTTTATGAACACGTTTATTATTAAAACAAAAAAATCGGTTGTGTCACCCCAAAACTTTCCCGGCGAGTAGACAAGCCCCCCACCTGCTAATCTGCCACCCTTCCCGCCTTCCCCGCGCGCTAACCTAACCTCCACCCGCTCGCTGATTCGTAGTATATTTGTAGTATTTTTCGGGCTATTAAATTGGTTTTTTTCCAAAAAATATGTAGTATTTCCCTAAATACTGCCAACCTTAAATGTTATTTGTGTCGTTGTATACGGGATATTCTAACCAACCCCTCTTCCCCAAATCCCATTATTTCGCAATATATTCGAAGTATTTCCCGTGGTATTAAAATGTATTATTACAAAAATTCAGTAGTATTTTCTCAGTTATGGTGGGCTTTAAATATTATTTGTGTCGCTTGTATACAGAATGCTCCAACCAAAACCACAACGTAATTTCGGTCCAACAAGGCATATGTGTACCGAATTTCAAGTCTTTAAGTGCAATATTTTGAGATTGAACACTTCAACCTTGATCCTGACTAGCGCTCTCTGGTGGACCGATTTCAACCACAATATTTTCGACTCCTGCCAAATGATGCCTGCATGCCAAATTTCAGCTCAGTCGCATGAAGCGTTTGGGCGCTATCGCGGAGGAATACACACAAACACACACACACACACACCCTCACACACACACACACACACACACACACACACATACACACAACCACAGACATACAGACAGTCTTTAATCTAGAAATGGTCTTAAATGTCTCAGAGGGGGTTAAAACGAATATTTCCATCATCATCTCGAAAAAAAATTTGCGCGTTCACAACACTCCCTTGGGCCAAGAAAGCAAGAAAAAAGTTATTCCCCTTTAAAAAATAATAATAATTTCAAAAATTAAATAAAACGACTGCGGTTACAAAAAGTGAACTATTGTATTTAGAATTATTGGGTCCTTTACCTATGTAATTGCTGTTTTTATCACACTGCCCACTTTAAACTTGGATAACTTGGGTTGAAATTTCAAATTCAAATAAATTTTAACTAGAGGCCATGTTATTCTCTTTCCCGACAAATGAAAGGCGTCCTTTTGGGGATGCAAGTTTTAATACACTGGAATGACAGGCGTCCACTTGGTCCAGTGATGACGACACGATGGAGGCCGTTTGCGAAAAAATCCATTGTCGCCATTATTATCTTAATTGATTTACGAGATAAGGTTATAATGTTTTATATGTCAAATTTCAATGTGATCATTTTACAGTTCTTCTTTTTATGATCCGTATAGTGGTTTACAAGTTATGGTCGTTTTTATCAAATTCGTCGATTTTGCGCGCGAAAAGGTCGCGCGCGAATGGGACAGCTGAATTTTTACTCCGCGAGGAGAGGGGTTAAGAATCAGCTGTTTATTTTTCTTTATATTGTTCATTTTTGCTCAAATATTTTCGTTTGTTCAACCATGTTAAAGTTGAAAATTTGCATTATTTTCAAATATTAGATCCTGTGCCGGTGTTTTCTATTATAGCTTCTTGCAGTCTGGCTTTACAGATGCCGTAAATGTGTACTGTTAAGAACTGCAAACAATGATGGCGGAGCCCGTGGTTAAATAAACGAGCCTGGTCAATCGCTTATCGCCACTGCTTTTGCATGACAACGTATAACTGTAGATTTCACTACAATCAGTCGCAAAATTACAGGAGTTGCGGGTGGTAACTCTTTGTCACCCACCGTACTTGCCAGACCTTGCTCCAATAGAGTTTTTTTTTGTCAGAATTTAGATAACTTTTTACAATGGAAAAAATCAACTTTGAAGAGTCGGTGAAAAACGCCGTCAAAGCATTCATTGGCTCGTCCACGAGAGTTTTACAGCAGATGATGAATTAAACAACTGCTCTTAAAATGACAAATCTGCATAGATATTAGGGGTCAATATTTCTATTAATTAAATATTTATTTTTCATACAAAGTTTTTGTCCTTAAATTCTATTTATAGTAACAGCAACTTCATAGGTGAGGACCTAATATTAGAAACAATATGTTCGCTCTGAAAAGCAATACAATACAATACAATACAATCAACTACTCCAGTAGATAGGCATTCCTACACTTGGATACGTCACAAAATTAAATGCAAAAAAAATAATTATTAAAAACATAACTATCGTGATAGTTGTAATGGCTGTAATATTATATTCAATATTACCTACATACAAATAATCAAAATATACTAATGTGATTTAAGAGTCAGGGAGAATAATATATTAAAATAGAAATGCAAATTCTATGTAGAATAATCAAAAAAAATATATTTTATTGTCAATCCAGCAATATGCCTTCGTATTTTTTTTTAAATGAATAGATGTATAATAAATTATATGAAAATTAGAATGTCAGCTATCATAATACCATTCAGTTTAAAACTTTACGCATTTCATTAATCATCAACATGGAAAATAAACTCAGAATTTTCAAACTTCCTTATACCATAAATTGGTTTTCTTACCAAATTATGTATAATTATCTTTTTAAATTGGTCCTCTCCAAGGCTTTTAATTTGCTCTGGATCCGATCCAAGCTGGGATTTCCTTCGCTGCTTTTTAAGTAGCTTTTACTAATTTTATTTTAAATAAAAATATCATCCTATAAAAGAATTTCTTTACAAAACTTACACAGCCGTTTACAAGCGTTTTCTCTACAAACATCCAGTGCGTATAGACGATTGCGCATTCTTTCAGTCAGTCAATGGGCCTTGTCTAAGGTCGGTCAGTATTCATGATGGGGCTACACGGTCGGAGCCAATTAAGCGACGATTCACCGACTAAGCGATTTGGTACACAGATGCCTTGTTGGGCTAAAATTAAATTCGTGAATGTTGGTTGGAATACCTAATATATACGCTGTACTAATAATATTTAAATTCCGTTACAAATTTTAATCAAATATCAACGCCGAGCCGCCCGAGGCTAGCCGAGGAACGAACCACGCCGCATGCGGCGCCGAAATGTAGCGTCCGTAGCCCCGTTGACACCGGTTCTCCTCGTTGTTGCCGAAGTTAAGCAGCGGCGGGCGCGGTCAACACTGGGATGGGTGACCGCCTGAGTGTTTGACTGCGTGATGCTACAAATGCCCACCTAGGAGATGGTGCTAATAAGCAACATATTGAGATGTCAACCACAACGGGCGAACCCGTCACCGCAGGACGTTTTAACGATTCATCGTTCTATCGACCGTGCAGTGAGCGTAGAAGACTTTGGACATAACAAATCCGACGTCTAGCTACGCCACAACCCGTTAGAAGCCAACGCCTTACCGCGAGTAGCCAGGTATGTTACCTGGCGGGCGGCACTCGCGTCCTAACTACCAATTGTGACCAGATTTCTCCGGTCTCTCTATTGGTTCCGAGTTCGAGGTCGCTTGCGCGGTCCTCTCCCTTATGAAGCGGTGAAACGGAGTACACCGAATCTGTCGCGGGCCAAGGCGTCCTTTGCCCGGCTGTTCACCCAGGATCGGATGGCCAATGGTCAATTAAAGAGCAGTCGCCATAAGGTACACAACCACCCCCGCTCTATAGGAAACTATACAGTTCCCAGACTCCCCCGACTGTTAGTCGGAGAGCACAATCGATTGGCTTGCGCCGCTCGGTGCGCAGACCGTCCAGGAGCGCCAGAGGTTTGATTCCCAGGGAGACTGGTTGGCCCAGTGTCCTACCCAGGTTCGCACCCCGTGCGTGGAGGCCGTCGGATGGGTGTTGACCCGTGAGTGTGACCGACCCTGAACACATGGGTCATCGTGGCCAACTCATCATGGGCCCGTTAGCTAATAAGCAACAAGGTGGGTTCCACAAAAAGACATATGCCTTGTGAATAAAATAAAAAAAAAATTAAAAAAAATGGAACCCAGCCAGGTTTGACCGCCGCCCGAGAAAGGGCGCTCATCGATTTTATTTAAGAAACTAATTTTCAGATGAAATCATTCCTTTGCTACTTGCCGGGAAAGTCTTGGTGTGACGAAACTGTATTTTTTTTCAAAGCTTGCACTTGGACTATTTAAATAAACGATTTCCGGTATTTATTTGACAGATAAACTGTCCATAATAATCCATCCGTAAATACATATCGAAGCACTTCTTATATTTCTATATTATAAGATGTAGAAAAATGAACACGACTTACCGAAGTAAGTATGTCGAAGTAAGTAATGTAATTCGATTGCATTGCAAAAAAGAATAACCCATATCGAAAGTTAATGTCATTATCACTATGATAATATTTTTGGGCAAAGATTATCAAAATAAAGCATAGATATTAATATAAGCATAGATAACAATTCTGATTACGATAATCTATATTTTTCTTTTTCCTCATTGATTCACATACCAAAGTTAGTAAATCATATTTTGAAATTCATTTAATTACGGCTAACTTTTCAAAAGTATACAGTTTACCCTACAGCAAAGGTACCCTTATATGCTAAACAACATATTTATTCAACAACAACATATTTTAACAACACTTTTAATTCTGATATGAAAGTAATTCACTGAATACTTACGTCACTCAAACCAAATTTAATAGGAAATAGAAAATGACTATTTTGTTTCACTTTTCATATACTTAATACCTTTGTAGGGAAATGGGGCCTAAAGCGGGCATAGGACCTAAAGCGGGCACCCTCGTGTATAGTCATTTTAAAAAATGGTATGTACCGCGACGGTAAAGCCTGCGTGTCGCCTTGCTACAGTCATCCTGTTCGCCTGCAAGCGCGCTTTTAGAATCTGTGCGAAAAATATGTTTTAATACATTACATTACATTACATTTTCGTCGTGTCCAATTGACGGCTAAAGACCGCTCTTGGACGTGTCAAAATAATTGGGTTAGGTAGTAAGTTTCGTTACTACTCTTTACTGAACATACATAGGTAGTCAAGAATTAACTACTAGATTGTCAAACTATAAATATAAATAATCAAAATAGAAGCCTAATATTTGAAGTAGTTAGTAATTCGAAAAGATACTTATTTATTTATTTTATTTTTTATTTTATTTTATTCGGTTAACAAACAGCGTTTATATATAACAAATACAACATATAACAATAAAACTATGACTAATTATATGTTAACACTATTAATCGTTAATACTATGTGTACATTACATATCTCCGCTATTATACCCTATTTATACTTACATTTCTTTAACAGTGATTTACGGATAGACAAAGAGAAAGAACAAAAAACAAATGAGAATGAAATTTTAAGAATGAAATTTTAAGATTATAACCATTATTAATTATTTTGTACCAAAAATATATTTTTAAAAATATTACAAAAAACTATTCATGTAAACCGTTTAAGGGATTAAGAGTCATTAGATGAAATAGGGAGGTCAAAGGACTGATAAGACTTTTTAATCGTTTCTTTAAAGTGACTTTTACCTCATGAAAAAATATCAATGTACGCGAATCTATCATTATACGTTCTCATAGCTCTATTTATTAGGGAATGCTTCGTATAATTTGAGTTATATCTTTTTACATAAAACAGATGCGGTTTCCGGGTAATACGAGGAGGAGCCAGAATAGATACCTTTTCGACCAGATACGCACTGTCAAAAATATTGTTAATTACATTGTACAGAAACATCATATCGTAGGTTGTACGCCTATCTTCAAGACTATCGAGTTTAAAGAGAGCTAATCTATCCTTGTACGATTCGGCAGATTTATTTTCCCTAAAGCACAAGTGTTTTAGGAATTTTTTTTGAATACGCTCGATTCGTTGCTTGTACAAGTTGTATTAGGGGGACCAAATACAGGATGCAAATTCTAGTATACTACGAACATAGGCTCCATATATTACTATCAAGGTGGATGTCTCGGAAAATGGCTTGCACGCCCGTAATAGAAAACCTAGCGATTTATATGCTCTGGTGACAATAGTTTCAATGTGCTGGTTGAATTTCATTTTGGAATCGAGTAAAACCCCCAAATCTCTGACAATGTTAGTCTCCTTAATGTTATCGGAACCAATTTTGTAATCGTAAAGTATTTTATTTCTGTTTCTCGTAAACGAGATTCGATGGCACTTCTTGACATTAAGATCGAGCTTGTTCAAAACACAGTATTCGCTAAGACGGCTCAGATCATCCTGCAGGCGTAAACAGTCGGCCACTCCTGAGATAACAGAATAGACTTTAAGGTCATCTGCGTATAGGATAAACTGGCATGATTTAAAACAGGAACCGATATCGTTAATATATATATTGAATAAGAGCGGCCCCAGGTGTGATCCCTGTGGAACACCCGAAGGAATCGAAATAAAGTCTGATTTAAAGCCACCTACGACGACAGCCTGTTGACGATTATGAATGTAAGACGTGAACCATCTTAACAAATCACCGTGTATACCGAGTTTCTCAAGTTTAAGTAACAATATAGAAAGATTTAAACTGTCAAATGCTTTTGAGAAATCTGTATATATAACATCAGTTTGCATCCGACTGTTCATGTTATCGAGGATTTCGTTAGTGAATTGACTTAGGTTCGTGACTACAGATCGCTTACTCATGAAGCCGTGCTGATATGGAGAAAGAGAATTGGAAACGGCGGGATAAATCTGATCGTATATAATTTTTTCGAAAACTTTACTAAAAACCGGAAGGATTGAGATGGGCCTATAATGCAATATGTTATTATTTAAGCCACTTTTATGTATTGGTACAATGAAGGCTTCTTTCCAACGAGAGGGAAATGTACCTTCATCCAGTGAACGGCGGAATAACAAGGCGAGTGGATGAGCTAATTGGCTTGCACAGTTTATAATATAGGTGGGAGGAATTCCATCACTTCCAGATCCTTTATTCTTGTCTAGCTTGCTTAAATACTTGCCGATAAGTCTCTTGTCAATGGTAATTTTGGATATACTACTTGTACTGCTAGGGTAGTCTTCAGTGGAGTCAGGAGCCGGAACAGCGCCTAGTTGTGTTCCCCTGTCAAACACCGATTCGAAGTACTTAGAGAAGGCTTCGCATATTTCATCGCCTCCATCAATGTTAAAGTAGTTAGTAACTTAGTAAAATTATTCATCGTAATATTCAAATTGTCGGTAAAATGTTAAATAATCAAATTAAATCTACATTATGCATTTTAAACTAAAAGTACAGATATAAGACCATATAAAATAATCAGACAATAAGGCTCTACTTTTTTAAGTAATTTAAATGGGCACAATATTTTTGAAAAATCATGGCCCTCAAATTCGGCCAGATTATAGAAAGGGTGGCCTATCAGCACCTCCTTGATGTTTTTTTTTAATTTTATGTCATCCAGCTGTTTAAATTTAGTAGGGAGTAGATTATAGAATTTAATGCTAAAGTAGAAGTGGCTTTTCTGTACTTTTGCCAGTCCTATTCGGGGTACGCATAAAAGGGAGCTACCGCGGGTATGATGCGAGTGAATATCTGCATTAAATTGGTGTTTCTCTCTAATAGGATTTTTTAACAAAATTTCGGGGTATCTACTTGTGTTTACCCTATTTTTGTGTTATTTATGTAATTATTACAGCTCATTCGTTGTTGAGTGTTAATCTGGTTGTGATTTGGTTGTATTTACTTTTACTTGTCTCAAACTTTTGAAGCTAGGTCTTGATGGCAACTACTTAATGTAGAAAGAAAAAACATGCCCGGTTAAAGCCCCCCCCCCCCCCCCCCCCTGCGGGCAAAGAGGGTATTCGTGGGAGTTTGGTAATTTGCCTTATATTTTTTTGTTTTTATTGTTTTGGCATTTTTTACCAAACATTATTCAAAGGCCTCAAATTAAACTTTTTAAAATAAGAAATAAGTTTCTGTGGGCCATTCTTATGAAAATAATATTACCTTTCTCTTAAGTGGCCCGCTTTGGGCCCCTTTCCCCTACGTGGTGAGCAGTGGCGTAGCTACTAAGGTGCGAGGTGGTGCATTGCACCATGGCACACAGTGCTAACTATCTCATTATTACCATAGATACATAGACGGCCACTAGAATAAATTCGCGCGTCATTTCGCAGATATTCTGATAAAATTCCATTGTCAAACATCATCATTTTTTTTTTTTCGAGAAATCATCAAAAATTTTATTGGTTTTTATGAGCTAATATCTAAATATTTTTGTATGTAAATAAGCAAAACGAAACATTACCTTTGATAGAGAATCTAATAAAGATCACGAACGTATTTACAATTTTTAAATAGGTTTCCGTATTTTTCCGTAAGACAAGTACAAGTTAGAAATGCCGAGTTTTTTTCACTTTTTCGACTTTCTCATATTTATTCATAATTATCTAATTGTTTTAAAACATGAGATTTCAATATTCTACATAAGAAATTTTAATGGGATCATTTCATAGTTATTTTTTTTATGATTGCTATAGTATTCCCATAGTTAGGTATAATACCTACATTTTGTCGAGCGCGGCGATATTGCAAGATATTTTAATAAATTGCCGCCGTCTGCCATGAAATTATGCCGCTACTCGAAGGGCAGGGTAAAACTCAACATTCTGCAAAATGGAGTGGTGGACATGTGGACTGAACTACCATTCGAAGTGATTAGTGCAAGGTCTTCCAATCAATTTAAAACAGACTCGACTTGTACCTAAAAACTTGTTAATATTGTTTATGGCTAGATTTACAAGATCTGATATGGACTATATCAGCAAAGTTACCTGTCCAGAATAAATAATAATAATAAAAATAATAGTATATATAATCTCTGCTCCCACTTTTCCACAAGTCCCAATCGTATGAACCTCTTGCTGGCTCCCGTGACCCAAATGGGGCAGAGCAACAAAGCCATTAAGAAAAAGAAGTGTCAGTTAGTAGAGGCATTGATTTTCACTTAAACATCAATGGTAGAGATTTCTCTCTATAAGGGAATTCCCGGGTTCTAGCAGAATTTTATCATTTTTATCACTAACAATCCTGCGTCATGCAATTTAGCAATGTTATAAATCATTCTTATCAAATTATTATCAGTTATAGATATTGACTGATTTTCCCTTGTCAGTAGTTTGATGCTACACGTGTAGGTAATATACGGGGTGTTATTACTGCACGGACTTTTTTTTCTGTGGGTGAATTAGTACAACGTGGTAGGCAACTTTTGACAAACAAAAAAACATTTTTTTTTTTGTTTAATTTTTTTTGGAAAAAAATATATATATATATATATATTTAATTTTAAATTTTTGAAGAAGTTGACTGTTAAATAAAGGTTTGAGAAGTTTTTGAGCGCGTTGCGCCATCTAGCGGTAGGTAATAGGTCATAAATAAACAATATCAGCTACATTTTACCAACCGCTAGATAGAACCCCCCCCACCTGCGGGCAAAGAGGGTATTCGCGCATTGTGATCACAGCTTTTCTTACTAATTAATCATAAAACTAAAAAAAAACAGATTTTCAAAAAGAAAATGTTTTTTTCGCTTTTTTTATTATTTTTCAGTTTTTTAAATTTATTTTAATTAAAAGATGCTTACTTCGTTGTACTGATTCACTCACAGAAAAAAAACCCGTGCAGTAATAACATGCTGTATAGTATCGTGCAGTTCCGAGTAATATTTTTTTCTGCACCCTTGAGTCATAATGTATATTGATTGATTAATTGATTGTACGGGTACATTTTTAATCTATTTTTAGTATCGCAGTCACTCAAATGTGTCACTTGGACTCTGTGCAGGGAGGTGGGGGGGGGGGGCGTAGTGAGAAAATGAGATCTATTGTTTTGTTTGAAGAAAATATTTGCGTTTCATATTTGTTTTATTGCATTTCTATTGGATTTTTTCTGAATTGGAGAAATCGCTGAATCGTAAATATGAAATAACACGAACATTTCGAATATAAAGAACAGGTGAAGTACGCCAAAGGAGATTTTTTTATATACTTGCTCTCCTCTAGCGTGTACTCTCCCAATCGACACCATCCTATATCCACTATATAGCTTTTCGAACCATTAAGTTCTCACGGTCTCGTGCTTCGGTCAGCCTCTGATAATTTATTCAAAATTCCTTGTCAGAATACTGATTTCTGCTCCTACGTTTTCTGGCTCCATGTTGCAAGACTCTGGAACAATCTCCTGACAAAAAGTGGAAAAGTCTAAATGTCAAAAGGTCGAAAAGTCGAAAAAGTCGGAAATTTTATCTTTAAATTATGTTAGAATTTAATAAATGGATCATTTAACATTTTTTTTTGGTTTCTTTTATTTGTTTTGTTACGATTTTTGTTTTTTTTAATTGCGATTATTTTTGTTTTATTTGTTATGTCTTTTAATTTGACACTATTTCTTTTTCTACTGTGGTTTTCCATTTTGAAATTTAACTAATATGTAATTTATCTAATATGTATTTTTTTGACGATTTCACTAGGTTAGGTATCTAGTTTATATGATTGTTGTAGATACCTAGTGTTTTTTGAAAAATAAAAATAATTATGATTATGAGTAATTTGTTGATTTTCGGGGTATGTCAAACCCCACCTAGTATGGCGTGTGAGATTTAGTCACCTACTATACGTTAAGGGTTAAGAAAAAGAAATATCCATTATTAGGAGTTTCACTATATTTAGGGAATTTCTAGGTTCCAGCATATCTGTATCTTTTTTATCATATAGTGACTAACAACCCTGTGTCATGACAGCGATGATGTTGCGATATTCTTATCAGTTTTCAGCAGCAACTTTTACCGAAGTGGTAGATGCTTAATCATTTCGGTATTAAATTCTATATTCTACACCCTACCACTGTTAAACAGCTGGAGGACGTAAATTTTTAAAAAACATCAAAGGATGCTGATAGGCCACCTTTTCTATGATCTGGCTGAATTTTATGGCCATGACTTTTCAAACATTGTACCCATTTAAATGACTTTAAAAGGTAGAGTCTTATTGCCTGACTATTTTATTTGGTCTTATATTTGTACATTTAGTTTTTAAATGCATTGTGTAGCTTTAATTTGATTATTTAACATTTTACTGGCAACTTCAATATTACGATAAATAAATTATACTACGTGTCTATGTGAAGTATTGACTATTTAAATTATTAGGATCATATTTTAATTATTTATATCTATATTTATATTTTGACAATCTAGTATTTAAATTTCTGACTACCTATGTATGTTAAGTAAAAAATAGTAGTAGTGACTTACTACCTTATACAATTATTTTGACACGTCCAAGAGCGAGTCTTAGCTTTCCATTGGACATGACGAAAATGTAATGTAATGTAATGTACTACATGTTAAACTTACAAACTAAAACTTAAATTAGAAGCTAATGAGACTGATTTGCTTGTTCAATAATTTTGATCATTTTTAATTTTTCAACTGAGGATAGTGCCACCTATAGTAAGGATAGTTCCACCAACTGAGGATAGTGCCAACTGAGGATAGTGCAATCGTATGGACATCTAATATCCATACGATTGCAAAGTTGAAAAATCTGACACGCAAAGACAATGCAGGATTTATGTATAAGTTATACAAGTTATACAAACTAAACAAATACCATGATCTCGCAAATTCACTTTTCACCTTCACGCGGTGGAAGTGAACGCTCGTGGCCTGCCAGCCAAATCTCTGTTTCACCTGTTTTAAGATCTTGATCTCTCCAGGAAAATAATCAACTCCTTGCTACAAAAAATATCTAAAACCGCGTTTTCCGCATCTCAAATTCTATGGCTTCGAAGGGGGAGTGAATGGGTGGTAAGGTAAACGCTCACATGTGGCAAGACAGCTGTCCTACACCTACTACAGCCGGTCGTTAGTCCGGAATCCACTGCTCACCTCCCAGAAGTGTAATTATACTATATGATGGGCCCGACTTCGGTCGGTGAATTCCATGGCAGCTCCGCTTGTATTTTAAGTTATTGAAATAGTTTTTCGAGGTCGTCTATCTGATGAATACATGTGTGATGAACTAGTGTTCACCTAAATGTCGTCATTGGAAGGCTATTAAAGAGTTTGAAGGCCAAATCGACAAAATGACTTTGGATCATAGTCAATGGATCAAGTCAGATTTGAAGGGGACGGGGGTGAATGGGTGGTAAGGTGAACGCACACATGTGGCAAGACAGCTGTCCTAAACCTACCGCAGCCGGTCGTTCATCCGGAGTCCACCCCTCACCCCCCAGAAGTGTAATAATAGTATTATGATGGGCCCGACTCCCGTCGGTGAATTCCATGGCTGTTCCGTTTGTATTTTATTTCATTTTAAGCCCCCCATTTTCCTGGAGGCCCCCGAAAAAAAATCTCCGAGTGAGCAATTAAAAAATTGTCCGAGTGAGCAAACTTAGGGGGTTATCAAGTGTAAATCCGGCCTTGCACAAAGATAAGTCGAGGCAAAGGGTAAAAATAGTTTTTAATGCATCCTGGCATAACCATTGTTAATGTACCTTACCATCGTACAAATATTTTTGAAGACAGGCTATTGCGGATGGTTATAACTCTCCTTCATTCCTTACCCATTGAGATAGACACCTTTTTCCCTTTGGCAGCTAAAATAGCAACTCCCTGCTATCTCATTTTTATCACAATGTTTTATTTAGTTTTTTATATGTTTAATATAAGCATTAGTTGATTGATGTTAGTAAGTTATTATAAAAATTGGACACTAGATTTAATATTCAAGGGCGAAGTTATAAATTGGGGCACAGGGGGAGGTTGGGTTGGCGCGTGGGGGGCTTGTGTACTTGCCGGGAGTCTTGGGGTGACAAAACCGTTTTTTTTTTACATGTCATCTAGTTTTACATCTAGCTTGTGGCCGTTGCAAAACAGAGCCATTTTTCCTTGCATAGGTAATTTTATTACAGTCCTGAAATATCCCAGAAATATCTATCAAGTAGGTTAATGTCTCCAGTGAATGGAGACAGTAGGGTAATGAACAAAACGTCGTTTTTGCCCAAAAATAAGAAAACAGTGGCTCTGAATAAAATTACGTATTTTTATTTTAGTAGCAACATATTTGTTTTGTAATATGGCAACACGCCTTTTACACCGTCACAGATCACTTTTGACGTGGCATTCACCTAAAGTTGACGTGTTCATCGTGTGATCCGTATCTATGGGCTGGAATAATATTATAAATTAATAAATAAATAAATGCCTTCACCTCGATTCACAAGAAAACAGGCGAAGTTACATTTTTGAAACACTTTTTAGCTCTTAATTTAACCCTAATCAGCTCAATGAGTTGGACTTCCAAGCCGACTGATGAACTTCAGATCCATCCAGTCCCCCTCTATGCATCTTCACCTACAGGAAAATAGATTGCTTCTACTCTTTATCGGGAAGTTTCACAATGGGCGGTTTGATAATCGTAAAACAATCTCCTACAACCATCCCTATTATGAAGTGTATACAGGAGAGTTTTTAATTAGTTACATCCTTGTAGTGGGTGAATCAGTACGACGAACTAAGCAATTTTTAATAACAAGTATTTGAAAAAAAAAACAAAAGAAAAAAATATATTTTTGCTTTTTTTTATTTTTGAAAATATGTTTTTTTATATAGTTTAAACAGCTATGAGTACGACGCGCTATCTAGCGGTAGGTAAAATATCGCTAATATAGTTTATTAGCGTGTTTTTACCTACCGCTAGATTGCGCAGCGCGATCATCGCTTCTCAATTTTTTTAAATAGATAAAGATTTACATAGATTATGGGCCCGATTGCGTTTCTTTGTGAAATAAAAGTAAAATTAGTCCAAGCGAACGAGACAGAGCAAAACATTAGAACGGAATATGAAACGAACGATTGTCGATAAATACTATCTGCCGAACTTATACTCGTCCGAATAAATTCGAGCATATTTCGTGCGGTGTAAGATTTGACCTTGGCGGCAGTTTTAATGCGAAAAAGTGACAACCGGTCATCTCACACTCTGCTCTAGCGTATTGCCCTGTCTCGTTCACTCGGACTAATTTCCGATTTTAGTTCACGAAGAAACGCAATCGAGCCCTATATATTTATAGATATAACTTTACAAATATACCACAAAAAAAAAACATTTTTTTTTTTTGTTTTTTTTTTAAATCTTTCAAAACTTGCTTGTTTTGTCGTACTGATTCACCCACTACAAGGATGTCTAATTAAAAACTTACCCTGTATGAATGTGTGCGTGTAACATGTGTGTAAGTATGTATATTTCAATTTCAATTTCAATTTATTTCCAAAAAATCTTAACAGATTGTAGAAACTTAATATTTAGGTACATTTAAATTACAGTATATTAGTTCGTTTTTACAATATTTAAATTTATCACCACGTACATACAGTTACTTCATTATTGCTTTTAGGGCATACAAATCTTTTTTAAGATTTATTTACTAAAACCACAAATTAAAATAATTGATAAAAATAATCAAGAAATTAAAATCAGAAAAAGTCAGAATAATTAAAAAATGCTACTTAAAATTGTCAAAAAAATGACCAAAAAATTTGAAAAATTATTTAAAATTAACAAACTCATCGATCGAGTAAAAAGCTTTGTCTAATAAGAATTCTTTAAGTAACTTTTTGAATAAGCTTTCCACTTGAATAGTTTTTAAACTTTCTGGTAGCCTGTTAAAGTAATATGGCCCTGAGTATTTTTTGTCTTGCCTTGCTGTGTTTAGTTTAATACATGGTATAAAAATGTTTAATTTATTTCTCGTATTTTTAGTATGTGTATCTGAAAACTTTTTATAATGTGTTTCTTTATTCTTAAAAAATTCAGTTAGTAACTTAAAGAGATAGAGTGAGGTTAAGGTGAGGATTCTTAGCCTTTTAAAAATGGGTCGACATGACTCTTCCCTTTTCACCTTTGCAATTATTCGCACTGCTCTCTTTTGGAGTATAAATTTGGGTTCCCTATGACAAGCATAACAATTTCCCCAGATCGTAATGGCATAACTTAGGATAGCTTCAATATAGCTGAAATAAACATTTCTTGTTTGCAATTCATCCAAAGACCTTCTTACAATACTTAAAGCATAACATGCCCGACTTAACCTACTTTCGAGGTTTTCACAGTGAAAGTTCCATTTTAAAAGTTCGTCGACATGAACACCTAAAAATCTAGTACAATGAGTTTGAGGAATGGCAGTGTTATTTATTGAAAGTATTATTGGCGAACCTTTATTCCGATTTCGATGATTTGTAAAATGTATGAAGTTACTTTTAGACGCATTTAGTGTGAGGTTGTTGCTCTCAAACCAACTATTTAGTTTGAATAGATTAATTTTAACGTTAATCAATAATTCTTCCATATCTTTACCGGCAACAATTAAACTAGTGTCGTCAGCAAACATCGTTACATTTATATCGTTGAAATACATTGGTAAATCATTTACTAAAAATAGAATAGGGCCCAAAATGGAACCCTGCGGGACTCCAAGTTTATTAGTTAAAGGGATCGAACAGTGTTTTGTAATGTTTTGATTTTGAAATTGTGTAATTTCCACTATTTGCGTCCTATTTGTTAAATATGAATCAAACCATTTTAAGCAGTCTCCCCTGATTCCATAATGATTTAGTTTGTTTAGTAAAATATCATGCCTAACGCAATCAAATGCCTTACTCAAATCGCAAAAAATACCTAAGGTGTAGTACTTGTCCATTAGTTTGTCATTTATATAACATATGAAATCCTCGATAGCTTTAGTAGTGGACTTGTTTCGTCTATATCCAAATTGTCTTTCACTAAGAATATTGTTTGCATCAAAAAACGCAATTAATCTATTTTTAATTATAGTCTCTATGATTTTTGAGAAAGAAGACAAAATTGCAATTGTATATGCATCTTGTTATTGCATTTGATCAAGATAAATGCAATTCCGTTAATTTTATCCTGACAGAAATGGTGTTCAATTTGCGTAGGTATCTAAAGTTATCAAGTGATTAATTATAATATGCAAAGATGCTCGATCAAGTTAGGATAACACACTAGCCATTCCGTTACATCACTCTTCTTTTTACACATACTTTTTTACGGTCCATTCTGATCGTTTATGGAATCCCCGCACTGGTCAGGCTTGCACCTTCGTTGCTCACTATCGAAAAGTTGTTGGTGAAGCTTTAGCTTTCACTAGTTGGTAAATTCAATTCAAAATCAGTCTGCTGAGAACTTGCGAAGAGAATGAAGTGTGTGGTACTAATTTTATGGATTCTATTAAATTTCTCGTGTTCTGTACACCTCGGTTAATTGTATGGCATTTTCTTCACTCCGCGATTCGTCCGTAGCTGTATCCCATACCTGTTTCAGTTCGTGTTTGCCTCAACATAACCCATCCGCACTGGCGCTCTGAGCATACTGCGCGCCCCTTTGTGTTCAATCGAAAAACTGACAAATCACGGATCGCTCCGCGCACGACTTGAAATGCTCAAAGCCTGTGCATGAAATGCACTGCTCGCACGCGCGAGGCGTCCAGACTATGAGAATTTGTTACAAAGTGTGTTACATTTCATGATACATCGCACTAATGTGGATGGCAAATTCTTTCATTTCCTGTTACGATTCGTCAGTCTGTACGCAGCATAATGTTACAGAATACTCGCGACAAAAGTCTTCCAGCACTGGTGAAATCTTCGGTGCGAGTCCCATTCATTTTATGTCAGACTGAGCCAAAGCGAAGCGTGACCGGGTTTAGCTATAGTACGGGCCAAAGAAACGTTCCGGTGAGGCAATAAATTATTAGGCCGGCCCGCCCCTTTCACTACCTGCTTGTAGGGATGTGTGTTGTAACCTTCGCAGATTATCTATCAGGTTGTTATATTATTGAGATTGAGCAGCGAAACTTTTGTCGGGTCACTTTTCAGTTCGTCAAAAAATGACAAAATGTTATGTATAAAGCACCGAGTCTGCATGTTAATATCACCCTTCAACTTCTATGCTTCAGGTTAGAAAATATGGTCTCCATTGCTCAACTGATAGGCAAGTAATGATGTTTTTATCCGCGTAGAATTTTATAATACACATAATGTAGGACTCATTATTACAAAATGCCACGATAACATTTTACTAATGACTGTTTAGAAATTAATAATGACCAATGATATGTCATGCTAGGATAATCAGTTATCTATTAAGTACTCATTTAATAACTCACATCACGTAATTAGGTCATTATTTAATTACTCTAATTCTAAATTAAAACTTAAACCGAAAATATTAATAAATATAGCAATCGGTACTATAATAAATGCAGATGTATAATACTGTTTCATCGAGCAAGCATAATTCATCGATAAGAAATATCGATGTTAGCCGCATCCTTATTGACAACTCGGTTTATTACCCCATCGGAACAATCCTTTGGCCCGTACTTTAGTAACATGTACAATTTTTTTTTTTTTTGGGTAAAAGGAATATGTAGAATTTGGATTAGGAAAGTGGGTCAAATAAAATATTGATAGTAATAGAAAATGCATCAGTACAACTCATATTTAAATTTTAATAAAAATATTATTTACAAAAATAAAAATGTAAACAGTCAGGTTCATCACAAATGATACATGTTTGTACATACAATTTTATTACATTATTATAGTTGGCATTTGCTAGTCAGTATTAAAAAAACAAAAGGAATTAAAAAAATACGACACAATATAATTTTCTAATTTACACAACAGTAAACATACACAGGATTCATTGCCTCAAATGCACCGGAAATTCGATATCTAAAATAGTAAAACTTCAACAAAAATATATTGGACGGAAAATAAGAAAATACTAAAAACAGTAACGGGATGTGTGCACAAAACTTTTCATAGGTGGCACCAGCGGTGACTCAGTCCTCGACAGGTGTGAAGTGAACGACGCACCGCCCGAGTGAGCATTCGTGCGAAGCTTGATGTGTGAGAAGTGAGGGAGAACATAGATAAATTATTATACATGGTCATTCACTTCGGATAAAAGATATCTTAAGAAGCGATAGACGGACACAACCGAAGCGAACATTAAACGACAAAGGGATATTCCATCTCATGCAAAACATCAAACAGGTGGTTTTGGGTTTTATCATCGTTTTTAGTTTTTAACAGCGTTATGGCTGTCTGTTCGTCAAACCGCCATGTTTTCTCCCTCGGGTACATACCATAATTCAGCTATGTTCTCCCTCACTCCTCACGAGTCATTTACTTCATAGCTTTCAGGAAGAAAATTGCAGTTAATATCCCGATGGAGTAGAATTTTGACATCAACTGAGTCACATATATAGGAAGCGAGAAAAGCCCTTTATATAGCAATACTAAAATGTTTTTCTTTGGTTTATTTATATTATATAGCAAAGGCCCAACAACATCATACGAACTGAGGTCAATGTAAAAGATAATAAAGTCAAATTCTACAGAGAAGAAATCTCAAGAGGCATAATATGACAAGGAGCTTCTAAAACTGGTGTAATATCCGATATGAAGATACCATGCTAACGTAACAATGACTGCTAACGTAACAATGACTCGCATATTACAAAGCACACAAGATTAAAAGAAAAATGCGTAGAAATATACATATTTTTTTTGGCAATTTTTCCAGTTCGATAATCAATATCGAATTGCAAAGTTTCTGCAAACATATTGAACGGTTTCGATTTGCTATAATTCTATTGCGATTAGTATCAACATAATACCTATGTGGCGGTAATTATAAGTAAGACAAAAACGGATTTGTGTTCGCAGATGGCCGATTTTCCTCGCTGAACGATTTGAACAGCCTTGATGTGTTTTATCAGCGGAGTCGCTGTGGGTCGCTTTGTTTCTCTAATGTAATCCACAGGGTTTACTTTGGTATTACATCCGTGAAACATCTTGGAAACCGAGCTATACTTTGGTTCGGTTTGAAGATCGCTTAACATCGAATTTGTTCAGCATCTTACTTATTCAATTCATAACGCCTTGAAGTATCTTAATAATGCTCGTTGTTTCTTCATATTGGACTTCCTGTTTTTCCATTTTGTCTGAGGGCATTATTGACGTGTTCCATCTCGTGCGGAATCCTATACTCTATACACCCAAAAATGAAATTCACATATGAAGTAGACTAAGCTCACCTTTTCGAATAAAGCGTTTTTATTATTATTATTATCTATTTATTATTATTATTATCTTTATCATCTTTATTATCTATATAATAATAATAATAAATAGATATTATCTTTAACCCTTCAGGCCTCGGCCCCTCAGCCGATTGACAAGTTGATGTCCCAAAGAATTTTAGTAAAAATTAGTAAAAAAATTGAATTATGACACTATCTCACTAAAACATTAATTACTGCCAAACCACTGTATCCATAATTGAAACAAAACATATAAACATATTAAAACATAATAAAATAAAATAAATGAAATTAAAATAAAATTTAAACGGGGCCGTCCCGCTGAATCGTATTTTGGCCGATATCGGCCAATCGGGGCTCTAGGGGTTAATATCTATTTATTATTATTACTATCTTTTTATTATTATTATTAGCCAAGGAAGGAAGATTATAATCTGCATAGCCACCACTATATTATGCCTGTGTGTGTAGTATAATAATAATAATTATAAACTCTGCACTTAAAAAAATTAATAGAAAAGATAAGCTTGTTGCTGCATAAAAATATCTTACAACTAACCTAATCACAGTACAGTGGTACATGCGAGCATTGTAGAAATAAATATTTATTTAATAAACAAATAAGTTGGTCTGCATAAGATACAAAGTATACTAAGTTTAAAACCAAGAATGCCCGAGGAAAAAAAATCGGGAGAGGAAGGAGAAGAAACGAAAGAACTGGTTACTTCTTAGAATAACCAGTAGTATGCCGCCTACCCACATCGTAAATATTGCCAAAATCCATTTTTGTCCTATTTATAATGTCGAACAATCACGATAGTTTTTGAGTTCTCATGGCAGTAATGTAATACTTATACGTAAAAAGTAGAGATGCAACCGATTATGATTACGATAAGATACGATTAATCAAAGTTTATTGGAATTTTCCCAATTAATCCGAATTGTCGATTGTTGCCCTGATTATTTTCCGATTACAGAAGGAAAAGGCTAAAAAAACACTGATAAATATTATAAAAAATCTAAATCCTGAATATACTGACCTAATAGGAAATTCTCAAGTTTGCAGTACTAAACGATGACATCTATTCGGGCAGCAGAGGATCAGATCAGCCTTTTTGCAATATTACACGAAACATTGCTCAAGATGAGATAGGGTCCTATTTAAATGCAAACTGTATACGTTGTGTGAATTATAGACTGTATGTGTTATATCTGACACAAGACAATAGGGTCCTCCAAAGAAAACAAAATGACAAGCAGCCCTTTTGGCCAAAATCAGTTAAATAAATCTTGCTATTATTCGTTAGGTAATTAGCCTCTCAGTGGCTCTTGCCAATAAGTGTCTGTCAGTATCCTACAAACACCCAATACAGTTTGTGGGGCATGGCTCTAAAGGCAAAAAACATTTAACTACAAAACCTTTCTCAATAATTGAGAAAGCTTCTGATTGGATTCTGGAGGTCGAATGAACCTCTAAGCAGTGTAAATTCCGTGAAAGTCTCGGATGGACACCCCTTTGTCCAAATATAACTCATTACATACTCATCTTGGAAGGTGGCCCTTATTGTAGAATTAACTGTTCCATGGGAATTAAAAATACCAAAAGACTACGAGTACAAATTAAATAAATACCATGATCTCGCAAATGCCATCACCCGGAACGGCTTCACTGTTCACCTTCACGCGGTGGAAGTTGACGCTCATGGCCTGCCAGCCAAATCTCTGTTTCACCTCTTTAAAGATCTTGATTCTAGATAGATATAATTTATTTTCTTCAAGTTTTGAGCGGGTGTGAGGATCAGTGCAGTTGATAACATATGTGTAATGAAATATAATTTTTTTTAAAACAGCTGTTAGGGATTTTATTAAAAAATTGTTTTAAGATAGTTTTTAGAGATACCGATAGAATGCCCTTAATGGTTGTTCTAGGATAACTCTAGTTTTTAAGCTATTGCATAGCTTTTATTGCGGGCCTAGGCCAGCGCGGCGACCGAATGAAGAAATTTCTTAACGAAAATGAATGATTTTAAACTGATAATTACGTCTAAACGAGTACTGCTTACGATTCGAAAAAAATATATGTTAAACAAGAACATTTTACTAATATTCTTAGCTTTGAATATTTTAGATTTTGTTTATATTACATAGTGTAATTAATTTGTGAAATTAGGTCTAACCGAACACAAAAACGACTACTACGCAAATACTATCTGGTGTATTATTATGAAACCTGCACCATTTTAAAGATAATTTAATTATCTATCTTTTTATCTACGATTTTTTTCGAAAAATCCGTTTTTTTTTCTTTATCGAATAAAAAATTCGTGCGCGGCGCTCTATAGGAAGACGTTTAAATTATTCCGAATCATTTGCTACCGCAGTCGCAAATGATTCGGAACAATTTCAACGTTTTCCAATAGAGCGCAGTTATCTGATATCAGAAAAAATAAAATAAATAAATAATTATAATTGCATAAGTTGTTAAAAATGCTATGCAATAGCTTTACCGCTGCAGTCCCCGAGTGCCACACGTATTTTTTTTTTCTTCTGTGTGCTTTCTTCTATAAACTTCTTTATTATGAAATATTAAGTTAGGTTAAGTAAGAAATATTAAGTAATATTAGTTAAGAAATTAATAATATGATTGAACTTTTTAGAGAAATGCAGGTTTGGCTGGAAACTGTAGAGTTTCTTGGGAAACTACTAGAAAAGAGAAAAAAAACATTAAAATATTCTGAGGAACAACACTCGGGAGCAATGCATCCGGGTCACCGACATAAACCTAAATATCGCAGAAACTAAGAATTCTAGCTTATTCAAATACAAAGTATTTTGTAGACTTTTAATGCTACTCAAGCAAAATTGATAAAACTTCCAGGTTGCTGTGAAGTAATACCGCCAAAAAAATTGTTTGAAAATTGAACTACGAATTCACTGCGTTTGTTTTTGCTTTTATTTCTGTTGCCGTGAAAAAAAATATAAGAAGCGTTCTTGGTATTTATATTTGTTATTAATGTGGTAATTATGTAACTTACAACCATTCTTAGTTCCCGAGAGATTAAGGTTTATGTTGGTTAGCCAGTCGAAAGCCAGCCTTCGCGTGCAAAAAGATGCGCCGCAACTTTTTGGTCAATTTTGTAAACAAATTACCTAGTAATTATTACCTAGTAATTAATCTTGTTATTCGTGTATAGTATACATGAGGGGCAGCATATATATTATATAAAAATACAATATAACCGAAACGGTTACGAGCAGTTCTGTCAAACGATGCAAAATGCCTATAGGCAGTGTTGGCATCCGACAGGTTAAATGTTAGCAGTCTGGATTTATTGCTCCCGAGGTATGAATAATATGACACTGAAACTATCTACTGTGCAAAAGTCACCTTTTCTGCCTATTTATGCAAGATGAATCACATCAGTGACAATAATCGAAATTGAAATCATAATGGGCGATTATTTTTCAAGATAATTATAATCGTAATGGTAATCGTAATCGGTATATCAATAATCGTTGCATTCCTAGTAAAAATCAAATACAGTACAAGCTCGGTAATCCGCCAACTACTATAATCCGCCGTTTTATACCAGTTTCAGACTCAACAGATTGCTCTATAATTCGGCGTTACCTCTTGTCTCAACCCTGTCGTCCGCCGTCACTCTAAAAGTGCAACTACTAAGAGCGACAAGTTGGAGTGATTCTTTAAAAAAATGCATGCTAAATTTGTCTATGGTCCATTTGATTTGCATGGACCATAGGCAAATTTAGCAGGCATTTTTCTTTTAAGAACCCCCTGATACATTACGAATGTGATACAAACATTTACCAGCCGATGGAGTCCAACTCATTGAAAAACTGACAAATGTTCACTCGCATTGCTTGTGTTCAGTGGCCTCTACAGGTAGCGCTATGAAGCGCTTGGGATCGCTCTATTCTCGAGAATTGAAATGCCTCCCTCGGATATGTACCAACGCATTTGACAAATGGGCGTTCAGTAGAGACACACTTGTCCCACGTATGCAAAGTATACAACGCAACGTCCCATGTATGCAACATATATATGGCATCAAAAGCTGCTGTCACCTCATATTGTGTACAACCGCTGTACAATACGTTTTCTGATTCTGAGAGTGACTTTGATAATGATTTACTCAGTGTGTTATTTATAAATGAAAACGAAAAATAATTATAAATATTAGAAAAGATAAAAATTAGAAAACTTTTAAATTATTAAAAAAGATAAAAATTAGAAACCCATAAATTATTAGAAAAGATAAGAAGATATTGGATACATGAGATAAATAGACAAAGAGTAAAGTTTGGAGGATACCACACATTAATGCAGAAATTGGAATATGATGAAGAACGATTCTTTATGTACTTCCGCATGTCTTTTCTCTGCGTATGTTGTTCTATGTGCCTCTGATGCGTTGCAAACGAAAGTTCTAGAAACACATTGGTCTTACATGCGACTTTTGGTCGCCCAGATCAGCCCAATGTGCACCGCGCTGCTTCTAGTTATCCGTACAGAGCCAGATTGTTATGGGGGCAGATTATAGAGCACGTACGTAATTTGTATTCTAAACTAAACTAAACTCATCGCATTTTAAAAATGCACGGATAATACTGCGATTGCAAGGAATTTTAAGTTTGGGCTATATAAAAAACTAAAGGAATGACTAAAGTTGACTGTTTCGCTCGATTAAAGAATGTTGTTCTTTAAAAATCTTTCCAGTGCGTGGTATAAATGTGGTCGTACGCCGTTCAAAGAATGGTCCTCATCGGCGTAGCTCTGTAAAGGAATTAGTCAATGATAGTAGAGTTAAAGAAGTAGCGACCCCGTCGACTCTCGACAAACTTTCAAAATTACTAACCATTTGCGTGAAAAATACGTCGTTCTGCTGCAGTGTCCTCGCGAGCATCATGGCCTGTTGATAGTGAACGTTATCGTCCATTGTTCCGTGTACCAGCATGAAGCTCTTATTCGACAGCGCTGATGCCTGAAAATAAAGAAATCATTGTGAGATGACATATCAGAGACGGACCAATGTTAGAGTTTGAATTCCAGATAAGGAATCATTATTTTATGAAAGATGAGGATCTATTCGAGAAAGTCGGAGAGATCATGAACACCACCACACGTCTGCGTGGACATCATTTGAAACTCCAGCGTAAACTCCATTCCATTCAAACCCCATGAAACATTTCCTCAGCAGTAGCGAAGTAAACGAATGGAATGGTCTCCCAAGTGAATTGATCAATGCCAAATGTGTCAATGACTTTAAAAATAAACTTGACTTATTACACAAAAACTGTAATGCAAGCACAAACTGTAATGAAAGTGCATTTTTGAATTAAATATTTCTTCGTTTTTTTCCTGAATCTGTCATAGTTTTGAATATTTTTTATATATCATAAATAGTAATGACTGATATTTTTTTCCGAGTTTTTACAGAGTTTAAGAGTTTGACTGATTTTATGCATGATATAATAATTTAAAATATATATTCCTAAAACTCATTTCGTGCTAAACATATTGGCTTCTGAATTATTTCGATATCTTTATAAATAGATTAGCAATTAAACTTTCTGCAAACCAAGTTTTTTATAAAAAATTGCCCAACCGCCATTTTAAAATGGCTGCTAAAAAACTGTTGCTTAAAAAAAACGTATTTTGTAACTATACGTGTAACCTATAGGAAACACATGCAAAAAAATCCAAGGAAATGAAAAATGTCAAGCAACATTGCCTGGGTGATTTAAAATAGAATGACCCAGAGGCAAAAAACAGTGCTTTTGAGATATGTGCATATCAGCAATTTGCTGCTTACCTATAATGAAATAATAATAAATAAAAAATAAAACTAAAAAACATATATGATTCTGATTAGTCAGATAATGTAAAGTGGGGGGGGGGGGATTCTAACAATTTTCCACATTACAGCAGATGAAAGAATATTTAAAAACTTACTATTTCAGGCTTGTTAATACTGGATGACACGTATCCGTCGAGATTGTCATTTTCAGTCGGAAGACCCATGTATCTCTCGGTGTAAATAGAATCTGTTGAGATATTAAAATCATTATCATAATTACTTATTTTGTTTTCATTTTTTATTTTACTTTTTTTAAAAACATTGGTACAGCATAACAATAATAAAATATAAACAGAATATCTAACAATAGCAATGCCAATAATGTTTGAAATTATTTACAATATATTAATGTTTTAAATTATAAACATAATAAAAAGAAAACTATACTAAAAAGATTTTTTAATTTAGAAGTTTGTGTGTGTATGCGGGTGTTGGTTTATCTGTAACCAGGTCTGGTTTGTCTGTAATATAAAAGAAATCCTCTATACTTAGAATAAGCAAGGAGTTTAAATACAATCAAATTTCAACCAAAATTTATTAATTACTTAAATAATAGCATTTAATTTCTACCGCAATTTACACAGCTATTTTAAGCTGTGTTGGGCAGTGAATTACTTTCTGGTCGCACACTGTCATGGCTGGCAAAATCACGTACATACAGGTTACTTCTTATTTAAGCGTTTCGTTTTTATTTAATTTAATTTACATTCAAGAGCGGTTTTATGCCATGAAATATAATGTAAAGTGAAAATGTAATGTAATGTACGGTGAAAATGTAATGTAATGTAAAGTGTATGTGGGTATGCAGGATGCTAACTTAATTCAATCTGATCTCCAGATTTTTACGTACCTCCTTCACAAAGAGCCGACTATAGGCGCGGTTAAATATGTCAATTTTGTTAAAGCCTAAATTGGGCACGATTGCGTTTCTTCCTGAACTAAAATCGGAAATTAGTTTGTGTGAACGAGACAGGGCAATACGCTAGAGCGGAATCTGAAATGAACGGATGTCACCTTTCCGCATTCAAACTACCCACCAAAGATAAAGCATCTGAATCCAAGACCACACGAAATGTGTTGAAATTTATTCAGACAAGTATAAGTTTGACAGGTAGTTTTTATCGACGATCGTTCGTTTCATATTCCGCTTTAACATATTGCTCTATCTCGCTCGCTTGAACTAATTTCAGTTTTAGTTCACAAAAGAAACACAATTGGGCCTATTGTATACATGCATAGCCCGCGGGCAATTAAAAATTATAAACGGTTTGAAAACGAATTTACCACGTGAAGTTTGTAGCACCACACGTTTTGGCGACGTTGCGACTTCCGTAGACAGTCTACCCTAGACAATGGCAGTTGCAACATTGCCTAAACGTCGGGTGCTACAAAATTTTCGTGGTTAATTCGTTTTTAACCCGTTGAGTATGATACGACCAAATCTGGTTGTGAAACAATTATCCGTTGAGTATGATACGACCAGATCTGGTTCCGCTCGGCGCGCGCGCTTTCGAACTCTTTTTTTACCATCGAAAGCATTTTGTCTCTTTCATGCGTATGGCAGATCGGTACAGAATTAAATTCTCTCTGTTAGCATTCGCAGCAGCAACTGCGCAGTCCATGTAACATATTATTACGGACCGCTGCAAATTGAACGCCCGCCTTCCGAAACGTCAAAATCCGCGGAGCGTGTGTTTCGTTTTCGGATACGTTTTTCGTGTAGTTTTCGGTGTTTATTTCAACGAATCGTAGGTAAAACCATTTCTACAACATCATATAGTCCCCCTAAACTGATTAGATGTACCATTTATCATGTATATAAAGTATTTCGGGTCTTTGAATGTCGCGTCGCAAATGCCAAAGTCGGCCATTGTTTTTTCACTTCTTTGACGTTCTCATATTTATTCATAATTATCTAATTGTTTTACAAAATGATATTTCAATATTCTATATTCGAAATTTCAATGCAATCATTGTGCAGCTGTTCTTTTTATGATTGGTGTAGTAGTTTCGTAGTTATAGTCCTTGAAGTCGAGCGCCGTCGATGTCGCCGAAAATCCTGCAAAAGTGACAGATGCATCCATGAAAATACCCATTTACTCCAAGGGTTAAACCTATTTTTTATATCAAATAACCACAACAGTGTTAAATTTGATAATAACAAATTGGCACCATAGTTTGTGTTACACATTAGTAAGTAAAAAGTTAATGGATTGCGAGTGAGTCTGGAAGGCGCTCGTATGCTCACTTTACTCAGGAGATATGGACTGTCCAACCCATAATTAACTATTTTATATGAAAGCGACATATTTGACACTACTCTCCCCATGATGCATTTTGATCAAAACACAGTTTATATCAAGCATAATAATATTGAAATGACTAACCGTAGTATATCCAGTTAGTGACGGGAGCGACTGATATAGCACATCTAAACACATCGCCTCCTCTAGCTAGAGCTAACGCAGAAGCGTAACCACCATAGGACCAGCCCCATATGCAAGTTCGGTTAGCGTCGATGTAATTCAACTGATTTTGTAAGTATCTGAAAATTAAGACATTTATATTTCCTACATTATTTCAATATGTCCTTCAAGGGTGATAAGTAAATAAATACAGATGGAGCTGCCATGGAATTTACCGAATTTAGAGTCGGGCCCATCGTTATACTATTATTACACTTTTAGGGTATAAGCGGTATACTCCAGACTAACGATCGGCTGTTGTACAGCTATCTTACCACATGTGAGCGTTGGCCTAACCACCCATTCCCTCTCCCTTCAAAGCCATAGAAATTGAATGCGGAAATTGCAGTTATAGATATTTTTTCTAGGACGGAATTGATTATTTTCCTGGAGATACCAAGATCTTTCAAGAGGTAAAACAGAGATTTGGCTGACAGGCGGCTGACTGGCTGATAGAATTAGTCGAAAATTGTACAATTATGACGAAGTTAACAATGCACTCTCAAAAGTTGTTCATTGGTTTAATGTAAATAACCTACTATTAAATGAAAGAAAAACCAAAGTGATTAAATTTTCTACACCTAATGTTAAGCAGGTACAAACCAATGTAGAAATAAATGGAACTAGACTGGAGCCTGTTGCTTGAACTGTGTTTCTAGGGATAACAATTGACTCTAAATTACAATGGGGCCCACAAATTGAGAAAATGTCAGGAAAACTTAGCTCTGCGGCATACGCAGTTAAAACAATAAGGCGGCTGACTGATGTAGATACAGCAAGAATAGTATACTTTAGTTACTTTCATAGCATTATGTCCTATGGGATTCTTCTCTGGGGAAGCTGTGCGGACATCAATAACATCTTTATACTACAGAAACGTGCTGTAAGAGCTATATATAAACTTGGTCCTCGAGTTTCACTTAGAGAAAAATTCAAAGAGATAAATATTCTTACTGTTGCATCACAATATATATATACAAAAATCTGTTGTATGTCCACAAGAATATTGACAAGTTTAAAATAAAAAGCGACACTCATAATTTTAATACTAGACATAAGCATAACCTTGTTGTCCGTGCTACTCGTCTCCACAAAATAAGCAATTCTTTTTTGGGACAATGTATACGCTTCTATAACAAACTTCCTCATACTATTAGAGAACTATCTGTAAATAAGTTTAAAGCCACCATCAAAGCAAAATTGTATAAAAAGGCATACTATACAATATCTGATTATGTAAATGACAAAACGGCTTGGGAGTAAGGCTTGGACGCATCATAAGAACATAAATTAAAAATAATATTTAATTGTGTCTATATGAATAAAGAACATTTTGATTTTGATTTTTTGACAGGCCTCGTGCGCCAACTTCCACCCATGAAGGTGAACAGTGAAGCCGTTCCGCGTGAAGTATTTTGGGATATTTGATTCCCATAGAACAGTTAAATCTACAATAAGGGCCATCTTCCGAGATAGGGAAGTAAAGAGTTATATCTGGATGAAGGGCTGTGCATCCGAGACTTTCAGGGAATTGATACTGCTTGGAGACCTAATCGACCTCCAGAATCCAATCTGAAGCTTTCTCGATTATTGAGAAAGGTTTTGTAATAAAATGTTTCCCGCCTCTAGATCCACCCGGCACAAACTGTATGAGGGTTCGGAGGGTACTTTCACACCTTTGTTGCCACAAGCCACTGAGAGGCTTATTACCTCGCGAATAACAGAAAGGACATTGTCATCTGTATATTCCTTAGATTTAAATGTTTTAGTAGTTTTGGAGACTCTACCATCGATTCGGCCCAGTAAGGAATAAAAATGTTGCTATTTGTGAGCACGATTATATTCATTTTCAGAGTTATTGCTTAGTTCTATCTTTCCATTCTCATTTATTTATTTATTTATTTATTTATTTATTTATTTATTTCCATAATTCAAGATACAAATTACAAAGAAAATCCTTATTCTAACAAAAAAAACAGTTTATAATAAGTGTATATATTATACCTAGCTTAGAAAGGAAAATCATCTTTTGACATGACGGTTTACCACCTCACTAGGTATGAACCTGTGTTGAGGTGGTACTAACATCGATGAATTCTTTTGAGACGAGAGGGCAAGTCTTATCTAATACTTGAGTATAATTTAAAATTTAAAGTTAAATTTAAAAACATCAATAAAATTATAAACTAAATTAAAATTTATGACAATCTACTAAGTTATATGGAATAATATTTTTTTTTATATATTTGATATAAACACATATAAATATGTATACCATATATAGATATATATTAATATATACTAGATTTTACAAATATTTTAGTACTATCGTCATGTAGATGTTATGTATCTGGATTTCTGGTGAAATGTAAAAGGTCACTGAATTTTCAAGCTTGCCTAATTAGGAGGGTTCTGATGCAATATAATATCAAGCACTTTCGGGAGAGACTCAGATTTTGCGCTTACTAAGGATGCCCTCCAAATAGATGAAAAAATACACAAAAAGCTTTATTTATTATAGAGCTTATATCGCTCTCATTGATTGTGTTCATAATTGTAATTTAATATATTATGTATCTACAAAAAAAAACATTGTATCCATAATCAAAGGGTGATTCCTATCAATATTGAAATTATTTAGACGTGGATTTTTGAGAATAATAGAAACCAACTTCTCAAAAACTATTTTGCTGTGCTCACATTTTGTGTGCCTAAATAGGCATACTCTTTTGAAAATAATTTAAAAACAAGCCAATTTAAAAAAAAAAAAACCGAAACGATTTTTTATAGAAAAAATGTTTAAACGTTTTACATTAAAAACCAAACGACTTTCTATTTATTATTCATAATTTAAAGTTTCAAAATTTTACCTGGTAACCTCAATTTGGTCATCCACTTCCACAGTCCCGAGACTTTTATAGAGCGAAAACATATTATTGTTTCCTTGAAGTCCGGAGCCTCTTCCATCGATATTTGCAACAATAATATTGTAGCGAGATACTAAAGACGATCCCCAATCGATCGACCATCTGTCCTGAACTTGGCTGGAGTCAGGACCGCCATATCTGTAAAAAAATAATAATCAATAAATATAAAGAAATCACACTGTTACATTTAAACTCCATCATCCATCTTTTAATTACTTTACCGGGTCACCGATGTAGAGGTAAAGGTATTGAGAATGCGTGTTTTTTTAATTTGAGGTAAAAACTGATATATACATTTTAATCCCCCCCCCCCCCTCCTGAGACGATCAAGACAATTTCCAGACTAAAGTCTGTCTGTGTATCAGAGTGTGTGTGTGCATACAGCGGCGCGTGTTGACATTCATCATTTGACAGTCTAGTTTTTTCTTTATTTCTCTTCATGGCCATCAGGAATAGATCCGGTTGGCCTAGCATCGAAGATAACAACACCTCTGTGTTTCACTGCCGCCTCGATCTGCCGTCTTCACCGTCTTCACCTCGTCTTCACCGGGGTGGTGAAGACGCCACTTAGTTTCTTCTCTACAATCGAACCAAAGGTGGCGCAAAGGGGATCCTAGTCATCCCCACAGCCCCGCCAAATACTCATTTATTATGAACACTTCTTTACAAAAATTACACTGATTACATATTAATTGGCATTATAAATATTTAGTCACAATAACCCTGGTCGTATGGTAGTGAGATATTGCTACTTGGCAATCGGACGACCATGTGGTAGGTACTTAATTGTGTGTGAAATAAAAATTTACAAACAAACAAACAAACTTACACATTGACTAGAACAGGGTATTTAATATTGCCGGATGTGTCGTAATTAGGCGGTGTGATAAGAGACACTTGCGCCGGTACAATTCCTGGTCCAAGCGGAACGGATAATTTGTGGATTTCGAATGTGGTGCGGTTCCGTAATAAATCGGCTACCTCCGCATTTTCTTCCAGTACTCCTAACTTAATGCCCTCCTGTAAGTATGCAAATATTTCATGTATTAACCCTTTGAAAGAAGTGTAAACTTGGGGAAATACGCTGCCATGTTCCAAGCGGAGGTATACGCCATTATTGAATGTGTGGATATCAACCTCCATAAGTACTACGCCAACCACCGTATCTATATCCACTCGGATAGCAAGGCAGCTCTTATGGCACTAGCCTCGAATACCATTAATTCAAAGCTAGTGCAAAATTTTGTATCACTAGTGAATTCCCTGGGTGAAAAGAACAGGGTAATTCTAAGATGGGTTCCCGGCCATGCGGGAATCAAGGGAAATGAAAAAGCCGACAAACTTGCTAAGACGGGAGCAACGGGAACGTTATACGGCCCTGAACCTTGCTGTGGTGTACCAAAAAGCCTTGCAAACTCAATGCTCAAACAAATATGTTTAGAACAATCCGTCAACCACTGGAACAACACGACAGGGTTGAATCATTCCAAAGCGCTAATTAAGGCTTACGACCGTAAGACAGCCCGTGAGGCCAGACATATTGCTGAGGGCGCTCACGGGGCATTGTGGCCTGAACAAACACATGTTCAACCTCAAGCTCCGAGACACAAAAATGTGCAGGTTCTGCCAAGGGGCAGAAGAAAGGGGCTCATAAAGACCTTAGAAAATCCCCACACATCAAATTAAAAAAAATAAAAAAATACTAATATATAACGTTGGCTTATTCAATGGCAGGCTTCAATCACAGGCTTTTGCCGCAGTGGAGGGAGCAATAGTCGATAATTGAATAAATACGGATATAATACGGATAATACGAAAAACGCCAATCGGCGGACATGGCAACCCAGGGGTTAAAATATTCATACATTCTTTTATGTTAAACCGAATGGCACAATGGGTTCAATCGCATTTCTTTTCAAACTAAAATAGATGTAGATTTAATTGCCAGGTGTGGCGGTTAAAATTTCTTATATTTCAACAAAAAGAAAACATTTAAATTGGGAGAATCATAAAAAATATTTTAATAAAAGTATGCGCCATAGCTAATTATACATTTTTCCCATCTCTCTGGCGATTTGTGGGTGCCTTTCCAGAATAACCATACATCTTTTGAGAGGGTCCAAGCATCAAGCCATTTTCCGACATCTCCATAATTTCTAAAATCCATAACGGTGTCATGGAGAATGGGTGAGACACTGATGAAAACAAGTGGTAGTCGGAAGAGTCTAAAGTAGTCTTTCAAGTCGAAATCCCTACTTTTGCATCATAGAAACCACAACGCACACAAGCGTCTTGCATCAGGACATTGTCATCATAAGTTTCCACAAGTATACAACGGCTTTCACTCGCATTTTTCTTTTGATTGAACTAGAAAAGCAGTACGTACCGCAAATGCTCGTTGTTTGGCTCAAAACTCTACATGTTTACCACACGAAAAAAATATGACGCTAACCCGAAATCGTTTAAACTTCAATAGCGTTTTAAAAGATGCTTTCATAGCAACAAAATAACATAGGAGGTTAGACTGTGAACCAACCCTTGTTTCCAACGCCATCTCTTAACAAAAATTAAGAATTATTAACCGACACACCTAGTAAATAAATCGGTGCGTTAACCCCTCAAATGTGAGGCGTCCCTTAAGGGATGCCTTGGCAAAATGTATACAAAATGTATATAAATTTATATAAATGTAAATATAAATGTAAATGTGCGCCGCTTTATAGTAATCCGCTCTATAGTAATGCTATAGCTCTATAGTAAACCCCGCTCTATGTAAATGTAAATGTAAATATAAATTTATATACATTTTGCCGTAGGCAACCCGAGCTAATCGCCATTCATTTGAGGGGTTAAAATAATCGTTATTGCGGTTCAGCTGAAATACGCATACATCACAAAATCTGAACTGATATTTGAGTCTCTCATGTTGCCATTTTTTGATGGTTTTGCCACATCTGGAAACTTTACCGCAGTATTACTTTTGACTCAGTAAAGCTACGATGCTTGTTATGGTCTTAAATGATAGTTCAGATCGTTTTCAACACATTTACTGTATAAAATATTAGTTTGAGTTGTTGTATGTATTAAATTGATATTAACATAAATAAATTTCAACACAATTTTGGCTTATACTCATAGGAAAGCCAAGTGAAATACATAAATCGTATCGCCTTTACGGAGGCCTATTACCGCAGATGAAGTGAGCTATTGTTGAGCTCCTATCAAGTCAGCTATTGTTGATTAGACGAAAGTTGGCGCTCCGGTAACGCTAGTTGTTATACATTGCTAAACAGCATTCGGCTGAGAGCTCCGCAGCAGGACCTCCACAGAGTTCGTTCGTTTTCTATTTTTTTCAGTCTTAAAATCTTCGAGAACTGCAAAACAGATAGGTAAAGAGTAATACAAAAAATGTTTTGATACCTTGCTGTAAAGATACACTTCAGGGATTTGAGGACCGGAGCACGTGACCGTGATGTGTCCGCCTTCTTTGCTGAAAGTTGCTTCATTGTACAGACATTGTGTTCCAGTCGAATGCTGAATTCCGCATGTGAAACATTCAATATTCATCTCGGCGTCTACGTTGTACAGATGCTGGTGGGCAGGGTCGTTTACACCGGTTGCGAGATACCAACTGAATAAAAGAAAATTCTAAGATTAAGAGTCTGTTTCAGAGAGAGTACGGCTGTTTTAAACAGCCATTAGCTCATACCTCTTTTTGCTAAGTTGGGTGTTATGTTTTTGGCTATTTTATTATCATTGAAGAACAAGAGCTAATAGAGTATAAAATGTAAAATGTATGTTGTAACAGTCGAATATAAAGAAGTTATTTATTTAAGCATGCAAATATAATAAGTAAACAAATTTAGCTTAGGTACTAAGCATAAAAATACTTTAACCCTTAGAAACCTAGCCATGGGAATAAAACCCCTCGGCGGCATGTTTTCAAACCTCTTTTTTTTTTGTAGGGGGAGTGCACGCAAACTAATGTATAATGGTGGCTTATTCAAAGAAAGCGACTTTTTCTGCATATAATTAGATATCGAGATTGACCGCTCGCGAGTTGTCGCAACGGAAAAACCAATGTTCGGTGGTATTAGCATTCCAGCGGTTAAACATTGAATCAATAACAGAAAATGAATACATTGCATAGTCCAAGGGCAATGTCACCTAAATAGGCGGGGACCTGTTCTAAGGTAAACATTTAATTTTGTATGCGATTGCCTAATAATGGGTTTATAAAAATGGTATACATATATCCTCTCATCAATAAATTTACTATTATATTGAAAAAAAAATTAAATCATTTGATCATTTCGATCTTACACAAACAATAAAAATGTCAAACTATCTTAAAAATGACTAATTACCTAACATTAGGAGTGCAAAAATTAAAATGTCTGCGAATAAATTTAAATCAAAACAAAAAAAATATTTAAAATAAAAAAGTCTAATTAGAAAAATGCAGATATAAATCAAATAATCCTGCATTTTAATGACCTTGATGAGTTATGAACTTGTAAAATCAAACACTCCTCGGAAAACTCGTAATTTTTATAACGCAGAAAAAAGATTATATAGAATTAGAACTGTCAAATAAAACTGCAGTATTTTGTAACTCTAATGTGCTTGCATATATCAAAAATATTGTAAAAGTAGCTTAGTTATAAACTAACCTAACTGAAAACTAACGGAGATAGATTTTCAATCATGAAGTTTTAATGACCTTGAGGCGCACTCTTAACCCTCTGACTCTCCTCTTGTATTACAGAAACAATCAACTGCCTACCTGGGACGCCCACGATAGGCGCTCATAATAATAACGTTTTCTGATTATTTTTATCTTGACTATTTTTATCTATATTTTTCTGATTATTTTATTATTATTATCTTGACTATATTTCTTGGTTATTTTAATTTGTGGTTTTAATGGGTACATTTAAATATACATTTTTTTTAGTATCACCAGTATTAAAATGTTGCATATCGACATATCATAAAAGCATTAATGAAGAACTTTGAACTACATGTACCAGGTGATCATTTTGGATATTTTAAAAACGGACGAATCGACTGTGATTTAAAGGTACCTAGACATTACGTTTCTAGAATTTTTTGAGATTTTTTGGAAATAAATAGGTATATGAAAAAAAAAATATTATAAAATAAAAAAAGTCTGCATTGTAATCAGCCTATATTAAATCGTGATAGATATCACTAATAACTTTAAATGATTATTGTAATCACTGGTAATATCATTAGTTTTTACAATCAATCAGTTTTTTATAAAAAAAAAACGTTCATTATCAATGTTATTATATTATAGATAGCTAAATAAAATGATGTTTCGCCAGACAATGTTATCAGCGCCACCTGCATGTTGCCATCGTAGAAGGGTTGCCAAAACGTACTATCCCATTGAGCAATTTAATACTGTATATAATCAATGGCGGTATCCATAAGTCATAGTCGCTACTCATTACTAATCTAATAATAAATAAGTTGATTTTGTCTATGCTTATTGAGACTGAAACTTTAAATAAATCAGTTTTTCCTGCAACCCTGTTTCTTTTTCAAAAACTGAGAAGGCAGCTAGTGTCTCGAATAATAATTGTGAAACAGGTAACTGAATACAGTAGACCTCCAATTAACCGAATCAATTGAGACCGGACCCTATTCGCATAATCAAAAATCCAGATAATTGGAGAAAAGGGTCTATTTTAATTATATCAATTACTGTATGTATGTTGAAAATGGGAGAAAAAATTATTTCCAAAGGGCAGCCAAGTCAGAAGTGGCTTGTGATCACACTTGGGCGGACGCTCCTCTTAAATGCAGTTTCAAGGCCCTCAAATGTTTCCCTAGCTGATGGTCCCATGTCTGCTTCAACTTCGTCACTAAGGTAATCTTCTTCCCTGACACTTTCTTTTCTCACTTTTTTAATAAGTTCATCATCATTTAGGATTTAAAAACCCAGAGTCTGACGAATCACACGCCATCTTCTCCTGTCTCTTTCCTTTCCTTGAACTTCTTTTCTTCTGCTTATTTCCTTGAGCTTCTTTCTTTTATCCGTCTTAATTTCGGATAATCAGCGATTCGGATAGTCGGAGTTCGAATAATTGGAGTTCTACTATATAATGGAGAAAAATAAATACATACATAAGTTGATCCGCCTCATCCCATCGTAGAATTTCCGACACGGTGTTGGCTTCTGCAGTCCTGACAGCCCGAGTCCAATGATTGTTATCGCCATTCTCTGAATATTGCACAACTTGTCTCCATGAATCGGTACCAATATCCTGCAAAATACGCAGCATTATGGCTTAACGAGACCATTTTCGGCCACGTTGGCAGTGCCAGAATATCCAATAGGCCAAGTAGGCACTGGTCTATGGGCCCCACGCCTTTTAGGGGGCCCACGACAATCATTGAATTGAAATTCTAAGACGATAACGTTTAATAAACTTTTTGATCCGACTAATAGTATAATTGTTATAAATTATTGACAGTTGGCCGCTGCCAGCGTGTTCGATCATATTTTGTTTATATGCACATTTTTGCTACGCGATACAAGGGATGTCAGAAATGTTTAACGGCCCACTTTGCCAGCGCAATTGTGTTTTGTTTATTTATGCGTCTATTCTACACTACATCGTCGTCAGAATGTTTGACAGCCCAAAGGGGGTCCCGAAAGGTGCGAAAGGAGGCGCCGATATTTAGACAGCCTAAGGGCCTCTACATGGATTAATCCGGTACTGAATGTTGGCCGCACAAATGTTTATGCTAAGTTCCAACACAAGACGTCGTTTGCGGGCAAAATTGGGATGAAATCATATGACTCGTGAAACAGTGCTGCCACCTCATTAATTCAAAATTACACTGTCATATTTTAATTTACAACTGTGAAAAATTACAAAGTTGTGAACATTGGCAAACAATGTTTTTTGTAATCAGCTGCGCATTTTTTTGTAATAGTGCGTTTTATTCTAAAATAGACAAAACTATAATTACCTATCTAGGGCACCTTCCTTGATCTATGGATTGTAGTACTAATTAGGATATTTTAAAAAAATACGAGGCATGCACTAAAAATTTACGGAATCAAGAACTTGCGTTAATCCTAGCACCCTAATGGTTTTTTATGTGAGGAAAAGGGTTTTATTAATCGAAAGCGTTCTAAAAAAATTACAAATATAATGTGAGAAATGAACCCCATGCTAACTCGCTAGTGTTTACTATGTGGTTAACCCGGTAAATATTCATCTGTCAAAAAATCGGTTAAAGGAGTAAATATGGAAGTTTTCCTAATCTGTAATATTCACTATAGTATTTTACTCAAAAAGCATACTGGATATGTGCAAAAACTGAATTTAACTGCCATATATTATTTTATTTATTTTAATATTACTTTTTCTCTGTAACTATTTCAAATTATTACAAATTTACTTTTCAATTATTTACAAATTATTACAACTTTTATTTATATGCGATACTCTGATTATATTCTTTTTTTTTTGTATATTAGCTTATAAACAAACATTTATGATAGTTGGCCTTATTTTGCCTATGTTTAAAATGCTTTCCCTGAAACAAGTTCTTACTTAGTTGGGCGGCATGGGACTTTCATCACATATTAAGCGTGATATAAGTTGCTGTGGGTTTATGAATTTTAAGTTATATTGTATTCCCTGTTTAAGTGTAGATATCAACTATGATTTGTGTTACGATTGTTGCATATTTCATAAATGTGTAACGATTGTTGCATTACCATAAATAAATAAATAAATAAATAAATTTTCCTATTGATTTTTGCTATGTATATCGGTTTAATATTGCAAACAATTGAAACACAATTTTAAACCATTGAACATCACACATGAAAAGTTACACATATACCCGCGTCGGTCCCACAAACCAATTAGCACCAAATGTAGTTCAGGCCCTTATATAGTGATGTTTTGCAGGTTTACATGGTGCTGGCCCTTAATCGGCCCGCTTATTAAAACTTTAATAATGGAGCACATACTCAGTACGTGACACATAATATTCTCTAACTCGCGACACGTACTGAGGGCGTGATTGACTTTCATACAGTTTGTAAAATCACGTACTCGGTCCCTAATTCGCGTTGTACCGACGAGTAGCTTAGACTTTTATCTATATATACATATGCAATTCATTAGCGTGAATTCATAGCGTGAACGAAAAATAGTATGAATTCATAGCGTAAACAAAAAAAACGAAAGTGTAAAAAACTAAAAAAACAAAGAAGCAAACTGGCAAACAAAGACGCAAGGAGACAGTCTTTTATTGCCCAGATTGCAACATACCACTATGCTACTATATGTTTCAAAAATTTCTACACAAAAAAGAATTATTGTCATTGATTAGGCAAATGATTACTTCATGTACATTATTTTTTTTTCACCAAAATGTTATTTTTTAAATAAATAATTTGATAACATCATAATATTTCTTTCATTTTTATTTTTAATCCAAAAGATAAAAAAGTTAGTCTAATAGATACAAAACAAATTGTTTCTATATCTAATCAGGTTATTTTTTTATAGCCGTTACAATAATGCCAAAAAACGTCCACGGGCAACGTAACATGCGCATAAAAATTGGCTGCTGTTAAAATAGTTAATGGAATGGAATGAAACTCCATCAATTTCTCTCTTCGGCCGTCCCAAAATAATATCTTCAGTATTAGCTATGGTGATAAAGTATTAGAAAATGTTGATCATAGGAAATTTCTAGGCATTCATATTGATAGCAATCTGCAATGGTCGACTCACCTAGGAGAACTGAGCAAAAAATTAAGTAGCGCCACATTTGCCATAAAAAAAATCAAATTGTTATGTGGCTTTGAAGCTTCCAAATCTGTCTACTTTGCCTATTTCCATTCCCTATTAAGTTATGGCCTCATGTTCTGGGGAATGGCGGCAAATGTTATAAGGATCTTTCGCCTACAAAAACGAGCGATTAGAAATCTGTTCTCAATATCTTCGCTAACATCTTGCAAGCAGTACTTCATCGAATCTGGTATCATGACTTTGTACGCCGCGTATATATACCAAAACATCATGTATACGAGAAAAAATATCGAGACTACCTCAACTAACTCAAATATTCATTCGCATAATACGCGAAATAAAGAGGACTTGCGTCATTTTAAGGTGCGTCTGAGTAAGGTTCGGAATAGCTTTCTCTGCCAATCTTACTTATTCTACAACAAACTTCCATTACACATCAGGGGCCTTGGGGAGGTTTACTTTAAGAAAAGGGTACAGGGTATTTTGACTAAAAACCCCATTTATAGCATTGAGGATTTCGACAATATCATTTTTTCGCAGCTCTATTGACCTACTTGACTATTATTATTCCTTATTCTTTCTATTATTGACTATTTTACAATTGCGTTTTTTTCGTCTTCTAACTATTTATTGACTATAATTATTATTACTGATTTCTTTGTATTTGTGTTTTTTTTTTAAATATCTTCCCGTATGATTTGTGAAATTATCCAATATTTGTTTGTTTATTTAGTACTTAGGATTAATATAAAATATTAGATAGAAAATTTTACGAAATTACTTAAGAATTTTGATTGAAAATATTGGAAAATGTTGTTTCCTCTACATATATAACCTAGAAAATCTGCGCTTGGATGTTAAACGTTCATACCTTGCAATACCGACGTTCATATCTTATACCTTAATAGGTATTTATTTAAATATTATACTTGTTATTTTTATTACTTTTGACATAACCAAGTGTAGGAACTCCTATCAACTGGTTTAAAATAAAAAAATAAAGAAGACTTTTCTCATGAGAACACTTCCGCCTAGAACTAATAAATACATTAACGTGCGTTTTCATACCACAGGTAGTATTGTGACAAACGATGTTCCCGCAGCGTTGAAAATCAACGGCCGCATCATATCAACCCAGCCATTTTCTTGTTCAATCAGAAAGATCTGAAATAAAGATAAAACATCAGGATTACGATTATTTTTGCTTTGCATTAGTCTCGCGACAATTAACAAGCAATTACATTACAGTCTCGAGACAATGTATTATGGCCACCAAGCATTTCAATTAAAATTTGCCATTTTTAACATCTTTAAACTATTGTTTTTATTAGTTTTACAAACATGCAGCATAATTGTTGATAAAATTTGAATTTAACACAGTAAAATTACAATCTTTTTTAATATGTACATTTACATTGAATATACATACATATATAGGGAAGACAGTGACGAACTTGCTAAGACGGGAGCAAAGGGAACGTTATACGGCCCTGAACCTTGCTGTGGCGTACCCAAAAGCTTGCATACCTAATGCTCGAACAAATATGTTTAGAACAATCCGTCAACCACTGGAACAACACGCCAGGGTTGAATCATTCCAAAGCGCTAATTAAGGCTTACGACCGTAAGACGCCCCATGAGGCCTTGTCGCTAAATAGGAATAATCTACGCATACTCGTCAGGGCGCTCACGGGGCATTGTGGCCTGAATAAACACATGTTCAACCTCAAGCTCAGAGACACAAAAATGTGCAGGCTCTGCCAAGGAGCAGAGGAAACTCCCCAGCACCTCATGTGCGAGTGTGTAAAAGATACACCCACTTGGGTGTTATTATTATTTTCAAATTTAAGGAAGTAATGTTTATTTCATTAATGTATAATGAATGTTTAGTCCTTTTTCTACAACTGTTAGAATAAAATATTTGAAAGAAGCTGTTTCAAACATTTTTTTAAATAATATTATAAACAATAGAAAAGGATCATGTTATATACACCAGCTGTGTGTTAAATGATCCCACGTGAAATAAGCAAATCTTGTTAAAATAACTGTTATGTGGTAGTTATATCTTGCTCCTATTTATGTACAATTAAAATCACATACGCAAAGAAACTCACATTTGATGTTATGCCTTCTTTAAGATTCGCGAAGAATAAGTTGAACAGCATTGGGCCCAACACTAATCCTTGCACAACTCCACTGACCACATTAAATTCGTCTAAGAGAATGTCGCCAATTTATACTTTAACCCCTAGAGCCCCAATTGGACGATATTGGCCACAACGCGATTCAGCGTGACGGCCCCGTTTTAATTTAATTTGTTTTATTTTATTATGTTAATATGTTTTATTTTAAATATGGGTACAGTGGTTTAGCAGTAATTAATGTTTTGGTGAGACAGTGTCATTATTCAATTTTTTTACTAAAATTTTTTGAGACAACAACTTGTCAATCGGCTGAGGGGCCGAGGCGTGAAGGGTTAACCCCTCAAATGAATGGCGATTAGCTCGGGTTGCCTACGGCAAAATGTATATAAATGTATATTTACATTTACATTTACATTTACATAGAGCGGGGTTTACTATAGAGCTATAGCATTACTATAGAGCGGATTACTATAAAGCGGTTCACATTTACATTTATATTTATATTTATATAAATTTATATACATTTTGTATACATTTTGCCAAGGCATCCCTTAAGGGACGCCTCACATTTGAGGGGTTAAATGTGCAATTTATCCATGAATATATCCAGGATTATACTGAATGCCAGTGGCCGGGCAGTTACTGGTTCCTGTGCTGTTGAGCTATTAAGAGCTGCTTGTTATCTTTGGTCGGCTAACTCACAGTTAAACTCCTATCCAGTAGCATCCTCGAAGAGGGTCAGATTCGTAAAGAACTTTGTTTCCCATGCGCTGCGGCAGGTAGATCAGTTCTCCTGGGGAATAGGTCTTCGGGCGCTGCTGGGCAGTTTGCGCATCGTGTGGCGTCAGCCAATCGACTGTGCACTCCGGTGAATAGCTGGAGAGGTCTAGAAATGATCGTATACGTTTCCTAAGCAGCGGGGGTGGATGTTGACCTGAAAGTGGGTGCACCAACTCTTCGCGAGTGCTCCAGTAGTGGATACGTTGTCGCTCCTGAGCGTGCGTCGTTGCACGCTCCGCGGCGAGCGCTCCGAGCGGTGGCGGTAAATGCGCAAACACAAAGTAATGCGCAGTCCATTCGTGGACGCGAGCAAAGTGAGACGTTGGTGGATACGTCTCGCGCATCACGTTCGACGTTGAGTAAACGCGAATCCATCGCTATAAAGTGGGCCGAATAGAAATGTCTAGCTCTAATCGGGGGGTACCGAAATTATACAGTGCTGTGGGAACCGAAGGGTGATAAATTTAAAAATAAATTCTGCAGACGACATGTTCGCTCAATGTTCGAATGAAAACTGCGGAACACTCGTTGTTTTTGAGTTGATGCGCAAACTGTCTCCATTTGAGCAGTTGCAGATGCGCGGAGCAGAGTTGATGCGCGAACCTAATGGATACCCACCATGATGTCAGCCTCTCTTGAAACGACTCGTTGGCCACCCGATCCCTTGTGAAAAATGGGCAAAGGACGCCACGATCTGCGATAAATTCAAACTGAATTACCAACATCCGATAGAGGCCGCGCAAGCGACTTTGGACCTGCGACCAGACGGAAGGATGGAGAAATCCGGTCAAATCTGGGCGCTGGGTCCACTCCCACTGTAGGGCTCTCACGGGTAAGCTGGCATAGCTAGACAGGAGACTGTTTCTTACCCAAGTCTACGTTCACCCCACGGTTGAAATATTTGAAAGAACGATCAATATTGTTATATCTTTCTGAGGTGGCGGCTTCGTCCGTCGTAGCTGTGTCCAGTGCCAGTGGCCACATGTCGACCGGCAGCCATTTGCAATTTCTTTACCTATTTAGTCCAGGTGCCCATAGATCAGGGGTTATCAATTACTATGGGCGAACCCGGTACCCCAGGAAGTTATAATGACATTGAGCCATTCTGTCTCCTATAGAGTGAACGTAAAGACTTTGTGGACATTACAATCCACAGTCAAGCTACGCCAATAGCCCATAGTAGTTCAACGCCTTACCGCGAGGCATTGAGAAGTGCTAATCAGCGGCCTGACCTCACGCCCTTACTACCAGATTCGGACGAATTTCTCCATTTCTACAGTCTGGTCTTAGATTCAAGGTCGCTATGAGCGGCCTCTATCCTGACGGAAGCGGAAATTCAGGACGATGAAAATTTTTGGTAATTCCATTTTTACTACCTTAAAAAATTACATTTTAACAAGAGTTTGAATGGGGAAAAATATATTTTGTTTATAAGCCAAACATATTTAAGTTTCTAAAAAAAATGTACTCAAACTATACATTAGGAAAAAAGCGAAAGTAATGGAAAGTCATTGGCCTTGATCAGTATTTCCCATCACAGTTCCACCTCAGCGTCAACCGGAGGGTCATCGAGGTACCTCGCCTATGGACGTGATGGGAAAGAACGATCAATGACCACAGTCACTTCTTTACGTTCGTGTTTTCTTCTTTCTTTATTTGAGGGCAAGTTATGATCATTTATTCGAAAATCGATTCATCGATCCTTCAATTCATTTGGGAACAAGCCGCAAGATGGCATTAGTATCGCATTAAATTAATGGCTGATCATTCTACCCGGTAACCCTTCAACTCTATCTTGGGACTATTAACAAAAGGTTTTAATATTTACCTCAGAGCATTCGGCGTATGAACAAAACTGAATAATCGCTTGATTCTGAACGCGATTCATCCACGTCACAGCTACGTTGGAGTCGCCAGCCACCGATACTGCAGCTAGAATCGGACTGGGAAATCGAATAACACATTTTAATTTCCTAGCGAAAATCCGTAACTTTCGAGCTAATTTAAATGTTATGTCGTCATTATTGTGTCATTATTATTGTGCATGTAAAACTATGAACGAAATCAAAAATAAAATATAAAAACGTGAAAACGGTCGGAAAACCGACAAAAAAAAACATAAACCGAGATACGAATTTGACTTTGATGTCTTTGACGGTTGACATTTGCAGTGTAGCCAAACAGCAAAACTAGATTTACAACTACTAAATACAATTTTAGGGGGGCGCCAGTTTTGCATGCGGCAAACTTGCACAAATGTCACTTTTGACAGCTCCAAATTTGTTGAGGGCAGATTTGCAGGAGGCAACCTTGCAGGCGGCAACCTTGCAGGCGGCAACCTTCAGTACAGCTTCGCCCCCCTTGCGTCTCGCCTCGCGCCTCGCGCGAGAGTGTAAACGCCCCATCACAAATTAAGATCTGCCCCCGGATATGAAGCGGGTCCCATCAAACTTGCAGAAGGCAAATTTGCAGACGGCAATCTTGCAGACGGCATTCTTGCAGGCGGCAGTTTTGCAGAAGGCAATCTTGCAGAAGGCAGTTTTGCAAATGTCAAACTGACGTTTCGAGAACCTAACCTAACCTAACAGAAAAACTTAATTTTTTTTTTGTAATGTTTAGTTTGATGTACTAAATCATCCACTACAAGGATGTCGGTAATTAATGTCACTTCGATTTTAGGGAAAGAAAAACCTAACCTAGCCTAACCTAACAGAAAAACTTAAAACGTTTAGTTTTGATGTACTGAAGGTTGCCGCCTGCAAGGTTGCCGCCTGCAAGGTTGCCTCCTGCAAATCTGCCCTCAACAAATTTGGAGCTGTCAAAAGTGACATTTGTGTAAGTTTGCCGCATGCAAAACTGGCGCCCCCCTATGAAGCGCTATACGATGTAACGATACACGATTGTCGTCGCTCGGCGATATTTGCGATTCTGGAAGCGATTTGGCAGTCCTTCAATCGTCATGGGCCGTTTACACTCTCGCGCGAGGCGCGAGGCGAGACGCAAAACCATGTCCGTAAACAAACAGAACAGAGGCAAAGCTTCTAGCAAGTAGGTAAACATTTTGTACGCTCGTTAGAAGCTTTGCCTCTGTTCCATTTGTTTACTGATATGGTTTTGCGTCACGCCGCGCGCCTCGCGCGAGAGTGTAAACGGCCTATCAGAATAGAGGTTAGGATAGACGGCAGCATTGAGGTGTCGTCTGCATGTCATTGCTCTATTAGATCGCTGGGAAATGGCAGTAAAACCGCATTCAGCAATAATGACTGACTATTTTCACCCGAGACGATTGAAATTTGAACATAGTGCTGAGAAATAAGAATATTCGATTTAATAAATAAAGGGCGCATTCCAAATTGCCCTTATAGGTCAAAGCATTAAGCGCGCTCAGGGGGCCTATTCTAGAAAAAAAAAAAATGCTATATTTGTCTATGGCCCATGTAAATCAATCAATCAGTCTTCTACGCTCATCCCATGGCTGAAAGAACGATCACATATCGTTATACCAGCCTGGGGTGACAGGTTCGCCCGTTGTAGTCGACATCGCCCAACTAACGGAATTTTAAAGGCCATACATTGCCAAGCTCTGTTCAACAGCTGGTCAACGCTCGGTTAAGCTTAAACCACGTTTATTTCTCACATTTTTTGAACAGCCGTTTAGGTATACTCGTTGTTTTTAAAATGTGTTTTTTCAAAGGTTTAAATAATTGTGTTGAAATAAATGTCTATTGTGTTTAAACAATTGTTATACATTTTGTTGAATAAATTTAAAAAATGGTGCCCAATCAAATAGATTATTGTAGCCAAAAGTAATAAAGAAAAAAATACTCACTCTTCTAAGCTATTCGGTGCGTCCAACTGCGTTTGGCTGTAGGCAGGAGACGCCAGGTTAACTAGCCAAACTTGCGCGATGGGATTTGGAGTTCCAGCTTTGGGATATCTCACTTGCAATTGTGTAGTATATTGATATTCAACTTCTCCCGGTTCACCATAATAAGGTATCGTCATGACTCTCGTGTTAGTATCGTTAAATTTGCCGTAAGCCAAATAATTGCCAGAATTCGTGAACCAAAGGGTTTTGTGAGAGCTGAAGACTTCCTCTGAAATGTAAAACACTATATAACAAGGACATAAGCATCTACAATAGCAATAATAATAATAATAAAACGAAAAGTATTCTCAAGAGAAGGCGAGCTTATTGCCTGCAGCCAATATTTTAGAGCTAACCTATTGTTAGGTTAACATATTATTAAATCTAACTCATTTACTTATATACTTATTATGCAACACAACATATTGAGATGTCAACCACAACGGGCGAACCCGTCACCGCAGGACGTTTTAACGATTCATCGTTCTATCGACCGTGCAGTGAGCGTAGAAGACTTTGGACATAACAAATCCGACGTCTAGCTACGCCACAACCCGTTAGAGACCAACGCCTTACCGCGAGTAGCCAGGTATGTTACCTGGCGGGCGGCACTCGCGCCCTAACTACCAATTGTGACCAGATTTCTCCGGTCTCTCGATTGGTTCCGAGTTCGAGGTCGCTTGCGCGGTCCTCTCCCTTACGAAGCGGTGAAACGGAGTATACCGAATCTATCGCGGACCAAGGCGTCCTTTGCCCGACTCTGAACCGGGATCGGATGGCCAATGGTCATTTCAAGAGCAGTCGCCGTAAGGTAGACAACTACCCCCGCTCTATAGGAAACAATACAGTTCCCAGACTCCCCCGATTGTTAGTCGGAGAGCACAATCGATTGGCTTGCGCCGCTCGGTGCGCAGACCGTCCAGGAGCGTCAGAGGATTGATTCCCAGGGGAGACTGGTTGACCCAGTGTCCTACCCAGGCTCGCACCCCATGCGTGGAGGCCATCGGATGGGTGTTGACCCGTGAGTGTGACCCGTGAGTGCAACACAACAGTAGGTACCATAAGAATGTATATTTGACTTTGATATTTACCTTCGTATACCCAATCCGGAATACCGTTGTAGAGCGTTCCCAGTTGGCCATCATCAGTCAACTGAACCACAGCACTCCCAACCGATAATTTATAGTATATGTTATTCGAATAAACGAATGCCAGAGAATTGCCGGTTGGACCCCAAACGAACAGCTGTAGATGAGGATCGAGGACCTCATCTGGTGATATTGTAGTGATTACGATATTATCATCTGAAGGTGTAACAGGAAGGTTGACGCATGAATAGCGAGCTGTGTAACTATGTCTGTACAACTGAAATCAACCACACATAACAAGTCAAAAAACTGAGGTGCCTAATGAAAGAATATTTCCCTGTCCAGATAAGCAAGTTTAAGGTTTTCCATTCGGTTCCAGTTATATTTGTAAGCAAAATCAATGTTGTATAATAATTAATTCTTAAATAATTAATTATTCTTAATAAATTAACTTCCACGTACTTTACGATAATCCCACGCTAGCATGATTTGAGAGCCATCAGACGAAACCTCGAAATCGAAGACCCTTGGTAAAATCTGGAAAGGAGCATAACATTACGAAACATTCAACACCGGCACTTATACACTAAGTCAGTCGTTTTAAACTAGTGGTCGCGACCCGCTGGGAAGGGGAGAGGGAGGGTCGCGAAGAGACCCCCGAGGGCAAGGACGTATCCAGGGGAAGGGGGAACACAGGGGCGCCCCCCCCCCCCCAAAATATTTGAGTAAAAAATAAAGTCGAGCAAAAATAGAGAATCTGGGAAAATTCGTGACTTATGTACTTAGTGTAAGGTACGTATCCCCGGGGTGGGGGGTAGTTGGGATTTAATCTCCCGAAATCCGGCGTATTTTCGTTTGAATGTACGGGCAAATTCAAATTTAATGTGCCCTTCCCCCGAAACTGAAGTCTGGATAAGTGCCTGCCCGGGGGGGGGGGGGGGGGTTCTATCTATATAAAAAAAAATACAAAATCTTTGTTCATATGATATGTAGGGTAGGTGGAGGTAAAGCACCGCATGGGTAAAATCTACGCACTGGGGTTTTCGGAGACAATTTTTGTAATGATTTTGATAGCCGCCAGGTGGCTGACCTATCTCAACAACTTCCAGTTCCACACCAATCCTCAAGAAGTTCGGTCGCAAGTGAGCCTGGAAATGCGGTAAGTCTGTTTTTTCGTGTTTTGATGTAATATTTCTTGTCCTTCCAAGCTGAGTTTTTCCAAAGCGGTCTAAACTATTTACGCAATTGACTTACAGTGATGAACTTCCTGGTTTAGCTTCACATTCGAGTGTCAAGTTCCTCAATATCATTTGCTTACATAGTTGGAGACGACGCCATGTTAAAAGTGCGAAATGGTGAAAGTGCGTGGCTTTGCCTCATTTTTCGGGGCAACCCCCTGCAATTGTTTTTTATGTATAATTTTAGATTTCTCTGCAACTGATGATTGAACATGCCTGATATTTTCAGGGGTTATAGGTAAGATCCTAATCTAAAACTCCAATATAAAACTGAAAGAAAATCTATCTCTAATTCTCCACAATTTTCAAAAAAAACAAAATTACAGGGCCTTTCCCCCACCTACCCTACACATTTACAGCTTCGGAAGAGAAGATATTTATTATGTGTTTTGCTATTACTTTTATATAACTTTATGTAGATCTAAGGCGGTTTGTTACAGCTTCGAAAGTGAAAACGGTTTATATTTGGTTTTCACCATTGTTTTTACAAAAACTTTATTTATTGCACGCTTACAGTTACAGCTGTAGAAGACAAAATGGTCTAAGGGTCTGTTTTATTTCTCTTAACAAAAAGAGGGTCGCGATCCAAAAAAGGTTGAAAAACACTGCACTAACTGAATCAATGGACGACCTTGGCACAATGCTCAGAGACCTCAATACCGTCCCCGAGCAGGTGGGTCTAAAAATGAACATGAATAAGACAGAAATCGTATCAAATACTGGTACATGTTGAGACAAATGTCGCACCCATACTGGTACATGTTGAGAACTATATTATTGAAGTTGTCGGCCAGCATGTTTATTTGAGTCAGATGATCGAACTAGGAAGACTCAACTTCGACAAGGAGGTCTACCGACGAATCCAATTCGGATGGCGCAGCGTTCGGGAAACTACTCCATATCTTCTCGTGACAAATACCACAGAGCCACAACACGAAAATCTATAATCTGGCACCGAGACGTGGTCGTTAACCATTGGTTTCATACCCAAGCTCAACGTCGCGCAACGAGCCACGGAGAGAGCTATGCTTGGAGTTTCACCGCGTGATAGGATCCGAAACGAGGAAATCCGCAGAAGAACCAAGGTCGCTGACCGGCATAGCTCGTAAAATTAGCAACTTGAAATGGCAATGGACAAGACTATAGCTCGCAGAACCGACAACCGTTGTGGAAAAAAGGTTCTCGAATGGCGACTACCAACCGGCAGATACTGCGTGGGATGATGGACCGATGACGTTGTCACAGTCGCAGGAAGTAAGTGTATGGAGTGAACACAAGACCGTTCGTCATAGGGAGGCTTATGCCTAACAGTGGACGTCTACCGGCTGATAAAGTTGATAAATGATGATTAATACTTACTTCTGACAACACCGGGTCATTTGCATCCAACAAGATGGTTCTATCCCCATTGATCGGATTGTATCTAAGTATACTATCATCGTCGTTTTTATAGATGTACTCAGTATCTGCAACAACACGCATTACATAACTATTAAATCCTTCATATTTAATATTATTATTAATTAAAAATTCAAGTAACCTGATGTCCATAATCCGGTAAAACGCTCCGGCGTAAAAACACCTGATATAACATCGTCTATGCTGATCGCCGGGCCTGTTGGTTCAGGCAGACCTGTAGTTGTTGAATCCGTTGGCGGTTGGGTCGGTGTAGTTGACTCTTGAGTCGTTGAAACCGTTGGCGGTTGGGCCGGTGTAGTTGACTCTTGAGTTATTGAATCCGTAGGCGGTTGGGTCGGTGTAGTTGACTGTGGAGTCGTTGAATCCGTTGGCGGTTGGGTCGGTGTAGTTGACTCTGAAATCGTTGGATCCGTTGGTGGATCTAGAGTTGTTAAATCTATTGGCGGCTGGGTCGATGTAGTAGTTGTTGATGTACTTGATGTCACAATCGGTGGTTCTGTCGGTAACTCTGTCGTACCATGCAATTCCTCTTCATCAGGCGAGTCACTATCTCTATTTGTTAGTAAAACTACCAATACAATCACACCGACGACAATTACAAGAGCAGCAGCTAATCCAATCAGCCATACTTTTAAGCGATTCTTTTTAACCGGATCCATTAGCCCCTATGACAAAAAATCATCAAATCAGCAAACAAAAATAGAAACAACATCCGTGTAACAGTGACATCCGTGTAATGGGTGAATCATTACGACAAAATAAGCAAGTTTTAATGATTTTAAAAAAAAAAATTAAAATAAAATGCTTTTTTCAAATTGTAAATCTTATCTATTGAAAAAAAGTTTGAGAAGCTTTTTTAGCGGTAGGTAAAATATCGGTAATAATCAATATTAGAGATATATCATTAGCTATATAGCGCATAGTTCTCATAGTTTTGATTATTATTTTTGAAAAAAACATATTAATCTTTTACTTCAAAAAAAAAAGTTTTTTCCCAAAAATTCTCAATAAAAGTTGCTTAGTTCGTCGTACTTAGTTCACCCACTACAAGGATGCCACTAATTAAAAACTCATGCTGTATGATTTGCGATACATACCTATTCACTTTTTCCGATTTCTACAGTCCCTGAGCGCGCCATCTCAGCTGATTCAGGCGGCTTCGACATCTACTTTGGACTGCCTGAAATGTAGATATGTACATAATAATACGAGTAATTAAGTTTTAATCTCAATAAATTGCGATATACAAATTATATCTCCGTAATCCTCGATCATTGTTCCCGCTTATCGCTTAAAACGTTATCTTTTTTATGTGACATTGATTTTCTTTCAAAACATGACTTTTTAAGGACGATAAACTACTGAAAAACGTTGTATTAGCAAACTGAAAAAAAGTCATGCAACAACATTGATTACCTAATGTCATTATCAACGAGATATTGGGTTTTCCGCAGACAGTATTAAAGTAATTCGTAGATACTTCGTTATTAATCAATATGTTGGTCATTTCCTATAGATAATTAAATTGTGTGGGTCCATGTATTAGATAAATAGATACAAACGGAGCTGCCGTGGAATTCACCGACAGGAATCGGCCCCATTATAATATTAGGGGGTGAGCGGTTGAATCCGGACTAACGACCGGTTGTGGTAGGTTTAGGACAGCTGTTTTGCCACATGTTAGTGTTCACCTTACAACCCAATCATTCCCTCGTCGAAGCCATAGCATTTGAGATGCGAAAATTGAAATTTTAGATATTTTTTCTAGAAAAAAGTTGATAATTTTCATGGAGAGACCAAGATCTTTAAAAGATGTAACAGATTTGGTTAACAGGCGACGAGCCCCAACTTCCATGATCACGACACTCGTAGCAAAGACATATCCCTCCCCAAAGTCTGTTTGACTATGATCCAAAAGTCATTTGTCGATTTGGCCTTCAAACTCTTTAATAGCATTCCAATAACGAAATTTAGGTGAACACTAGTTCATCACATCAGCTAGACAACCTCGAAAAAATATTTCAATATCTTTAATATAAGTACATATTTATTATGAAAAATAATATCTCTAAGATACCTCTATTATTCTTATGTTAAAACATATGAGGTTAACCTCGTATGTCATCACGCAGACGTGATGACGTTATCCTGCCTAAAGTACGCCTTACGCAGACACAAAAGTCCTTTGGATATTTGAGATATAAGCTCTTTAATTAACCAGCTACCACTCTCCACAAGAAAGATGGAAACAAAGGCGTTTAAAAGATTTATTAAACAAAAGCTCCAATCCACATATGCTTTCTATAAGCTGGGTGATTTTTTTTGAGCTTGCCAATTCTTTCAAATGGGAATAACATTAATATGTAACTTTCAGGTACCTCATTTTAGTTCTTATTTTTTAATTATAATATTATGAATTTAATATTTAATATGTACATTACAATGTGTAATGTAACATACCTGATCATATACATACATTGTTTTTTCCAATTTTGTTTTGATACTTCCTACTGTGTGATTATTTTTTGTATAAAGTGCTTGATGACTATTAATATTCTTATAATAATTATCTATTTTATATGTATACTCATGTACATAGATTTAGCTCTATTATTTTTTTATTTTATTATTTTATTTGTCTGCAGTGTAAAGCCGACTTTAGTCAACACTATTGTCGAATTAATATTTATGCTTTAATAGTTTTATGGGCCCGATTGCGTTTGTTTGTGAACTAAAACTAAAATTAGTCCAAGCGAACGAGACAGAGCGATACGTTAGAGCGGAATATGAAACGAACGATCGTCGATAAATACTACCTGTCGAACTTATACGCGTCCGAATAAATTCGAGCATATTTCGTGCGGTGTAAGATTTGACCTTGGCGGGCAGTTTTAATGCGAAAAAGTGACAATCGGTCATCTCACACTCCGCTTTAGCGTATTGCCCCGTCTCGTTCACACGGACTAATTTCCGATTTTAGTTCACGAAGAACCGCAATCGAGCCCTATATCTACATATAAACTGACGAATTCTAATATGCGATAATTAGCTTTAATTCATAATTCATGCTTTTATTGTATATTCTGAATGAATAAATTGAATACTGAATACTATTATAAAGTTAATATTTGAATATTCATATATTTGATTATTCATTATAAATATTGTCGTTTTACGTATGACATTATTGAGCATCTATCTGTCTGACTTTTGGTTATTTTTACTGATTAAAAAAAAGGGAATTATTTGTTACATTTATATTTTGATTATTGTGTCTTAAACAATTAGGAATATGACACTTTCAACTGTATTTGCAATTTTGGATGAATAAAATACTATTGACTACTATTGACTATTGACTATTCCACCGCGTGAACGTGTATAATACAGACAGTGAAGCCATTTAGAATGAAGGCCTTTGCGAGATCATGGTATTTATTTAATTTGTACTCGTGGTCTTTTGGGATACTTGATTCTCATGGATCAGTTAATCTTCCGATCTTATATCTGGACGGAGGGCTGTTCATCTGAGATTTTTAGGGAAATAATACTGCTTAAAAACCGAATCGACATCGAAAATCCAATCTGAAGCTTTCCCGATTATTGAGAAAGGTTTTGTGGTGGAATGTTTTTTGCCTTTAGAGCCATCCCGCATAAACGGGTTTGAGAGCGCTGCCAGACCTTTGTTGGCACGAGCCACTGAGAGGTTAATTACTTCGCGAATAACAGCAAAGACTTGGTTGTGGCGGTTAGTGAACCGCCTTTGATTTAAGGCAACCTTGAAGCCAGCTAGAATATGTCTAGCTGTGCAAGGGATCTAATGTGTTTTGGGAGCTAATGGGACCATGATGAGGTGGCCACGATGACCCATGTGTTCAGGGTCGGTCACACTCACGGGTCAACACCCATCCGATGGCCTCCACGCATGGGGTGCGAACCTGGGTAGGACACTGGGTCAACCAGTCTCCCCTGGGAATCAAACCTCTGGCGCTCCTGGACGGTCTGCGCACCGAGCGGCGCAAGCCAATCGATTGTGCTCTCCGACTAACAGTCGGGGGAGTCTGGGAACTGTATTGTTTCCTATAGAGCGGGGGTGGTTGTCTACCTTACGGCGACTGCTCTTGAAATGACCATTGGCCATCCGATCCCGGTTCAGAGTCGGGCAAAGGACGCCTTGGTCCGCGATAGATTCGGTGCACACCGTTTCACCGCTTCGTAAGGGAGAGGACCGCGCAAGCGACCTCGAACTCGGAACCAATCGAGAGACCGGAGAAATCTGGTCACAATTGGAAGCAAGGGCGCGAGGGTCGGCCCGCCAGGTAACACTGGTTATCTCGCGGTAAGGCGTTGGCTTCTTGCGGGTTGTGACGTAGCTGGACGTTGGATTTGTTCTGTCCAAAGTCTTCTACGTTCACTGCAGGGCGACAGAACGAGAAAATCGTTAAAACGTCCTGTGGTGACGGGCTCGCCCGTTGTAGTTGACACCGCAAGTTGTGCAAGGGATTGGGCAGCGAATGGTTTCGTGCAGCTTGGGCCATAAGATCCAATGTGTTCTCGGGTCGGTTCAACTCATGATTCAGCTCCTGTTCAGTGGCCTCCCCGTGTGAAGGACTACTCTGGAAAGAACTGTCGCGTCTCAGGCCTCACGGCTGATAGATCGGTTTCTCCTGGAGGGATTGCCTTCCGGCGCTACTGGACGGTTTACGCACCGTCCGGCGTCAGCCAGTCGGTTGTGCGCTCTGACTTATTACTGAAGGAGTGTGGAGAATATGGAAATATACTGTCACCTAAGCAGCGGGGGTGGATGATGACCTGTTATCATGCCACTCTTGAAACGGGCCACCCGATCCCGAAAGGCATTTCGGTCAAAGGACGCCCAGGTTCGCGATAAATTCATATTGAATTACTGCTGTTATACAACAGGTAGAGGCCGCGCAAGAGACTTTGGTCTCGCAATCAGTCGGGTGGACGGAGATATCCTGAAGGTTCATTCCAGACGGAGACATTTCTGTCAAAACTGGTAGCCAAGGGGCGAGGTGGCCCTCTGGGTTACTTCCTAGTGCCTCGCCGTAAGGCGTTGGACTCTGGCGGGTTCGTGGCTCTGCTGGGAGGTAGATTTGTATCGCCTCAAAGTCTTCTACACTCACCCCACGGCAGACAGAACGATCACTATCGTTAAAACTTCCTGACGGGACGGTTTCGCCGGTTGTAGTCAACATCTCCAAATGTGCAAAATGTATTGCTACGAAAAAGACATGATCTATCGTTATACCAGCCTAGGGTGACGGGTTCGCCCGTTGTAGTCGACACCGCCCAACTGCTACAAAGGGGACATGACTATCCGCAGAATCGTTCCAACGAGCGATGCTACTGGGGTCTAGAAGTGGATGCTGGAAGCGAGAAGTCGGCGAACAAAACGATCTAAATCGGTTTTGGACCCAAACATGTTTTTTATAATAGGTACGCCTTGGGCCGTTCTATCTATTGGTAAAACTATTTACTATCAAAACGACCTAGAAACCTCAGAAAAATGAGGCAGCAATCACCGATTTCGTTCAAAACGATCTATCGTTAATTGAAAATGGTTGATTATTTGAAATTAAATTTAATTTCTTTCAAAATGATCTAAATCTCATAGTAAATCATAGCCCGTAAAAATGTTTTCTTTCAAAATGGACTAAATATATTTTTGGCATGTTTTCTTATTTTTGTTGTGGTATTCCTAATTTACATATGGCAACATTCACATTTGAGCACAGCTTTGGTAAAGTGAGTTACTGTGCAAATTGGTTTGGTAATGGTGAAAAAAAATGTCATTTGATAGGGGAGAGCAGGTAGGCTTCGTACACGGGGAGCATCCCC
>OX155950.1:40355236-40827435 GCA_944548615.1 Micropterix aruncella
TAAATGTCTTCTTGGTTTAATGACCATCAAGTTCTGGAAAATGATAGACAGTAAAGGCAATGACAGACTGAGCCCTCGTACGCAACGTATACGATGCGTATTAATTTTTAAAAATGCGATTGTGGGGAGCGGGGAGTTCTTGAATTAGTGCTGACGACAAATCATTATTGTATTACGTCAAACAATAGGCTATTTATTGCGATTTAGTGCATTTAGTGAAATATTTATTGCGATAAATATTGGTTTTCAATACGAAATTAGGATATTTGTAAATCAAGTCGGAGGAAATGAGCTAGTGAGTTGTTTTATCGGCGTTCGCTGACGAAACGGTTTGATATATGTTGAAACAATGCACGACAAAAATATCCGCCTCTAAGAGATCTATAAAAAAGTCGCCGACAGCATACATATAACTTTTATATTTAAGCTACAATAACTGCTTTTATGTCTCAAAAAAATATGAAAAATAATTGGGCAGTGTTCGTTGAAGATATTAGCAATAAAATAAGAATCCTTACCAAAATAAATTAATCCATTATCACGGGTGTGATAAGAGATCAAATTAGCTATTTACTGTAAGTTTTTAGGTGGTATGGTTATAGAGATATCTTGAAATTAGAGTTGCATGCAAGCACCTCGAAATATTTATGTCAGCCCACATCGGAAGGCGGCGCTGGTGGCGAGGAACAATACTCGTACGTCTACAAGATAGGTAATGTGCATCTGAGGGGGGGGGGGGGAAGGCGTCTTGCACTGTATATCTAAAGGAGCTAACGGGCCCATGATGAGGTGGCCACGACGACCCATGTGTTCAGGGTCGGTCACACTCACGGGTCAACACCCATCCGATGGCCTCCACGCATGGGGTGCGAACCTGGGTAGGACACTGGGTCAACCAGTCTCCCCTGGGAATCAAACCTCTGGCGCTCCTGGACGGTCTGCGCACCGAGCGGTGCAAGCCAATCGATTGTGCTCTCCGACTAACAGTCGGGGGAGTCTGGGAACTGTATTGTTTCCTATAGAGCGGGGGTGGTTGTCTACCTTACGGCGACTGCTCTTGAAATGACCATTGGCCATCCGATCCCGGTTCAGAGTCGGGCAAATGACGCCTTGGTCCGCGACAGATTCGGTGCACACCGTTTCACCGCCTCGTAAGGGAGAGGACCGCGCAAGCGACCTTGAACTCGGAACCAATCGAGAGACCGGAGAAATCTGGTCACAATTGGAAGCAAGGGCGCGAGTGTCGGCCCGCCAGGTAACATACTGGCTATCTCGCGGTAAAGGCGTTGGCTTCTTGCGGGTTGTGGCGTAGCTAGACGTCGGATTTGTAATGTCCAAAGTCTTCTACGCTCACTGCACGGTCGATAGAACGAAGAATCGTTAAAATGTCCTGCGGTGACGGGTTCGCCCATTGTGGTTGACATCTCAATATGTATATCTAAAGGCAGCGCCTAAAAAGGCAAATAAAGGCCACCCTACTTGTCTTCTTCTTTTTTGATTTGATGGCTCCACCCAAAGAGGGTGATTTCTGCCAAGTGTGCCATTGAAATAGGAGGAAATTTATTTATGTTAGTGGACGTCACTGAAACAAGTAAGACATCACTCCGTCGGGAACACAAAATCGAATAATAATTTAAGATATAGTGAAATACACATATACGTATAACACAAAAACTCTATGGAGGAACATTCATTAATTATTATTAAAGGGATTAAAGGGACATACTGTTGAGTTTAATAAATTTACAGATGATTAAGTAGATGTTGGGGAGTGAGATGTTGGGGAGAGATAATAAAAAGTCTATACTAATAGGGAGCTGAATTGTGAGATTTAGGAGGTACGAAATGAAGTTATTAGAGGATAGTTATTAACAATGGGACAATTAAAGAAGAGATGGTCCAGAGCGCAAAACGCATGACCGCAGTCGCACTGAGGAGAAGGGAGGACATGTATTCGGTTGAGGTGAGCGGGAGTGCAGCAATGACCGATGCGCATCCTCCACCATACTTGAATTACCAAATCGATTCGAAAATACGCGAAGCGAAGCCGCCGGCAACAGCTAGTATTATTATAAACGTATGGAGAATGAAAATACGCGATGAACCACCTTAACAATTCGCTCGCGATTGGAGATAACAGGGACTGTCGGCGAGCGACACAATAAAATGGTTGCTTGCACGAATCACAGCAGGCAATCGGTCGACTAATACACGTTCGGCTCCAAGGACGCACTCATAGAAATAGACAATGGACAGCAGTGCACGCTACGAACGACATGGCGGAAATCTCCGTCCGCTCGGCCTCTACTTTCACTGGCTATTTCATATATAATAATATGTAATGATTTCGTAACTGAAGCAGTGGGTCAACGCACGGTAATGTAAACGTTAAATAATCATAAATAAGTATAGTCCCGCCAAATTTCTCGGCCCCTCGCCCGCGTGCTGAGATCACATGTAATGCATTTATTGACCACCGGTGCGCTGAATTAATAATAATAATAATAAACTCTTTATTTGCACTTAATAAGTATACAAAAAAGGCGAGCTTATTGCCACATGGCAATGTCTTACAGCTAACCTAAACATCGTGGTACATGCGCGCATTGTGAAAATAAAGATTATTACATAACATACAGACAAGTGGAAGAATTTAAAAGACTAATAATGCCCGAGGAGAGGAAATTGGGAGAGGAACAGGAAAGAAAGGGAAGAACTGGTTACTTCTTAGAAAGGTAGTAATCCTTAAGGTGAGTCTTAAACGATGGTAAAGAAGGCGAGTTTCGTATATTTGCTGGGAGATCGTTCCAGAGTCTTGCACCATGGACACAGAAAGAATAGGAATAGAAATCACTATTATGACTCGGAATTTTTAATAAACTGTCAGAGGCTGACCGAAGTACGAGACCGTGGGAACTTAGTGGTTCAAAAAGCTCCTGGAGATAGGATGGTGTTAATTGGGTGAGTACACGCTATAGGAGAGCCAGTATATGAACATTTCTTCTTTGGCGTATTGGCAACCACTTTAAATGTAAATATATTTAAAAACTTAATAAGACAAAATAAACGTGCACTCTCCGTCACTTACTAATCGGCACTGATACATAAATTATAGAGTTAAAAACACTAAAAACACGCTTTTATAAACGCACGTAAAAACCAAAAAATCCGGCTTCATCATCAGACCTTGAAACTTAATCGTGGTCAAAGTTCATTACAAGACCTTTCTAACAAATCCAAACACGGCTATGATACGATATTCCATCATGGAATGCCAGTGCCTATCTTCCGGCTTCATCATCAGACCTTGAAACCTAATTGTGGTCAAAGTTCATTCCACGAATTTCGTAACAAGTCCAAACACAGCTATGATACGTTGTTCCATCATGAAATTCCAGTTCATATCTTCCGACTCCATTATCAGATCAGTTCGACAGTACCATATTATTGTATTGTCATCAGAACTACATACAGCTGCCAATTTTCATGACGCTACGATCCTTGGAAGATGGTTAAATTAGTTACCTTAAATTCCATTACATACCTAGTCGACCATTAGTAGGTCGACCTAATAAAAGCGTGTTAAAAACTTGATCTCGAGGGCTATCTCTACAGGATCTTTTCACTTAGAGTCCGAAGAAGCGCTTGTTTCATTGGAAATATGAGAGATACCAGTAAAAATATGTAAACATCGTATTAAAGACCTATTTTAAAAAAACATACTAAAGGATTAACGACTACTCGAATGAACAAGTTAATATACCTGTAATAAAAAGAATAAAATAACACGACATGATGTTACAGAAAGTGAACTATTATATTTATAATTATTTTTATTACGTTTTTTTATGAAATATTTGTGTTTTATATATTTATCCATATAGATACAATATTTCCAAAATGTACTCAATCAGACCTTTTATTTGACACTAAACAGGATATATTTATGTAAATGTATTGACATTTGGACATTTAGACACACTCGCGATGACATAACTACTACACACTTCTCAATCACTTCTCAATGAAAACATATATACCTAGATGGACCCTGAACACGTTACACTCCTTTCTTGACGGGCATTCGTATAAAAAGGGATAGAAATCCTAATCCTTTAAAGCAGTGTTTTTAACTTTTTTTGGTCCGCGACCCTCCTTATTTGTAAAAAAAATAAAGCTGTTCATCTTCCTTAGATCGTTTTCTCTTCCACAGCTGTAACTGTACGCATCCAATAAATCAATTTTATTAAAACAATGGCAATCCCTCGTTTCAGCAGTGACTTCTTCTCATTCTCTTTCACCGTGCATGGAGCCCGTCTTTGGAATACTTTGTCGAAAAATATGAGAGCCGCGCCGAGCATACTCAGAGAACATTTGAAATCTTACACCTAATTCCCTTTCCCTTTCCATTTCCCTCTCTTTTAAACCTTTGCGTCCTTATACACTTTATTTTTGTGTGAAACATTCCGTGCCCACAAACAGTTAAATATATATTTTTTGTATTTTTAAACTTTAGAAATAGAAATAGAAATAGAAATATTTTTATTGTCCGAAATTGTGGTGGTACATTTATGGTGATAATGCGTAAAACTATGTATCTCACAATTACCTGTTATTAAAACAGATTGACAAATTTACTTATCTGCTAAATTGACTTATCTGCTAATTATAATATCTTATTAAAAATGCAATTATTTCACTGGTTTAACATGAAAAAAAAATTTAAACAGACCGGATAAGTAGAGCTAACAATAGAAGACAATTAGAAAAAATAATTCACCAATAATATAAAAAATAAAGAAAAAATCAAAAATCAAGGAATAATCAAAATTCCGCCTATAAATACGAAATGTATATAATTTAAAATGTAACAGTAGAAAACAATTAATAAAAAATAATTCATCAATAATATAAAAAATAATCAAAAAAATCAAAATCAAGGAATAATCAAAAATCCGCCTATAAATACGAAATGTATATAATTGAAAATTTGTAATCTTTCTAATTGAATTAATTTAAAAACAAAATGAAAATGCATGCCTACAATATAATATTATGAGAAATATTCGTTTAATGTGTAAAAGCTTTTATCGATAAGCCATTTTTTCAACGCTGCGGTAAACCCTTTTCCTTTTATTTCTTTGATATTTGCAGGTAGGTGGTTATAGATTTTTATTGCATTGTATAACATTCCTTTTTTAAATAGAGTTAAATTTGGCTTGGGTGCTTGTAGCTCATGTTTATTTCGTGTGTTATAGCCGTGTTCAACATTGTTTGTTTTGAAATACTGATCGTGGTCCCTTATAAATTTGCAGGTTTCCAAGATGTATATCGATATAAACGTTAGCACAAACTCCTTTTTAAATAGTGGTTTGCAGCTGTCAGTCTTTGGAATTCCACATATTATTCGTAAGCATCGTTTTTGTACTATGAATATTTCCTCTGCGTTTACCGAATTGCCCCAAAGCGTAATTCCATATTTTATGCAGGCGTAAATATATGCATAATATGCCATAAAGGCTGTTTTTTTATCTGTAGTTCGTTTTAAAATCCTTAGAGCGTAGCAAAATTTCGAAATTTTTATTTTTACATCTTCGACATGGGCTTTCCAGTTCAAATTACAGTCGATTGTTATCCCTAGTAATTTGAATTTTTGCACCATATCAATAATCTGAGCGTTATGTTTAATTTCAAATTTGTATTTTTGTGCTTGATAGGAATGAAATTGCATACATTTTGTTTTTTCCGCATTTACACTTAAATTATTTGACCCTAACCATTCAGTTACTTCTATAAAGCTTGTGTTTGCGCTGCTTTCCACATCAGCTTTAGTATGGCCCCCAATTAAGATAGAAGTATCGTCGGCGAATAGGATTATTTTCTGTTGTGTCGCTAAAGGAAGTTCGTTTACATATATTATAAACAGCAGGCAACCGAGGACGCTTCCCTGCGGAATGCCATGCTGTGATCGAAGCCATTTTGATCGTACAGGTTCTACCATCTTTTTATTGCTATTAAAGTATGTAATTTCAACGCACTGCTCCCGTTCAGTAAGGTAAGATTTTAACCAATCATAGGCTTTGCCTCGGATTCCGACATGTTATATAGGCTTTGCCTCGGATTCCGACGATTATATAATGTTAAGTTAGTATCGACTTGCAAATAATGTGCACACAATTGGGTAGTATTCTAGTAGTAAGTAATGCGTTTCCTACCCGACTATATACAACACGCTGATTCCGAAACTGTACTAATATTTATTCGGCCTCAATAAATAAGCGATATATAGGCATTTAAAAAGCGTCAAACACCTACAATTCGGTAGGTTAAGATTCATGAACACCTACATTTTTGAAGTTAGGTATGATAAGATATATAAATAAGATAGGATAAGAGAGATAGATATAATAGTTAGTTTAAGCTAGTTTTTTTAAACTATCTTAAAAACTAACTAAAATATTTTCTTCCACACATGCATGTAAATTTGACAATTTCACGTCTCGAAATATTGCGTGGCCGAGGTTATTTCCTATCAGATTTAGCATTACAATGATTAAATCTAAACGTAGTTTTCTTCTATAAATGAAAAAGGTTCTTACACGACTGCCAACAAAAAAAGGGTGTAATGTGTTTACGGTTCATCTCTGTATGTTTTCCGTTTCTTTATTGCACCATAACTTCCAAACGCTTGAACCGATTTAGAACTGTGTAGTATTGTTAGAATTGTTAAGTCATCCGGAGTGTCATAGGGTAACTTAACAATCCAAATATAAAGAAAGTAGTTGCCTAAATGTCCAATTGCCCAAATATCAAAAAATTAACATAAATATATCGTGTTTAGTGTCAAATGGAAGGTCTGATTGAGTACATTACGGCAATATACATGTATCATAGATAGATGTATATTGAGTACATGGATAAAAATACATAAACCACAAATATGTCATTAAATAAACCCGTAATTAAAATATTTTTCAATAAAATAGTCCACTACATATACAATATATTTACTTGTTCATTCAAGTAGTCGTTAACCATATAGTATATATTTTTAAAAGTACGTCTTTAATACGATGTTTAAATAGTTTTTCTGGTAGCTCTCATATTTTCCGATGAAACAAGAGCTTCTTCGGACTCTAAGGGAAAAGATCCTGTAGAGATAGCCATAAAGATCAGTCTTGTAACGGTGCCGAATCTAAGTCTTGTATTGAGTCTATGTCTTGTATCGGCGCTGGATTAACCCTTGGTAGAAGAAGCCCTCAGTCCGTTGAAAACTCGGGGGCCCCTTTGCACTTTTCGGGGCTCTCTTTGGGCTGTTTTAAACATTCTGACAACAATATAGTGTAGATTAGATGTGTACATAAAAAGAAACACGATCGCACTGGCAAAGTGAGCCGTCAAACATTTCTGACAACGCTTATGTCGCGTGGCAAAAACGAGCATATAAACAAAATACGATCGCACAGGCTGGCAGCGGCCAAATGTCGATAATTTATTACACGACTGACCAACAAAAAAAGAGTGTAATGTGTTCACGGTTCATCTATGTATGTATGCCGTTTATTTATTCTACCATAACTTCTAAACGCTTAAACCGATTTAGAAGTGTGTGGTATTGTTAGAATCGTTAAGTTATCCCGAGTATCATGTGGTACATTAACTGTACAAATATCAAGTAAGTAGTTGCCTAAATGTCCAAATGTTATTAAATTAATATAAATAGATTGTGTTTAGCGTCAAATGAAAGGTCTAATTGAGTACACTCCGGAAATATACGACTACATGTATCTATTATTGTATGTATCATGTATGCATGTATGTATATTGTATACCTTAGCATTAAATTCTATAATCTACTCCCTACAAAATTTAAACAGCTGTAGGACATAACATTTAAAAAAAACATCAAGGAGATGCTGATAGGCCACCCTTTCTATAATCTGGCCGAATTTGAGGGCCATGATTTTTCAAATATTGTGCCCATTTAAATTACTTAAAAAGTAGAGCCTTATTGTCTGATTATTTTATATGGTCTTATATCTGTACTTTTAGTTTAAAATGCATAACGTAGATTTAATTTGATTTAACATTTTACTGACAATTTAAATATTAGGATGAATAATTTTACTACGTATCTATTCGAATTATTAAATACTTCAAATATTAGGCTTCTATTTTGATTATTTATATTTATAGTTTGACAATCTAGTAGTTAATTCTTGACTACCTATTATATGTATGTTCAGTAAAGAGTAGTAACGAGACTTACTACCTAACCCAATTATTTTGACACGTCCAAGAGCGGTCTTTAGCCGTCAATTGGACACGACGAAAATGTAAATGTAAATGTAAAATATATATCATTATTGTATCAGTATCTATTATTGTATGTATCATGTATTTGTACACCTAGTATATGAATAAATACATAAACCACAAATGTTTCATGAAAAACCGTAATAATAATAATTATGAATACAATAGTTCGGTTTCTGTAACGGCAGTCATGTTTTTTATTCTTTCTAATATATTTACTAGTAACAATTGTAGTAGGTATTAGTGGGATCAAAAAGTGTATTAAACATTGTCTCCTTAGAATTCCAATTCAATGATTTCTTTTCTATCTATCAAAATCAATTTAAAATATACGATTGTAATAAAAAATATACGATCCCTTGTCGCGAGGCCCCTGATACGCGTCGGACCCATAGGCCGGTGGCTTCTTGGCCTATTGGATATTCCGGCACTGTCTTGTACCTTTAACGTCATTTCTTTTCACAAGCTTTTATTTACCTTGCAATGTTTGTTAGTTTGTTTAGATCAAATCTTACAAGCTGAATTAGAACCACTAACTCTTATCCTATGAAATTGAAATTTTACATATTGATTCGGTTCCTATGACAATGCATTTGTATGGTAAGCATGACCTGATCAGCTCCCCATACAACTTGCGGTGCCAACTACAACGGGCGAGCCCGTCACCACAGGACGTTTTAACGATTTTCTCGTTCTATCGCCCTGCAGTGAACGTAGAAGACTTTGGACAGAACAAATCCAACGTCCAGCTACGTCACAACCCGCAAGAAGCCAACGCCTTACCGCGAGATAGCCAGAGTTACCTGGCGGGCCGACTCTCGCGCCCTTGCTTCCAATTGTGACCAGATTTCTCCGGTCTCTCGATTGGTTCCGAGTTCGAGGTCGCTTGCGCGGTCCTCTCCCTTACGAAGCGGTGAAACGGTGTGAACCGAATCTATCGCGGACCAAGGCGTCCTTTGCCCGACTCTGAATCGGGATCGGATGGCCAATGGTCATTTCAAGAGCAGTCGCCGTAAGGTAGACAACCACCCCCGCTCTATAGGAAACAATACAGTTCCCAGACTCCCCCGATTGTTAGTAGGAGAGCACAGTCGATTGGCTTGCGCCGCTCGGTGCGCAGACCGTCCAGGAGCGCCAGAGGTTTGATTCCCAGGGGAGACTGGTTGACCCAGTGTCCTACCCAGGCTCGCACCCCATGCGTGGAGGCCATCGGATGGGTGTTGACCCGTGAGTGTGACCGACCCTGAACACATGGGTCATCGTGGCCACCTCATCATGGGCCCATTAGCTCCCAACAGCTCCCCATACACCCGGGATCGGCTCCCGACGAGGATAATCTTTCACGTTCATCAGCACAGACACGTAATGTTGTATAAGCATTGAATTATGATAGCCCGTTCTAAGTTTCACTACAATATGACTGCTGCACCCAGGGTTGGCTTCCAAAGATAGATATGATCAAAGTCAGCAAAACTTTAATACTCGGAGTTCACGGAAACAAAATTTCCTTAGTCCCAAACTATATAATGACATAGAGGAAAAATGGAAACACATAAAGAACAATCAAGAGTTTAAAGACAAAATTAATAAATGGTTATTTGAATTAGGGAGGTCTAAATCTGAAAACTTGGTTTGTAAAGCGTATGTGTAACGGTTAATTTAAAAATAATATTGTATATTTATATACATTATTATGCATATATTAATAGTATCATATTTTTATTTATGTTATTTCAAGTTTTTTTAAATACTGCTTTTAAAATTGTATTTATATATTTTAATTGATTATAAATATGTTTATACCATATAGCATCTATTATTTATTAAAATCGTATTTACGTATATGTGTATTTGCCATATTGTATTACCTATGTTATTTATTTATTCCGATATATTATTCAATCTTAATTAAGCACATTCATTGAATATAAAAATAAAAAGGTTTTTTTTACTTTAATTAGGCTAATTGTTACGTAAGTTGTTTTACTTATTTCAATTATTTACTCTGACCCGCCTAGATACGGGACATTTAAGTCCTAGTTAGGTGGGCACTGAGCATTAGCTGCATTTCGGTGTTCAATTTTTCCGAGTTACTTATAACATTGATAACAATAGGGCTAAATGTACAAACAAATAAATGAATAAAGTATTAAATCTAAAAAAAAAAAAAAAAAAAAAGAGGGGACTCCTCAACGGTCAATAGCACAAACACGAATTTCTGTATAGCATTCAATTATGATAGCGTTCTAAGTTTCACTAAGACATGGATGCTGCACCCAGGGTTGGCTCGGGACAGAGCATATTAGTAAAAGCTTGTTTTAAAAATATGCTTTTATTATAAACATATTATTATTTACTTTGCAATGTGTGTTAGTTTGTTTATTTAGGTCATATCTTTCAAGCTGAATTAGAACCACTCACTCTTATCCTATGGGGTTCCCGGCCATGCAGGAATCGAGGTAAATAAAAAAGTCGACGAACTTGCTAAGACGGGAGCAAAGGGAACGTTATACGGCCCTGAACCTTGCTGTGTCGTACCAAAAAGCCTTGCAAACCTGATGCTCAAACAAATACATATGTTTAGAACGATCCGTCAGCCACTGGAACAACACGCCAGGGTTGAATCATTCCAAAACGCTAATTAAGGCTTACGACCGTAAGATGGCCCGCGAGGCCTTATCGCTAAATAGGAACAATCTACGCATACTGGTGAGGGCGCTCACGAGGCATTGTGGCCAGAACAAACACATGTACAACCTCAAGCTCCGAGACACAAAAATGTGCAGATTCTGCCAAGGGGCAAAGGAAACTACCCTGCACCTCATGTGCGAGTGTGGCCCTCTGATGCGTAAAAGATACACCCACTTGGGTGGTCATTACCTCAAACCTGAGGAACTAAAACAATCTGGCGCCAAAAGCCTGAGAGGCTTAGCGCAGAACTATAATAGGTGGCGAACACAATAGATCAGCAATGGTCGCAGTGTTACAAGGCTCATAAAGACCTTATAAAAGCCCCACACAACAAATAAAAAAATAAAAATATCTCTTATATACCTAAACAAATTTAAAAAAAGATACTCTTATCCTATGAAATTCAAATTTTAAATGTTGGTTCAGTTCCGATGACAACGGATTTTTATGGTGAGCATGACCTGATTCTACACCCAGGGCCCAGGATCGTCTACCGACGAGGATATTCTTCCACGTACAAACAAAGCTTGTTTTTAAAAAAAAGTTTTTGCTATTAACTTATTCAACTTCGCGAGAGAAAATAACCATACCTAAATAGGATAAATGGAAAAAATCTCCTAATCTCGACAAATAGATAAAGATGCATGTAGCCGAAAAGAGACCATGATAACGATATAGTCTATAATATAATCGTGTGAAAATGCCCACCTGTGTATGTTGTGTAATGTGAGATCAATCCTATCGGGAAGCGAGCAATCTTGCACTCATAATAAATTTAATTAATGCCGTCTGCAACAATGCCAAGGCACAGATCACAAATCACGCATCTTATTGGCACAATTGTTGTGTTATTTTTACTCACGCACCACTGCCGTCGTCGTGTTGCCGTAATCGAGGCGCGCGCGAGTACGGCAGGCGGCTCAATCAGATCGCGTTTGCCGCGCTTGCAATTCGAATTGTTGGAGGGAACTGAGGCGACGCGCGGCGCGCGCGCGGGAACGCGAATCGAGCAATGATGAATGAAAATGAATGCAGAGCGTCGCGACGCGATGCGATTATCGTACTATTAGGGTTACGTTATCGTATCATTGTTAGGATTCGTCTAAAATAAATAATAGTAACATTCTTCTAAATTATAAATTATAATTCTTCATTTAACCCTCCGTTTACTAGGTGACTCCGTTTACTCCGTTTACATCATTAACCCCGCCTTGCGATTCCCGCCATTCGAACTGCGCCGCGGCCAGTTGCAAATTCCTTATCACGACAAGGGCGCTGATTACGGAAGAAACGTGCGGATTCCCAGCCGATGACTTAGAAACATACTTATCATACGCAACGTTGTCACACACGCCCCACGCAACGTCGATCTGCGATCTCCAGATCGAGATCGCGAGCGAAAGGTTTCTAGAACTTACATTCGCAATGCGTCAACGCAGAACGTCGGCGCATGCGCAGAGAAAATACATGCGGAAATACATAAAGAATCGTTCTTCATCATTTTCCAATTACTGCATTAATGTATGGTATCCTCCAAACTTTTCACTTTGTCTCTTTATCTCATGAATCTAATATCTTCTTTTCTTAACTTTCCTTTCGTTTTTTTTTTGTGCGGACATATTCATTTAAAAATAACAGACTATAAATCGTCATCAAACTCACTCCCCGAATTATTAGTGATATTGTTCAGCGGTTTTGCACGAGACAATTGCGCCTTCTGAGAAGTGACAGCAGCTTCAGATGCCATATATACACGTTTTTGTACGTTGCATACGTGGGACACATGTTTTCACCAACGTGGGGGCGTTGCATCGTATAAGTTGCGTACGTGGCCTCAGTCTGTCTTTACCCTTAAGGTGCCGGCGCACTGGTCCTACATACGCAATGCACGCAACGCATTATTACATCTGCCCCTCAGGATCGAATTCACATAAAAGCAGACACACTTATCCCGCGCAACTTTGCGTGAGATAAGTAGGTATGTCCGCTTTCATGTAAATTCGAGGGCCAGATGTCATAATGCGTTGCGTACGTGGGACCAGTGTGCCAGACCTCTTATTATTAAAGATTCGTAATGCGTATTTTTGGGGGGAGATATGTGTCTTTTCAGTAAATTGAAAACTATATCTAGTCTACTACAATAAGCGCTCTTAAAAAACTGAAAACGCAGCTATAGAACAGCTAGACCTAACAGAAGCTCCGGTGAATAGTGATTTTCATCATCACGATACGAGGAATAAATCCAATCTCCACATAAACCGACAGCGACTTAGCAAAGTGCGATACAGTTTTATTCATCAAAATTTGTCCTTCTATAATAAGATTCCAGAGCAAATAAAAAGCCTTGGAGAGGACCAATTTAAAAAGATAATTATACATAATTTGGTAAAAAACCCAATTTATGGTATAAGGGAGTTTGAAAATTCTGAGTCTATTTTCCATGTTGATGATTAATGAAATGCGTAAAGTTTTAAACATAATGGTATTATGATAGCTGACATTCGAATTTTCATGTAATTTATTATACATCTATTCATTTTTTTTTTAAAATACGAAGTCATATTGCTGGATTGACAATAAAATATATATTTTTTGATTATTCTACATAGAACTTTCATTTCTATTTTAATATGTTATTCTCCCTGACTCTTAAATCTCATTAGTATATTTTGATTATTTTAATGTGGGTAATTATATTGAATAATTTATAACAGCCATGACAGCTATCACGATAGTTATGTTTTTAATAATTAAAATTTTAGTATTTAATTTTGTGACTCATCCAAGTGTAGGAATGCCTATCTACTGGAGTAGTTGATTGTATTGTATTGTATTGTATTGTATCGATCGCATTTATTTAAAAAAACATTGCGTCTCTCCCTACAGCAAAGACACATGGAAGCGGAAGCGCGGTAACGCGGGAGAAACTGTCCGCTCGGCGACCTTTCACTTAGCGAGCGACGACAACTGATAGGATAGGATATATTTTAAAAATAAGTAATTCCTGCCATCCGAACTGCGCTGCCGCCAGATTCAAGTTTCTAATCACGCAACGGTCGGTGATTACAGATGGGACGTGCGGATTTCCCGCCTTTTTGTCACGTCAGCATTCTCAATTAACCACTAAAAAATAATTATCATTCATGTGACGCATTAATTCGGTAGGTACTAAGGAGTTCAATAAAGAGTGATAATGATTGATAATTTTATTTCAACTATCGTAAATATTTTTTTAATCGGTTGGGTCACCCCAAGAGTTTGCCGACAAGTACTGTAAAATGGGGTGAAGTGGACATGATGGGTTGAAGTGAGCCACAGAAATGTTAATGGACCACTTCAGCAGTTGCATCTGAAATACGGTCGCAATGATTATTGTTCGCCTGTCAGTGTACAACTAACAGTACCTGTCAACTTCTAAACGCATGCACACGTGTTTGTCTCTGTGCTTCATAAAATTAAATATTATTCGTTCTGACGCCTAAAACTCCGGAAAGAACGTTGACCATATTATAACTACTGCACAAGTAAGTGTTCATAATGTTCATGTTAATGCGTCGCTATATGGGCAATCAAATCGGTTGGACGTCTGTCAAAATATTTGAAATTAAATAAAAATGCAACTTCCAGGTGGGGAAGTGGGCCACTTGCAGTATCATTGTGGGGTGAAGTGGGACACCGTAAAAACATGCCCAGAGTATACAAGAAGAGGGTCGATGGGCCCCATTATGCAGAGTATTCGAACGAGAAACTGGAAGAGGCATTGACTGAGATGAAACGCGGTGTTTCGGCAAGAAAGGTTTCGGAAAAGTATAAAATCCCAAGAACCACTTTGCAGAGAAGATCAAAAGAACTTCAACAAAAAAAAATATGGTGGTCAGACAGTATTATCCGATGAAGAAGAGCAGTTCATCGTGGAAGGAATGCTGGCATGTGCTGAATGGGGGTTTCCTCTGGGCACGAAGGACATACGAATAGTCGTTAAAGGCTATTTAGATCGCCAAGGCCGAGGTGTAACCCTTTTTAAAAATAACATGCCTGGTAATGAATGGGTGCGGTTGTTTTTGATACGTCACAAAAATCTCTCCGTCCGATTTGGAGAAAACATAAAACGAGTGAGAGCAGAGGTATCAACTGGGATGATAAATCAGTACTTTGATAACTTGGGTGCTTCGATTCTAGGTATTAAGCCTAGCTCAATTGTTAACTACGACGAGACAAATATCTCAGATGATCCAGGCAAAAAGAAATATATCGTGAAGAGAGGTGCAAAACATCCGGAAAATATAATTGATCACAGCAAAACTAGCATTTCAGTAATGATGGCAGCTGCCGCTTCGGGGATACTACTGCCTCCGTATGTGGTTTATAAAGCGGAGCATGTGTACCCAACCTGGATTGAGAATGGACCAGATGGGACTAGATACAATAGAAATAAAAGTGGTTGGTTTGATGGCCCGATTTTTGAAGACTGGTTTTTTCAAATAGCATTGCCCTATTTTAAAAAACAGCCTGAGCCACGAGTATTAATTGGTGATAATTTATCAAGTCATCTTTCTGCAAATGTCCTTCAAGCGTGCAACAGTAACAATATAAGATTTGTTCTACTGCCACCAAATTCAACGCATCTATGCCAACCCCTTAATGTGGCTTTTTTCGCGCCGCTAAAGAAGAAGTGGAGGCAAGTTTTGTTAGAATGGAAAACAAAAAACAGAGGAGTTCTTCCGAAATCTGATTTTCCACGACTGTTAAAACATACGTTGAATGAATTGGATGTTCAGAAATCTACCAATATAAAAAGTGGGTTCGAAGCTACAGGCATTCATCCTCTGAACCGCCACAAAGTTCTCGAGAAATTACCCGATTTTCCGAAAACTCCGAATCCAACTACATCGATGTCCACTGCTACAGTCATTACTGATAGTTTTATGGATTTTCTGAAAAATGCTAGAAGAGGAGACAAAACAGCTCCGAAAAAACGAGGAAAACGACTAAAAATTGAATCAGGAAAAAGTGTAGTCTACGTCAACGAAGAAGAGGAGGGCATGGAAAATGCTAACATTGATCCTCTTGATTTACCTTTAGAAGACCCGCTAGAAGACTCTGAATCAAGGGATGAAGAAAATGATCCTTTTCCTTCTGTATCAACTCAACCAGAATTGCCGAACCCACTAGAGCCGGAGATATTATCTATCGGCGACTATGTTTTGGTGAATTATGACACAGAAAAACACCATCAACAATATGTTGGAAAAATCCTTGATGTAAAACAAAATGAAGGACGATACCAGGTCATGTTTTTAAGAAAAATAGTTGGTATAAAATTGACTTACTTTACATATCCTAATATTGACGATATTGATGATGTTGGCGAAGAGAAAATACTTTATAAGTTGAAGACACCAAAGTCATTAAGAAGAGGAAGGCTAGTTTTTGCTGAATTGAAAAAAGGGAACTTTAATATTGTCTAAAAAGTAGCATATAAGACGCTTTTTTAATAGAATAAACATATTTTTTACTTAATAAATGATGCTTTTTGTGTGAAAATTATGGTTGTAGATTTTATTTATTAAAAAAATTGTTTAATTACCCAGGAGCCCCATTTTTTAAAAGTAGTATGATGTTATTATGAAGAACATATTTTTGGAGGTTTATTTAGGTGAAGTAGGCAGGCTAGGGATTTATAACGAATGAACCACTTCACCACAATCCTGGGGTGAAGTGGGCACACGAAAAAAAATAATACTTTCTTTGTTTATTACCCTTCGAAGTTGTCTTATCGTTAGTTTATTCATAATTCATTTTATTATCTATATTAAAATAAGTGAATAAATTGGATTAAAATGTACAGAGTTATGAGGGGAAAATATCCTAAATTAGGCCCACTTCACCCCATTTTACGGTAATCAAGAGGACTGATCTTATCTAAATACGGCGTTAACCCTTACGCCAGCCACCGTATCTATATCCACCCGGATAGCAAGGCAGCTCTTATGGCACTAGCCTATAATACCATTAATTCAAAGCTGGTACAAAACTGCGTATCACTACTGAATTCCCTGGGCGGAAAGAAAAGTCCGGCCATGCAGGAATCGAGGGAAATGAAAAAACCGACGAACTTGCTAAGACGGGAGCATTGGAAACGTTATACGGCTCTGAACCTAATGCTCAAAAAAAATATATTTAGAACAATCCGTCAACCACTGGAACAACACGCCAGGTTTGAATCATTCCAAAGCGCTGATTAAGGCTTACGACAGTAAGACACCCCTAAGGCCCTATCGCTAAATAGGAACAATCTACGCATAGTACTGGTGAGGGCGCTCACGGGGCATTGTGGCCCGAACAAACACATGTACAAACTCAATACAAGCTCCGGGACACGAAAACGTGTAGGTTCTGCCAAGGGGATGAGAAAACTCCCCTGCACCTCATGTGCGAGTGTGGACCGCCGATGCGTAAAAGATACACCCACTTAGGTGGTCATTACCTCCAACCTGAGGAGGTAAAACAATCTGGCGCCAAAACTTTTGCGGTTCTTAAATGACACGAGGATTAGCGCAGAACTATAGTAGGTGGCGAACACAATAGATCAGCAATTCAGAAGGCCAGCCATGAGAATGAAACTCACGACGGCATGTTTTTAACCCTCGAATATTTGTTTGTAGGGCGTGTGCACGCATACTAATATATCATTCAAAAAAAAAATTTGTATTATTTATTGAGTTCAAATAATAATGATAATAAGAATAATGGTGGCTTATTCAATGAAAGCATTGATTTTTAATAAAATCAATGATGAAAGCTACTTTTACCGCATATAATTGCATAAACACGGAGATCGGCCGCCTGCGAATTGCCGCAACAGAAAACCACCGATCAATGGTATTGGCATTCTAGTGGTTAATATTTAATTAAAATGTATTGCGGAATTTAAATATTATTACAGCTTGTAAATGAAATGTTCCAACCAAAATCGCACACTGTAATTTCGGACTAACAAGGCATCTGTGTACCAAATTTCAAGTCTGTAAGTCCAATATTTACAGGATGATATACGACTATTGCGCTACTCCAGTAGATAGGCATTCCTACACTTGGATGTTTCACAAAATTTAATGCAAAAAAAATAATTATTAAAAACATAACTATCATGATAATTGTCATAACTGTAATATTGTATTCAATATTACCTAGGTACATACAAATAATCAAATATACTAATGTGATTTAATATTCAGGGAGAATAATATATTAAAATAGAAATGCAAATTCTATGTAGAATAATCAAAGTCTTCGTATTTTTTTAAAAAGAATATATGTATAATAAATTATATGAAAATTAGAATGTCAGCTATCATAATACCATTATGTTTAAAACTTTACAAATGTCAATAATCATCAACATGGAAAATATACTCAGAATTTTCAAACTCCTTCATACCATAAATTTTGTTTCTTACCAAATTATTTAAAATTATCTTTTTAAATTGGTCCTCTCCGAGGCTTTTCATTTGCTCTAGAATCTTATTATAGTAAAACGAATTTTGGTGAATAAAACTGTTTTGCACTTTGTTAAGTCGCTGTCGGTTTATGTGGAGATTGGATTTATTCCTCGTATCGTGATGATGAAAAATCACTATTCACCGGAACTTTTGTTAGGTGTCTACGAGCATACATAATATTTTGGTAGATGTAAGAAGGAAATAGAGTCATGATTCCTTATTCTACAAATAGCGGCCTACAAGAACTTCTTGGTGAGACTCTATATAAACTGCGTACCGGTCTTCTCTGGATGAGAAAAAATCTTGTTGAATTTGGCGCTATTCCCCAAAACAGTAGGCCATAACGACAATCTTTTCAACTCTTACCGTGATTAAATGATCCCTGCATACCAAATTTCAGCTCAATCAAATGAAGCGTTAGGACGCTATCGTGGAGAAATACAAACAGGCACATAGACACACAGACACATAGACAGACTTCATCTGGAAATGGTCTTAATCGTCTCAGGAAGGGGGCTCAAAATAGATAATTCCGTATTCACATCCCGAAAAATAATTTTTGCACGTTCGCAAATTTTTTAACGCGTTTTACCTTTCCTCCTCGTTGGTTGGTGGGCCGGGTTAGTAATTAGTGATTTATTATTATTATCTTTAGTAATATTTAAATCAACTTTTAAATTTAAAAAAAATCTATTCAAAAACTAATATTGAAAAAAATATTAAAATAAATAATAAAGATTTTCAATCAAGTATATAATGTATGTTTAAGATTTGATTTTATAGAATATAAAAAATAATTTATATTGCAATTATATTGAAATTCATAAATAAAAAAAAATATACATTTTAATTTACAAATATGAGTATGATGAAGTTAACTTTTCTTTGGATATTCTTATACTTTTCGACATAGTCACCTTTTAGGTCACCTTTTAGTCACCTAACCTACACTTCATATATCTTTTTTGTACTTATAAAATACACTTCCTGATCATCTTAAATTTGCTCACTCAGATAACCGCTTACATTAGATAACTGCCGCGCAAGCGACTTCAAATCCGCGACTAGAATCCGGCCAAATCTGGTAATGAGGGCGCAAGGTCGATCCACTGGGTTTCCTTCCCAGCAGTAGCGTAGCTACTAAGGTGCTAGGTGGTGCTGTGCGCTAGAAGCCACAGTGCTATGAGGCCCAAGGGGCTTTGGTTGTTGGTCTAACTAAAATAATGACAATAATTTACGGCACCTGGATTATTCAAACGAATCTCAATTTGCTCAAAAACGCAACCTAGACGCAACTATTAGAAATATTTATAAAAACTCCATCTAGCGGCCTCTACTACAATGCGAGCAATGCCGTTTCGGGAACTGCTCGCTTCATCGAGCGAGATAGCGTCGTTGGTCTCTTTCTGGCGCAAAACAGCGAATGGCTATTAGGATCTTGGATTCTGGCGCGGGTGCGGGCGGTTAAGGGCGGATTCCACCAGTGTGCAGAACTGTGCGGCACTGCAATGCACATTGTGCGACACAAATGTTTATTCTGGTCGACTCACTAAAGCAAACAATAACAAATTGTGCGCGAACATTCTAGAAATGTTCGCGCACATCTGTATACTTTTGTGCGCGCACACATGCAGGCAGTGGACTCGCGTCGACGTGTACAAACCTGTTGTGCGCGAACTCAGTCTTGCTTCCGCTACCGGAGTGAAAACATTGATTTGTGCGCGTACATTGTTAATTAACCAAGCTAAATATGGATTGGACGAATGATAAAATTATTAATTTTATTCAAGCTATTGAAACTTATCCTGTATTATGGGATTCTAGTCACAGTGATTATAAAAATAAAAACAAAAAACACGACGCCACTCAAGAGTTGGCGCAAAGTTTCAATTGTGACTCGACTGAGGTAATGAGAAAATGGAAGATTATTTTGGCTCAATACCGAAGAGATAAGAAGAAAATCGCGGACTCAAAATCTTCAGGTTCTGGGATTTTAGATATATATAAGCCGAAATGGTTTGCTTATGCATATTTGAATTTCTTTCATGGAAGGGATGAGCCGAACGTCAGCTTGAACTCACACGACGAAATAAATGAACAGGTAGGTACGTTTTAAATGTTTATTTTCTTACCTCTAATATTATTACTTAGATACCTATACTATTTACGCCAGTGTTTCTTGCCATGGCACCATTCCGATGTCAGTTTGGAAATAATGTGCAAATTCCATAATGTAATTAATGGGGAAATTCCAAAGATGGTCAAATTGGCGCTCTAAGATCATCCATTCTTCTAAAGTGTTAGGCATCTGAAAAAGGAAATTTTATTACTATTTCAGGTATCACAAGATATTACTATCCAGAATGACACAGTAAATGAAGATCAAGAGTCTCTTCATGAAAGGCCAGTCGAAAAGTTTAAGGCTCCGAAGAACTCGCTTAAACGCCGTATTGTCGATGAAGACCCGAGAATCGCCCAAGCTTTGTCCATTATGAATAACGTAAACAAGCAGATGGAAGCAAAAAAACCTGATGACGAAGACATTTTTGCTGCAGCCGTCGCAACGAAATTAAGGAAAATTAGAGATGAGCGAACCAAGATTTTAGTACAAAGGGATATAGATAATTTATTGTATGACGCTATTATTGGTACTGGAAAATATGTTACAACTCCAATGCCTTCACCGTATTCAGATTCGTCAAATTGTCAGAGTCAAGGACCGGCTTCAAGTTTTCAGGTCCGTGATAATGATTATTCAGATCTTTTACGTCAGAATGATGGCGTAAAAGATCAAGAAAGAACAATATCTTGGCATGAAATGTAATGCAATAAAAGTGACTAAAATAAAATGGTATATTATTTTTATTTTCTTACCTTAATATTTACTTTCAACACGCTTATCAACGCCTTACAAGTCTCAGGTACAATCCGAGCAATAAGCTCTTTTGAAACTTTAAATAAGAACATTAAACTTGCAAAAGAATCTCCAGTAGCAAGATATCTTAAGGTGATTGCAAGCCTTATTGAAACAGGGACACATTTTCTGTAGTTGGTATCTTGCTTAGCAATAAAAGGACTAGTTACATTAACCAGCAACTCAAAATCTTCGCAAGATATACGTGTGAAGTTTTTAAATCCACTCAATGGATCTATTTTTATTTCTTCTAGAAATTTATTCGTTTCTTCATTCCGTCGCTGTAGTAACGGCCTCACCCAACATCGCGGTTTCTTCCTTCGTTTCTTTTTAAGGAGACTACATAGTAAAACACATGCTGCAGCACAAAGCACTACGTTTTCCTGCCCGTTCATATTAACTACTGAACTGTCTCGGCAGAAACTCTGCTCAGTGAACATGTTCGCGCACAAGTGTGCTGAACTGTGCGCTTACAAAAGTTACGCACAGCCTTACCAGTGGAGACGGAAGCCAAATGCGACACCAGCTTAGTACCTGCACTGTTGGAGTTTTGCACAAAATGTGTGCAAGCAAATGTGCTGCACACTATTTTGGTGGAATCGCACCTTTAGCAATGATCGTCTCGTATGTGTCTTGTGTGAGTCATGCGTATTGCGGTATTGTTTTATTAAGCACATTATTAAGAAGCATTTGAACTAATACTTAGATTTTGTTTTATTATGTTTATGGACTGTATGTGAAGTGGAGACAAAAGTTCAACAAAAAAATGAGGTGTGGCTGTGTCATGGGCACGGCCGTATGTTGTACGTGAATACGTGTACGTAACGGGTAATATTTTCTATATAAAACATGAAATACGCTATTTTATGTATGTTTGGGCGCTTGCAACAGTGCCGAAATATCGGAGACTCATCGAACACAATTCACATGGTAAATATCCCGCTATATGCCCAATGTGTCTTCATAATCGACGATCGTACACAATGACTACACAGTCCGGCGTCGATATAGAAGCGATTTCATCATCCACTTGCATAATTTCAACCGCCCCAGCTGCAGATGTACTGGCACCGTCGTTGATCCGCTCGGCCACATTCATTCTTTTACCTTCCAGACACTGCTTCACTCGGTCATATGATATTTTATTGGTATTATTCGATTGCTTTTGAGAAGCCCTTTCCAACCGTATACGATCTTTGTATTTGGATTTGGCTTTTTAACGCGTATAGCCGACATTATATATATATATATATATATATATATATATATATATATATATATATATATATATCTATATATATATATATATATATATATATATATATATATATATATATATATATATATATATATATATATATATATATATATATATATATATGTATATATAATATATATATATATATATATATATATATATATATATATATATATATATATATATATATATATATATATATATATATATATATATATATATATATATATATATATATATATATATATAAGATGATTATAAAGTAAATAATTATAAAAGCCACTTACATCGTGACGAAGGATTCCCTTGATCGGATTCGGGAATGCTTTAGGTGTTAACGAGAATGATGAATGCCTCTCACTTGCGGAAAGAGGAGTAGGTTTAAGTTGGGCCCATTTTTCAACTAGTAAACGCTCACCCTTCATCCAATTATCTCAAAAATTAAGCTACAATCCTTCTTTATACGTAAACTCACTCAATTTCCTATTATTTCAGGGGAAATAACAAGACAAGACTTATTATATAATAATTATTTACTTTATAATCATCTTATTGATCAATTCTAAAAAGAATATATACACAAAACTATCAAATATTTCAAAATATTGAATTTTTACATATTTTATGTTTCGTTCATTGTAAATAATCCATTTAGGTTAAAGGTAATCTTTCCAACTAATAGGAAAGAGCTGACTGCTTCCTTTCATTGATATGAGGGCATGTCACGCTTTTAGTTTTAAGTTTTCAGCTGAATATTGATCGCAGCTTCTTTATATCGCACCTTTAGAAAATAAAAAAACGAAATTCGAAATTTTAAATTCTTCCATCTGTCAAGTAGAGCTACTTGACAGATGGAAGAATTTAAGTCTTGTCTTGTTATTTCCCCTGAAATAATAGGAAATTGAGTGAGTTTACGTATAAAGAAGGATTGTAGCTTAATTTTTGAGATAATTGGATGAAGGGTGAGCGTTTACTAGTTGAAAAATGGGCCCAACTTAAACCTACTCCTCTTTCCGCAAGTGAGAGGCATTCATCATTCTCGTTAACACCTAAAGCATTCCCGAATCCGATCAAGGGAATCCTTCGTCACGATGTAAGTGGCTTTTATAATTATTTACTTTATAATCATCTTATTGATCAATTCTAAAAAGAATATATACACAAAACTATCATATATATATATATATATATATATATATATATATATATATATATATATATATATATATATATATATATATATATATATATATATATATATATATATATATATATATATATATATATATATATATATATATATATATATATATATATATATATATATATATATATATATATATATATATATATATATATATATATATTCACTATAACTATTTTACACCAATGTTTTATATATGTTTACAATACGAAATCGTAGTATTTATAAATCAAGTCGGAGAAAATGAGCTGGTGAATTGTTTTATCGTCGTGCGCTGACGAAACGGTTTGATATATGGTATGTGATAATAATATATGAGAAAAACATCGGCCTCAAAGAGATCTATGTAAAAGTCAGCGACAGAATATATCCAACTTTTATATTTAAGCTACAGTAACTGTTTTTATGTTTCAAAAATATAAGAAAAATAAGTAGGCATTGTTTGTTGAAAACATAAGCAATAAAATAAGAATCCTTATCAAAATAAATTACGGGTTTTAAATAAATGTAAAAATTACCCATTTACTGTTAGTTTTTAGATGGTATAATTATAGAGATATCATGAAATTAGTAACGCGTACAAGCACTTCGAAATACCTAGCAGACAGCGGCAGCAGCTGGCCCAGCAAGGTCAGCGTTCAGTGGAAGCAGGCAGCGCGAGTAGCGAGTAACAAGAAACGTAAGTCTACGATATAGGTAGCGTGCATCTGAGAAGGTACGTCTTGCGCTATATATCTAAAGGTAGCGTCTAAAATGGCAAATAAACGCCACCGTACTTAAATTAACAAATCGATTCGAAACTTTACGCAAAGCGAAGCCGCGGGCAACAGCGAGTAAAAGAATAAATAAATAAATAACAATAAAGAAATCTAGATGTTTATATCCTGTTTCCAAATGCCTTGTCGTTTTCAATGTATTCTGTTTCCAACTTTATCAAAACCACAGAGCAAAGGCCTAGTTAACATTTCATCCGCACGCCCTTTAACCGCCTCCCCTTATATTCCATATTTTAATTAAATTACTAATTCTGAGAGCAGCAACACAGCCTCTCTCTCTCTCTCTCTCTCCTTTCGTTTCCTTTCAGCAAAGAATGGGGCCCGCACCTACCTATTTACTTACTCACCTTAATAATTCGTCGCCCTGAAGTTCAAACAAACCGACTCACTTCTCTACTCTCTTTTAATGAACGCAGCTCAACGTCAGAAAAGTTAAACAAAGGAGCGCCCGATTATTGCCATAACCCCTGTATATATAGACCTGGCATCAAAGATTTTTAGAGGCCCATGCGCCTTAACCCTTTGAAAGCCAGCCATTCTGACACAAAATTCGCGCGGAAACACGACACCGCGCCTTTGTATTTTTTGGTCGATTTTGTTTACAGGGTGAGTTTTCAATTAGTGACGTCCTTGTAGTTTCTTTGTTTGTTTGTTTATACTCTTTATTGTGAAAATGTCACAATGGGCGGGTTTATTGTCATATGACAATCTCTGACAACCAACCCTACTATGACGTGTTATATGTATGTGTGAGTGTAACATGTCTGTAAGTGTGTCTTGTTATTGCATTCGATCGACAGAATTGAAAATGCAATTCCGTTAATTTGATCCCAACGGAAAATGGTGACCCAGCCGGAAATCGAACCCGGGACCTTACAACGTAAGATCAGGCGACCTAACCACTATGCCACCCGTGTAGTGGGTGAATCGGTACGACGAACTAAGCAACTTTTGATATAAATCTTTAAAAAAAACTTTTTTTTAAAAGTTTAAAAAGCTATGAGCGCGGTGCGCTATTTTGCGGTAGATAAAATATTGCTAATGTTGTTTATTAGCGATATTTTACCTACCGCTAGATGGCGCAGCGCGCTCAACGCTTCTCAAACTTTTTCTCAATAGATAACATTTACAAATTAGGCAAAAAAAACAGGAAAACCTGCCTATGAACCCTCATCTTTCCGTCTCATAAGCCTCACACATATACTCTCCAAACTTTGGGGAAAAACTTTTCTTGCTCCCCTCAAGCCATTGATAAATGATAGCAATGTCGTACCAGTTTGGCTTACATAAATCCCACACTACAATTGAGCAAGTATACATAATGTATCACGAAATCAGGCAATGCTACGAGCAAAAGAAGTACTGTTCTGCAGCATTCTTAGATTTTCATCAGGGTATGGCACAAGGGCCATTTTTAAAGAGAAACTCCCACACTCAATGTTCGACTTATTCAGTATTCAGTATTCAATTTATTCATTCAGAATATACAATAAAAGCATGAATTATGAATTAAAGCTAATTATCGCATATTAGAATTCGTCAGTTTAAATGTAGATATAAAACGATTAAAGCATAAATATTAATTCGACAATAGCGTTGACTAAAGTCGGCTTTACACGGCAGACAAATAAAATTTTAAAAAAAAATTGAACTGAATCCATGTACATGAGTATACATATAAAATAGATAATTATTATAAGAATATTAATAGTCATCAAGCACTTTATACAAAAAATAATCACACAATAGGAAGTATCAAAACAAAATTGGAAAAAACAACGTATGTATATGATCAGGTATTTTACATTACACATTGTAATCTACATATTAAATATTAAATTCATAATATTATTATTAAACAATAAGAACTAAAATGAGGTAGGTACCTGAAAGTTACATATTAAAGTTATTCCCATTTGAAAGAATTGGCATGCTCAAAAAAATCACCCAGCTTATAGAAAGCATGTGTGGGCTGTCGCTTTTGTTTAATAAATCTTTTAAACGCCTTTGTTTCCATCTTTCTTGTGGAGAGTGCTAGCTGGTTAAAGAGCTTATAGCTCAAATATCCAAAGGTTTTTTGTGTCTGCGTAAGGCGTACTTTAGGCAGGATAATATTTACGTTAATATTTGATTTAGCATATAGTAGACATTGTTAAATACATTGAGACGTAAAAGTCAGTATTTTGTACTTTATAACGTCCCGGCGAAAATATGGTTTGCAGTGCGTGTCGCGGGATACTATTTCAGGTAAAGAAGGGTGAGGAAAGATCAACTCTTCGAAATACAGAGGCTGGAGTTCAACAGTGCTCAGTTCTTGGGCCTGTCCTGTACAATATTTTTACTTCAAATCTACCCACCACTGAAAATGTAACTGTTGCGACCTATAATATGCTGATGATATTGCATTCTCTACTGATGATAGTCCGACGGACGGACGAAACTGACAGATGGCTCCAAAAATGGCGTGTTCGTGTAAGTGCCTTAAAGTCCCATCATATTACATTTACACTTAGGAGAAAAACCTGTCCACCAGTGATGCTTGGAGATGTTACATTACCTACACAGAGCGCCCGATTGCGGTTCTTCGTGAACTCAAATATGAACTTAGTTGAACCGAACGAGACAGAGCAATGTATTAGAATGCAATACGAAATGAACTATCGTAGAGTTTTCCGTGCCAAAACTATCAAACTGTCAAACTTATAGACGCTCGAATGAGTTTGAACACATTTCGTGCGTTCGAAAAGCGAAAGTGACAACCGTTTTACATTCCGCTCTGACGTACTGCTCTGTCTCGTTCACATGAACTAATTTCCTATTTTAGTTCAAAAGAAACGCAATCGAGCCCAGAAATGTGTGAAATATCTTGGATTTCATCTAGACAGACGCCTGACCTGGAAAACCCACATTAAACACAAGAGGAATAAGGTGAAGCTCAAATACCGTAATCTTGCATCGGCTCATGGGTAGAAACTCAATTATATGTGTCGACAACAAACTGCTCATCTTTAACTCTGTACTTATGCCTATATTGTTGAATGGCATTCAACTGTGGGGTGAAGCAAGCAAAGGTAAGATTCTCTCTCTACAGCGCTTGCAGAATAGTATCCTCCGGAATGTTGCAATTGCACCAATGATGAAACTCAGAAACTGCCGCAGAAATTGAGCGATACAAAATCAAACATTTTGAAAGATTGGCATCCCATCCAAATCCCCTCGCAGCTGAGCTACATAATCAATCCAATGTGGTTTACAGATTAAAGAGAAACCAATTTCTCTATAAAGGGGAATCGAGGCATTGGCCTCTTTTCGTAAACGATATTAAACATCACTCAACAAATTCGATTATGGTCAGATGACCCATTTCAAATCTATCAAAAAAATGTTTCAGTTCTTTCTATTTTTTTAATCAAATATTGCTTATTTTGTCGTACCGATTCATTAACTACAATGATAACTCTAATTATTTACTCACAATAATTAACTCACCTGTATACATTCTAACAATATCATTTTTTTCAATTATGTCTTGATACCTAATAATTTACTCGTATGGGCCCCTCCTCTCGCGAAGTAAAAATTCAGCTATCACTTTTGCGCGCGACATTTTCGCGCGTAAAATCGGCGCGAGTCGACGACCTTGATACAAACGACCATAACTTGTAAACCACTATACGGATCATAAAAAAAAATACTGTAAAATGATCGCATTGAAATTTGACATATAAAAAATTATAACCTGGAAATTGGGAGAGTCGGCCGTTGGTCCCGCAAGGGATGTTACGGAGTCCGAGGCGAGACGCGGGACCATATCGTAAACAAACCGAACAGAGGCACAGCTTCTAACAAGCGTACAAAATTTTTACCTACTTTGCTAGAAGCTTTGCCTCTGTTCCGTTTGTTTACGATGTGGTCCCGCGTCTCGCCTCGCGCCTCGCGCGAGAGTGTAAATGCCCTTTGAGTAATGTCTATTATATTTTTATTTAATACATAGGTACATCGTCAAGAGTAGCTAATTATAGCAAACAAGCGATCATTTTCTCCCAAATATGAATGAAATATTGTTTTTACTTTTTGGAATGTTTTTTAAATATATTTAATATTTATTTATACGTAAACCTTGATAAATACTACACATTACCAAACAAAATTCTTGTAGGTTTATAACAAACGAATACTTATAGGCCAGTCAAATTAGAATTCATCGAGGAATTACTTTCCAGCAAGCTGGAAATCGTTTTATTGCCTTCATTTGGTCCTAAATGTGTGTGATCCGAGTTTCCCCTTTTTTCAGTTCCTAATTCCTTTTTTTCAGTTTTTTGCTTGCAGCTCGAAAACGGTAGCATTGCATTCATCTTTAATTAGTAGGTTTAACTAGAAACATTTAAAATTTACATGACATTCCCACTTTCTTAGATGTCGATGGCCTTTATCTATGTACGAAGCTCTCAAGCTGGGGTGGCATGTCTAGCCCCTCTTATTACGGGATCATGTTCAAAGGGACTGATCTCACCTATTCCTGCCGAATTATCCTCACATATTTCTGCTTCTACGGCGATCGGTGAAGAGATGCCCTCATCCTATAATGGCGCTGAATTCAAGCAGGACTGCCCGTGGCAGTTGAGGCAAAATTGTTGAACATTTCATACCTACTTTCCGTCAGATGCACCTTCCTGTACACTTCTTCGTTCGTACAACCGCAGGACACTGTGTGGAGGATTTCAGCTGGAGCTGGATCCTTGGTGTTCATGGTGGGGAGCAGGCTAAGGTCCGTCCTCTTCCAACCCCAGCTGAAAGGATACTTTGGTCTATCATACCAGCCCTGGATTTGGTGGTAGACCCGCAGACTATGTTGGGCGGCGGCTGCGTTTGTTGGGGGTAGAGGGGCCAGATTAAAAGTTGGATTTATGATGGAATTTGAGAATATCTCGTGGCGGATTTTATCCAAGGAGGTCTCATTAGCCTTAGAGGTGAATATAGGGCTGCCAGGAATAGTTGACTTGCTGAAAAGAGATCCTCAGGATCAGCTTATGCATGGTGGAAAATCTTGACAGCCTCCTATAAAGCCGTGTTATTTTCAAGGAGCTTGACAAACTTCAACTTCACTTGGCGATAGAATGCAGAGGTTGTATCACACCCACTGATTACATGTAGGAACAGAAGGTTTTTTTGACAGCAGAAGAGAAGTTGAAGTACCTGTGAGAGTAGAACGTGTTCTGATAGATCCTCTTTCCAGGTTTCATGACGCAAATGTTTGAGGAATTTGGTTTTTTGACGGTTAATATGACCAATAGATCAGCGTCCTCTCCGATTATTATGACCGTCGCAAAGTTCTCTGCCGCTTGAATGGCGGTGTTGACGATGAAGGTGTCAGCATCCTCAAGAGCTTGCCTCACTTCAAACCCCTGCTGTACTACTTTTTCACGCAGCATGGAGATAAGCCGTTCTTTGTTGTTGTAGTTGGACAAAAATTGTTGTTTCGTCTTGGTTGCAGTCATCGTTTCAGTGAACACCACTTTTGCAGAAGAGTGCTTGCTTTTACGGCGAAGACGCTCAGCTGATTTGGTACTCATCAGATTTGGTACTCATCAGACTCATGATTACTGATGCCTCATCAGAGTAACCATAAAAATGATTACTGTACTGACAGGGGTTTTTTTTTTTTTTTTCGCTTTATTTGAAAAAAACAACAGATTTACATCAGTCTTACGTACTAGAGATAATATTACATTAAGTTATTTGACATAAATCTTAAAACGTTTTCTACTTATTGTTAATTTACCTATTTTGTTATACTCTTCTAAAACCTTAAATATTTTATTTTAATTTCAGTTTGGTGTTTTTTTTTTTTTTTTTTAGTCCGTTATTTTTGCAGAGGCGAGTTGCTTGAATTGTGATTTACTAAGAAGCATACCATCAAAGCAATTAACAATTTTCACATATGAGTGCATTATACGGGGCACCGGCGAGAATAGAGCGTTATTGGTTGAACAATGCGGAGGGCGGAAGACATCACAACGACGAGTTCTGTGGGTCGACGGAACGTTCAGCGGGAAACAACTGAGCAGATCAGGGCAGTCGAGTTTATGGGTAAAGAGTGAATTAATGAGGAGAGATCTGTAAGAGTACGTCTCGTCTTCAGAGATTGACATTACAAAAGTGAGTTTGGGCGTTGTAATCGGCGAATTCTATTTCATGAAAGAATTTAAAACGAATCCACCTCAGAACCGTTTTCTGAACTCTTTCAATGTCCGAAACATATTGTTCATAACATGGATTCCAAATCACGCTGCCAAACTCCAATCTACTCCGGACAAGCGATGTAAACAGGAGCATAACAACGAGGACATCCTTGAAAGGCTTCGTTACCCTCCAAATGAATCCCAGCAACTGGTAACATTAAGAGGTCATTAGCTCGATATGAGTATTGAAGCTAAGTTTACTATTAAATGTTATACCCAATTCGGTGAATTCAGAAACTCTTTCCAATTTATGCGCGTTAATATCATATTGGTAATGTGTAGGCCGATGAGATCTAGAAAAAGACATGGTTTTGCATTTATTTAGGTTTAAGTACAGTTTATTCGTTACACAATATTCTTGTAAATTTATTAGCTCGGCTTGAATATCATAGCAGTCATCAGCAGAAGCAATCGTATTGAAAATTTTAAGGTCATCAGCATAAAGTAAGAATTGCGATTTCCTGAAACATTTTCCGATGTCGTTGATAAACAGCGTGAATAATACAGGCCCTAAATGGCTTCCCTGTGGCACACCGGAGGTGACGTCGATGGCTTTCGACAAATGTCTGTTTACTTGGACTAATTGGGATCGATTCGATAAGTATGATTCCATCCATCGTAGCAAGGAACCGTGAATGCCTAAACGATATAACTTCTGCAAGAGCAATGAGGTATTCACTTTGTCGAAAGACTTTGAAAAATCTGTAAATATCACGTCCACTTGCTTGCGGCTGTCCAGAGCATTAGCTATGTAGTTTGTATATAGTAATAAGTTAGTGTTAATTGACCGACCGGCAATGAAGCCGTGCTGCTGTTGTATTATAATATTTTTGTATGCGGATGAAACGCTCCGACACACGAGGTATTCTAATAGCTTGCCAAAATGCTCAGTTTAGATATAGGCCGATAGTTTTCGACTTCGCTTTTATCTCCCGACTTAAAAATTGGAGTGATATGGGCCGTCTTCCATTTCTCAGGATAAACGGCGGTTCGCACAGATTCGGTAAAGATAATATAATCATGTCGGAATAATTTCCGGGGAGCATCGTTTCATAAAAAGCGGTGGTAGACCGTCCGGCACTATCGCTTTACGAACGTCTAATCGATCAATATAACTTTTTATATCTGTAAATTTGATGTCCACTAAGGCGAGTAACCGCACATGAGTTATCGTCAGTGGCTGGGGGAGAAACGGCGGCGCGGAGCGCCGACGCAGATCTCGCGGCCGGGGACGCAGCCCCCGCGCCTGTCCCGCTCGATGGAGGATCCGGTTCGTAAACTGAACTGAAATAATCCGCAAATAAATTACACACAGTTCGACAGTCGGATGAGGTAGTGCCTCCGAAGGACATATTTTTTGGTAGACCCCGATTAACTCGGCTGTTATTAACGAACGACCACTTTAATATTATTTTTTATCGAAGATTCAGTGCGTTCAATGTATTTACGGTAGCAATCTTTTATTAAGGTTTTGACGCGTCCACGTAGAAGTGATAATTCATGGTAATCGGCGGGCCTTTTGAATTTTTTATGGAGTTTCTTCTTCTCCGATATCATCCTGCGTAACGCGACCAAAAACCAACAGTGATAGTTAAGGGGACGAGTGTGCTTTAAGGGTACATGTGCCTCTGTAATATTCATAATTTTATTATAAAAAATGTTGACACAATCATCCACAGAATTATTTACAAATAAATTATTCCAATCAGTTTCTCTCAGTGCCGTTTTGATTTCGGGATAGTTGGCCCTAATAAAATTTGGGACAGCTTTATTTTTTAAGGAAGTGTGTGTTTTATATATTGGCGTATTCTCCAAATTAACAATAAAAGATTTGTGGTGCCGGTCTTCCGGCAGCAAGACAGTGTCGGGCAACGTGACATAGCAACCAGAATTTGACAGGGCGAGATCGAGGATTCTGCCATTTGAATTAACGAATTTATTGAATTGATTTAGACCACATAAACTAAAATGATTAAAGGCGCATCTACTTACAGGATCCGTCGGCTGGTCAGCTGTCAAATATTTTTGGGATGCAGTTATATTCCAATTAATGTGTGGCAAGTTCGTGTCACCTAAGATCAAAAAAGTGTCTGTAGGATGAAGAGTATAATTTTAAAGAAGAGGATAATTTTAAAAACATTTCCGAAAAATACGTTATAAGTAGCAAGCGTAGAGTTTGGTGGAATATATGCACAACAGAGGTGGTCATTTTTTTGTCAAGTGAAATCGATACCCATAAGTCCTCACACTCTTTACTCTCCCATCGACTCTGCCTTTTGCAACTGATATCGTTTTTGAAAGCGATTAGAACCCCTCCCCCATCCTTCTTGTTGCCACCCGCACCGTGTTCTCTGTCTCGCCGGTAAACTTTATAATTACTCGAGCAATCGAATAATTCAGCGGTTAAAACGCTTGGTTTTAGATAAGTTTCAACTAACGCAATTATTGGGAAATCACAATTCAAGCAATTTACCTTAAAGTCGTGTGTTTTAGATCGAACACCGTTAACATTTTGAAAATATATATTTAAAATAGACATAAGATAATATGTAAACTGGCTAATTATACAATTAATTTATTCTACGGGGTCGACACTATCTCTGACTGTTGCGAGTACGTTTGACTGTTGCGAGTACGTCTGCAAAATTTTTGAGATGTCTTCGAGCGAGCGGATATGTATTAGATGTGTCGTTGTATTTTTGCGTACGAAGATCTTGGCGTCGCGAACCCACACAAACTGGAAATTAGCAAGTCTAGCGGCAGCCCTGGTATGGAATAGCAGATTCTTATTGCGCGGAGATAAGTGTTGGTTGAAGTATATGCTTTTAATATTTGTCCCGTTGATGACTTCGGTAGTTGGTTTGGATGTGCGAATAGCGGCGAGCAAGTCCTCTTTAATCCTCCGGGTGGAAAGCCTTAATAAAATCGTCCGCGGAGGGGAAGGTCTGCCGTCTTCTTGAGAAGTCCTCGATCTAACGCGATGGCAAGCGTCAACGTCCTCTTCGCGTAGGGTGTATTTTGCAGCAGCAGAAATTTGTAGTATTACTTAACGTAGTCGACATATTTAGAGAGAATTGTTGAAAATTTTCCTTGTATTGCCAAAGCACTCGATGTAGAAGGAACCCACCATCAATTGCAATGGGGTACTACCTGCAAGGTTTGGTGGATCAGACACTGGTGAATATAAATCGTAGAACACAGATTTCTTTGTTTTCCGCATTACTGTTTTATCAAAGATGGAAAGGGGATAAGGAGCTAACTCAAACTCGAAATAATTGTTCAACTGTTCCTCTGATTTTTTAAGAAGTCCTATGCGTCGGAAAAGTGTATCTGGCTTTACTGGTATATCTTCGCCGTGAATCCTGACTTTCGAGTTAAGAGCTTTAAGAGGAATCACTCTGTTTTTTTGTTGAAACTTGACATTACTGAAGTCGTAGCAATACTCTGAATTCCCTTTTCAAACGCTTCATGCCAGTCATTTTTCTCATCGCCAGTTACCTACTCCTGTGCTAATGGACATCACAAATTATCCAGTTGGGAAGGGATAGTGAGATGAGAACGACTGAAGAAGGATCGCAACGTCTGCATCGTCCCTCTCTACCCTTGACAACCTAGCGTCTACTCGCTGCCCTGAAATACCATACATCACGCCACAAAAGTCAAAACACTTGTACGGCAATTTCCATGATGTTAGGGATTGTAGCAACCCAAGTCACCAGAGTACTATCCTTTATGCCTCGTCCATTAAACAGCCCACCTTGGGCTTTCAGAGATCTCATTACGACCTGCTTAATCGTCTCATCAGTGAATACACCAGACCAAAACTAATCAGACCTTCTAATGATGAAGAAGCCTTGGTTCGCAAATTTGTCATATTCATCAGGCAAGAGCTTTTGTTTCAAATCCAACATGTCCTGGGGGTACTATTGGCATGATTTAGCATATAAGAAGTGACCACTGGAATGGAAGTAAGCTTAGGTTCCAAGACCGATAAGGTACCATCGATGTACAAAACATCGAATATCGATTTCTAACTATCGATATTTTCAATATTTCGGATTACATCCCTACTTTTATTAGATAAATCGCAATGTCAAAATTATTTATAACCTAACTTTTTCGGCTTGTTTTTTCTGACAACTGCGTTTGACGATTGAATGTTTTATTCGATTATAAATAATGTAAGATGACTTCTGTAATAACAAATAGAGATCGCGATTGCCTGGGATGTCGCCTAGTGAGCGGAACGGGACTTATAGGGATTGGAGCTTACTTAGGATTTCAAGTAAAAAACAATAAAACTGCTACGAAAGCTGGTAAAACTCTGGTATACGGTGTTGCGGCAGGTTTGTTTAATATTTACCTTTAAATGTGGACTACTCGTAAATTTGTTAGATAGTGAGGGCAACTACTGTTGGGACTGAGCTAAATGTAAGCAGTGGCTGAGGTGCGGGGACTGGCGTCCGTAGAACACGCGTTCTTTCGTTAGCGTACGACACCGGTCTCGCTGTCGTACGTAAGGTGTCGTACGAGGTGGGGAGACCGAACGCCGGTCTCCGCACCTCAGCCACCGCTTACATTTAGCCAGGGCTAGATTTAGGGGAGGGCATCCGAGGCTACAGCCCCGGGGCCTCCACAAAAGAGGGGCCCCCACAATAGACTTCGGAAAAAACAAACAAATTCCGACGAGACAAATTCCGACGAGTAAACTAGTAAACTATATTTTTTTCGTTGTTTGACCTTTACCTACAGTGCTTTGTGCAAACATGATTATATTGTTCTTAAATATTAAAAAAAAAAAACGATTCATATATATTTGTTCACTTCAATCAGAAACAATGGAATGTTGAAATTTGTTTCAACCGTTATCCTTCTTTCTCAACAAAGGGGCCTGCACTTGGGGCAACAGGGGAGCTTCCACTCCTTTGTTGCCCTAAATCCGGCCCTGTACTCAGCTTACAATCTTCACTAGTTAGAGAGGCACCCAAATAATAATAAGAAGAGACATCTCATATTATGATTGAGTTATCTAGAAACAAAGATGGCTAAGTCCATATGATGGTTAAAATAAGTTAACAATGGCTATCCTAAAGCTTAATTAAATCCTATATCAGAATAAAATCTTTTTTTAATATGAAAAACCACTGTCTTCTCTATATGTGACTTAAGGTTTGTATATTTGTTTTAAAAATGTCATTTAAAACAAATGTTCAAAGTCCTCTATCAATCAATTTAAAACAATCCTGTCTAAGTGTTTTATATTATTTATGTTTTGTTATTAAAATTGATAACACATTGAATATAATTATAAATAGGATAGAGAAGGAATTTACCACGTGAAATTTCCCAAGCTCCCACAGTCGAACACCACAGCCGCCCAGAGAAAAAGCTTAAAATCTCTGCGGGATAATAAGGACGTAGTTGTGTTGCGGGCCGATAAAGGCAACGCAACTGTGATACTTGATACTGTGGACTACGAGCGATAAATTGGGACGCTCTTAGAAGACGCCAACACTTACGAGAAGGTGAATTACGATCCCACGAGCAGAATTACCAGGCAAACGAGAGTTTTAATCGATAAATCTGTCACTTCCCTCCCAGAAATAGCTTATCTCACTAAACCACGTAACGTACAGCCACAGAAATTATATGGCTTGCCAAAAATCCATAAGGATAATGCACCATTGAGACCGATTGTAAGCCAAATCGACAGCCCCACATATCCTCTGTCAAAACACTTAGCTGGTGTCCTCCAACCGCTTACGGGCAAAATGACGTCTTACGTGAAAGACTCGCGACATTTCGTAAGCATTATTAGAAGCTTAAAACTGGCCGAAGACGAAATAATGGTGAGCTTTGACGTCGAATCTCTATTTACGAATTTGCCCATTTCGGAGTGTCTTACAGTGGTGAGAGATAAACTAAGGTCTGAGGACCTCCCTATTAGCTACGCCGACATGCTTCAACATTGCCTGACATCCTACTACTTTCTATGGAGTGGCGATTATTACAAACAAATCGACGGAGTAGCAATGGGATGCCCTGTATCGCTGATAGTTAGCGACTTAAATATGGAACATTTTGAGGAATTAGCCATAAAAACCTCCAAAATTAAGCCCAGTCTCTGGCTTCGCTACGTGGATGATACCTTCTGCATCCTAAAAGGCAACATTCAAACGGTGAATGAATTCCTGGGTCATCTAAACTCCATACACCCAAAAATCAGATTCACCTATGAAGTAGAGAAGGACGGCTCCCTACCATTTTTGGATGTCAAAGTGACGAGGAGAAGTGACAGTACTCTCGGACATACGGTATATCGGAAGCCCACACATACGGACAGATATTTACATGCAAGCTCACACCATCATCCCTACCATCTACGTTCAGTGCAAACGTCCCTCGTGAATCGAGGACGCAATCTATGCGACGCTGAGCATTTTCTGAAGGAGATGGAACATGTCAATTATGTCCTTAGGAAAAATGGATACGGTAAATATCACGAGACACGCACACGATCTAATACAGACGAAACTCAGAAACCGAGCAGATCAAGAGCATTCTTACCATACGTCAAGGGCGTGACAGATCGAATAAGTAAGATGCTAAACAGATTCGATATAAAAACGATCTTCAAACCGACCCAAAATATAGCTCGATTTTTGAGGCCTGTAAAGGATGTAATACCACTGCAAACCCCGGGTGTGTATAAAGTCGAATGCAGTTGCGGTCTAGCCTACGTTGGACAAACGAAACGGCCCATCGCCACGCGACTGTCAGAAGACATCAAAGCTGTTAAAAACGTTCAGCGAGAAAAATCGGCGATCTGCGAACATATATTGGATAGCGGAAGTAACCACTGGATGCAGTTTCAAAATCCCATTGTGCTATCCAAAGAACAATTCTACTTTCCTCGCATGATCCGGGAAGCCATTGAAATAAGAAGAACCCCGAACTTTAACAGAGACGACGGTTACAAACTCTCTTCTACGTGGAAGGAACCCTCTTCTTAAAATGTTCCCGCCACCGAACGCCGAACGCAAAGACGTAAAACAGGATACAGTGAGTGTTGTGTGCAAGACGGATTTTCAAAATTCCCGCGCTCCGAGCCCGGCCCCCCACCACCGTTATAACCTACGCAGTGGCGGAAGCGGTACGCGGCCTACCCGCAAAACAACGGATTGACAGCTCTTCAGTCTACCCTGGACAACGGCGGCTGCAACGTCACCGAAACGTCGGGTGCTACAAATTTCACGCGGTAAATTCGTTCTCTATCCTATTTATAATGTCAAACAACCGCGATAGTCTTCGACATTGAATATATTTTAATTATATTATTAATGTTTATTTAAAGCTTTGTTACTTTATTGCATGTATTAATTTTTGCCTATTACTGAAAAAAAATGCCATAGCAGAGAAGCATAATTTTCCTCGAAAATATTTTCTGTGGACTTAGCTGTCTTTGTTTCTAGATAACTCAATTATAATATTACATAATTAATTTAACCCTTTAATTTGTGAAGTAAAAGCTCGCCCGTACCGTTTTGAACGTGAAACCGTCGAGCGTGAAATTGGCGTGAATCGACGGCCTTGAGAAAAACGTCCATTAGTTATAAACCACTATACGGATCATAAAAAGAAAAGCTGTAAAATGATTGCATTGAATATGATTTTTTTTAACTGCCCATTAGACAATTTGCCGTAGGTAGGCGATCATCCCGAGCGGGATGTTACCCATTGGAGGGGACAGGTTTAGCTGTAATCACATTGTAGGGCCACCTGCATGTTGCCGGTATAGAAGGGTTGCCAAAACGTACTATGGCATTGAGCAACCTAATACCATGTATAATCAATATCCTAATAGACAAAAAATGCTTTATAGGAAGCTTTTATAGTTTTTTTTGTTGATTTTTGAGATGCACACTTTTTTGTTGAAAACAATACCTAATGCTTAACCGCCCTATCTATACGAACGTACGTGATACGACCGCTATATTATCGGCCGAACGCAACAAGCTATATCACGCACATTCAAGTACAAACAAAAAAAAAAACATAACTCACAAAGCGTATGTGATACGTCAAATTGTACGAGACAGAACGACTAATCGTTGAAACTTCCTGTGGTGACAGCCTCGCCCGCTGTAGTCGACAACCCAAGTTGTTCCTACGATTCTAAATACAAAAAAGGTTAATAAATTGGTCTATTGTATAAAAAAATATGTCTGGTATATTGTAAAATCTAATGAAAAACCCCAACGATTTTTTAACTGCTTTTTGAATAATAACCTTGAGGTAGGGCGGTTAATCATTAGATTCTTACTAAAATTTTGGTTTACTTGATTTTATTTTTCACGGCATTCTTCAATGTATTTTTTTATTTGGCATTAAGCAGTACTTAATTATACGAATCTGAGCCTACCTTAGTGCGGACGTCTCGTGCGATCCAGTTAGGTTAGGTTTAATTTATCTGTAACTGTTATTATGATTTTTGTAAAATAAAGAATTTGAATTTTAATTCTTTGGTTTGAAGCCTACATGAAGTTTTTGTTATTTCTTTTTGCAGGTGTCATCGGCATGGGTTTAGCAAGAATATTCAATCTGCCACCGTTCTATCAGAAGCCTGAACAATAAAATAACAATGCGATACATACATTTTATTTTATTTATAAATAGAAAATGGGCCCGATTGCGTTTTTTCGTGAACTGAAGTCAGAATTGAATCGGTAGTAGAAAAAAGGGAACAAGCGAAAAAAAAAAACATTTTCGCGGTAAAAAGTTGTTTTGGAGTGGGACTCACTACCTGAGGTAAAAGAAAGAATCAAAAGACCAACTCCGTCATAAGTAGAATTGAGCACAAAAAAAACATGAAGATGAATAAGGGAACGAGTCTGGTCTTTGTTCCCTTATTCATCATATTTAGTTGTCTGACTTCCCAATAGGTTGCGGTATTGTGTGGGTTCTCAAATAGTACATGTTTGTTGTTTGTTTTATTGATGTCAGGCAAACACGTGTTACATACATTTTAGTGTTCATTCAGTGGGTTTTTTGTATATTTTTACTTTCCTGTCAAGGAAAGTATTGTGGATGCATTTCTGTGTGTCAGTGTTTCTCCACGATAGTGCCGAAACGCTTCATCTGATTGAGCTGAAATTTGGCATTCTGGCTTCATTTGTTCATGGCAAGAGTTAAAAAGATTGTGGTTGATATCGATCAGCCGAGGGCCCGCCAGTCATACTTCAATTTCGAAATATTGTACTGAGAGACTTGAATATTGGTACACAGATGCGTCGTAGGGTTTACATTTGTTACCACATTGTTACCACATACCACATACCACATTGTTACATTTTGGTTTCAATATCTCTTATACAAGCGATATAAAAAAAAACTGACGTACATTTTAGTCAAATGATAACGTTGAGCCGGCCGCGGCTAGCCGAGAAGTGAACCATATTGGAAAATGTCCATTTTAATACCACAGAAATACTACAAAAATACTAGATTTGCTGTCGGGGGGAGGGGGGGGGGCAAATATTCTTCCGTCTTCGATATTCTTCCGTCTTCGATATTCTTCCGTGGGTGCTTTAGCTTCGAAGAAAATATACTCAAGATGTATCTTTAACCCTTCAGGCCTCGGTCCCTCAGCCGATTGACAAGTTGATGTCCCAAAAAATTTTAGTAAAAATTAGTAAAAAAATTTAATTATGACACTGTCTCACCAAAAACATTAATTACTGCCAAACCACTGTACCCATAATTAAAATGAAACATATTAACATAATAAAACATATTAAAATAAAACAAATTAAAATAAAATTAAAACCGGCCCGTCACGCCGAATCAGTTTGTGGCCGATATCGGCCAATCGGGGCTTGAGGGGTTAATAGATACCCAAGGGCTTAGGATGCAAAAGGGGTTTCGGAGGAGGTGGTGTTGGAGGGGTTAGCGTTGGAGGGGGGGGGGGTAACATTGGGTGGGGGGTTTGGGGGAGGGGGCTAAGAGGAAAGGGGTTGAAGAAGGGGGAGGTTTAGGAGTGGGGAAGAAAGGGTGCGTTGGAAAGAGGGATTGAAGATAGGGGAGGGAAGAAATAGTTAAATGGGGGAAGGGTGGCCGGGAGGAGGGGGGTAGTTGGGAGGGGGGTGTAGGGAGGTTGTAGGAGCTGTTTCGATTGAAAACTTATCAACGAGTGCAAAATCACTTGTTGATTTACGAGGCAAGCAGGGGCACCGAGGGAACGCCGTACCGCAGAGCATTCACAGCACTATTGATGACCACATTGCGTCGTTTCCATTCGAAGAATCACACTTCAGCAGTAAACATATTAAATATCTAGCCGCTTTCCTTGATATAAAAATACTGCACGAACTTTTCTACTAGAAAACACCCCGAGTTAGTTAGATGAGTCGAGTATGATTTTTTCAGAAGTTATTATAACCAAAACCACGGTTATAGATTTGGTCGCCAGCAAATCGACGTATGTTCAAAATGTGAAGAGCTTGAAACAAAAATTAAATCGCCATAGCTGAAAAGATGGTACATCTATGACATGCATTTTTTTTTAACAATAAACAAAGAGGTGGTCGAACTCTGCTCCACAAATCCCGAGGTTGTTCAAAATGTGAAGAGCTTGAAACGAAAATTAAATCGCCACACCTCAACGACAACGCACTCCACAAATCCCGAGGTTAGTGCCATTGTATTTGATTACAGTAGAACTCCAATTAACCCCTCGCGTACCAGACGGCCCGAAACGTCCAGAATTGATATTTACCGTCGAACCCCAGACGGCCCGAAATGGCCAGGCGAGGCCGACCGCTAATTATGGATTATTTAATCGACTAATAATTATGAATAATCTTTATTGCTTTATATAACGACGTTACAAATATCTAATAGCAAATTTCAATAGGAACATAAAACAGGTCTTTTTTAGACGATCGGTGTGACAGTTTCGGAGTAATCGTTTTTTTTCTGAAACGCCATCTTTTTTTTGAGACTCGCGAATTTCTTACGGGCCGTAAGGCACACATTAAAATTCAAACCGCGGGCCGCGAGGGGTTAACCGTATTAATTGGGAGCGGACCCCATTTGGATAATCGAAAATTCAGATAATTGTTTTTTTCCGAAAATAGAGTCTAGTTTAATCATGTATCTTGAAAATCGAAGAAAAAAATATTTTATAAGCAAAAGCTTTTAATTAATTAAATAAAAAGGCAACAATTTTACATGTTAAGCGTACTTACAAGTGCTGTACATCAGTACAGCATGTACATACCGTACTGTGAATGAAAGTCATAGCTTGCTGAACATTTCCGTCAAAGTAAGCTGTTTGACTTCATCCGTTTTCAGGCAGCCAAGTCGCGCATCCGCTTGACAGTGAGAAGTTGCATGTGTTCACACTCGAGCTGACGCTCCATCCACTTCAAGACCGGCAAATGCTTCACTAGCTGATGGTCTCGTGTCTGCTTCAACTTCGACATTAAGGTCATCTCTTTCCTCGACACTTTCTGCTCCCACACTTTCAATAAGTTCATCATCATTTAGAATTTGAAGCGCAGAGTCTGGCGAATCACACATCATCGACTCTCTTATATCTTCAGCACTAACTTCTGAACATCCAGGAATTTTCGAAATAATATTTCTGAATTCCTTATGTGACACGTTATCCTCATCTTCTGACACTTCCCTTTCTTTTTCTAGAGCTTCTTTTTTCTTTTTCTCCTTTTCCATCTCTTTTTCAGTTGATATACATTACAACTTGTTCCACGCACGTTTTATTTATTTATTCATTTATTTAACAGGGAAAACATACAGTGCTACAAAAAATATTACTATTACGTTAAATACAATATTTCTGGCCGATGACGTGCTTTCAACAATAGTTTTAGTTAGTTAAGTCTCCAATACACACAGTGCATACTTTGGGGGTTCGGAGGGGAAAAGGAAAGGAAAAGGAAGGAATGGGTGTCAATAGATTTTAAGTAATAATGTGCAGTACAAAAAATAAGAAAAATTTACTCCATCATATAAACCTATCATATAAAGTTAAAGAACAAAGACTGAAAAACCAAATAGTCCCTAAGACATAAGTATCCCATGAGAAATGTCTATGTCGCATTTTCGATTAATTTTAAGTATATGCTCTGCTTAAATTTATTCTCTTTCATGTTAAATAGGTCGATATTCTAGAAATGATTATCGTAAGTTGATCGTCAAATTTTTTTTTTTTGGTTAGCCAACACATCTTCGTCTTTTCGCCATTTCGGATAATCAGCGATTCGGATAGTCGGAGTTTAGATAATTGGAGTTCTACAGTACATGCAAAACCTCCAGTTACCAAAGTTGCCTGTGCAGGAGGTCTTTTATTTAGGAAAAGTTTGGCTGTATGTGTTTTGTGTGCAGGATATCAAGACAGAATCAGCTAAGTTCTTTGTCTATCCTGAAAGGGAGGCCAAAGGCCTGATGAAGCGTGCAGTTGGATTTGACTAAAAATACAGAATATGAGTCCAGAAATCAGGGGGCTTTATGTTTTTAGCGATGCGAGTGGCGACCAAAATGGTAACTATAGATTGGTTCGTTTTTTATGGCGCTGATTGCAACAGGACGGTCTAGGAAGATTCATCTATGTTCACTAACGAGGCGAATGTCCATTAACCCCTCTTATCGGGGGTAAAAATTCAGCCGTCACTTCTGCGTGTGATAGTTTATATTGGATTTCATATCCAATATTGGATCGCTCACATTCCGCCGCGGGTAGGCTTGCATCCAATGATGGACGGGTCACATCAGTCGGATTAATGGTCAAGTGAACCAACAAAATTGTAGATTCCGGTCAGAGAACAATCCCGAACCTCTGCATGAACATCCACTTTACAGCCCTAAAATTGTCAGCATTGGGCTGCAATATTCGCAAACGGCGTTGTCTGGCCATACTTTTTCGAGGACGAAAGAGGGCGCGCGTGACGGTGAGAGCCCACAATTATTGCAACATGTTAAGAGGGTTCGTGGTCTCGGCTTTGCAAGAATTTCAAAGCCTTACCTCGAGGATACAGTTTCAACAAGATGGTGCCACATGCCACACCCTTAGGGTATCTATAGACCACCTGCTGAAGGAAATGTTCCCGGGAAGGCTTGTTTCAAAAAGAGGGGATATTGAATAACCTAACTATGTGTTTTTTTTATGAGGCGTCCTTAAATCGGTGGTCTATAAAAATGATCCGATCAATTTGGAGCAACTCAAAAGAAACATTATACGGGAAATCAAAATAATATTTCGCCGAGTTTTCTAAAATCTGCGACTTCGGTTTCAAGAGTGCCAAGCAGCCGTCGTCATTTAGAAAACATTATTATTAAGACGTAAAAATTCCAAGATTTATATTTTTTTTAAATGAAAAATTCATATGCTTCGTAGTTTTTCAAAAAAATCATATTCAAACAGCCAACACCCTATTGGCCCACCTGTACCTAAAGAACTCCGTAAAAGAATCCAAGATCATCTCGGTGAATCATCAAAAGAACCTCCAAATAAGGTAGCAAGATCTATCAGATGTGAAATATGTCCCACTAAAAAGGATCGCAAGACCAAATACGTGCGTTACAAATGCAATCGTCTTTTATATATGGAACATGCTATTTTCACATGTGAATATTGCACCAGATCTCAGGATGAATAGCCTGGCTAGTTATTATGTTAAAAAAAAGTGATTTCATTTGTTTTGTTCATTGTTTAAGAGGGTGCTGCACGAAATTTCTCAAATTAGGGTCTAGCGTTTTAGTTATTCCGCTAAAACTACGCTAATAAAAGCAGTGACAAAAAACACTCGTTTTTATCAATAAGTCATTTATAAGGTGAGCTAATAAATTTGGCAATAGTTTGCGTAGTTTTTTATAAAAACACACGAGAAAATATACAAAAATGGGCGCGGGGTTTTAGTCCTCACTGGGAAAATATTAACTAATTTGAATTACAAATTATTATAAAAGAAAGTTAAATGACATATCTTCACTATAAGCTATTTAAATTTCAATGATTGTAATAGGATTTTATACAATAAATCCCAGAAAATCAGGTATCAGATTCTCCATACATTTTTTGTATGGGCCGGCCGCGTTAATAAATACACAGGCGCGCTATGAAATAGATTCACTTCCCTGCTGCTATTCGAAGCGGGAGCACGTCTTTTTCGGTTAGCTCTTATCAGTTCCCGCTCACGTAATATTTTATTCTTCTACACCGCAGTGCCGCGTCGTCACGCATCGTCACGAGAAAGCAAACAGCAGTAAGTATTTTATTTTTTATATTTGTTTTTTTATTAATGGATGTTTATGCCATCTTTGTTATAACTTATTATAATACTCTACATGTATTTTGGTTAATGGGGAAGCGTAAGAAAACATATTTCGTTTTTTGAGAAACGCCATAGAATCAGCGTGAAATTTCAGTCTGAAGACATGAGAAAGCGATGTTGTTTTCAGTCCGAGATATAAGAAAATGAGATAGTTTTAAACCCCAAGATTCGATCGATACGATGCTCATTATATAAAAAATAGATCGACTCCAATAAGCGTAAAACAATTGAAAATATTTTCTGAAGGGACCACTATTCGAAACTTGTAATCTCGAATAGTTTAGTTAATTTGCGTGAAAAACCTGAAATTCAATAAAAAAATACTGAAAGACGCATAAACCATGTACAGGTAGAATATTGATTTTGAATATTGATTTTGAAAAGCAGTTTCGCCATCAGGAGTGAGCAACGAAGGACATTTCGGCATGCAGATGTAACATTTTCGTAAGTTGAAAATAAGTGGTTGGCTGTAAGATATTTAGCTTACAAAGAGCATTGATAGGATATGCACTGATTTAAGGTTGCGACACGTCATTTAAACCAGAAAAAGCACGGGAATTTTAAAATCAAATAGTCTTTGAAAATATTCAAAACTATATAATACTTATAAATATTTTGAAATTATAGAAAAATTAAATAATTTAAAAATCATTTTAAAATCAAATAGTCTTTGAAAATATTCAAAACTATAGAATACTTAGAAATATTTTGAAACCATAGAAAATTAAAAAAAATTGAAAATCATTTTAAAATCTAATAGTTTTTGAAAATATTCAAAACTATAGAATACTTTGAAATATTTTGAAACCATAGAAAAATAAAATAATTTGAAAATCATTTTAAAGTCAAATAGTCTTTGAAAATATTCAAAACTACAGAATACTTAGAAATATTTTAAAACCATAGAAAAATAAAATCCTTTGAAAAACATTTTAAAATCAAATAGGCTTTGAAAATGTTCAATATCATAGATATTCAATAGTATAGAGAGAGTTTAAAAAAAAATGAAACTTGAGTTTTTTAATTTTTCTTTATTTTAACTTCATCTCATACATTGTTCACCTTGATCGATCAGCAGAAAATTTTCATCTCATCATTGCGTCACATCACAAAAATAACAATTTTCAATCACATTAATTTTCAATCGCTACGTTACATTATTTAAAATATTAAATTTAAAATTATCGCAGAGTTCGGAAGACCACCACGGGGCCGCGAAACCACCGCGGGGTTTCTTCCGCCCTACTACGGCATCACAGGAAGACTCGATGGCCGCATTAAGTGCGACACACAAGTCCTCTGCGGTACTACAAGAAGGCGATGGAAAGGCCTCAAGATTCTCGCAGAGGACTTCACCAAACCGGTCCCAGTTAATGTCGCCGGTTCGGTATCGCCACTCGGATTGTGGCGTGGGGGGAACGCGACGGCCGATGCCAAATGTCACCAGTCTGCGGTCCGAAGAAGAAAGGTGCTCGTGAACTTTCCAATTGTTCATCCAACGGGCGAATCCCGGGGAGCACAGAGTGAAATCCACAAAACTCCTCTTCGAGACTGTTTAAAAGTGGCATTCATCACATTAAGCCGCGAAATCTATCTGTACCTTCTTTCCGTCGGAAGTAGTTTATTTATAAAGGTAACTGCTTTTTGAAATAATTAAAGTTTTGGTGTAGCTATTTATACCTATAATAATTACTGTTTTTTATCCTTCTCGACATTCATTTTATCCTCGTACTGATGAGAATAACAATGTTATAATTGTTTTAAGCATTATCAATTTTTATTTCTTTACTCAGAATCATAAAGTATCTGCTATCCTGATAGTGGAAGCGGTTCGTCTTAATTTTGAAAGAATACTGTAAATTGTGATAAAAGCAAATCCTTTTTCACACGTGTGTTCATTAGACCAAAATAGTTGATTTGACCTGCCGCTCCGACAATTTGGCCCAGCGGACTCGAAATGGCGGCAATTTTCCAAGATGGCCGCTAATAAACCAAAATGATTACTCTCGTGCTGATTTTAAAGACCCATAGGTCTTTTTCGGTTATTTTGGCGTCGTACATTTCAAATATGATGCTGAAAATATAAACATAAATAAATATAAATAAATAATTCCTTACAAACAAGGTAGAATGTGTACAATCATTTATATATAGTGTAGTATAGTGTAGAATAAGACGGCCACGGTACATTTATTTTGACCAGTTCTGATGATGACACCGAGTACAAAAGTTTAAGTTTTCTGGCCAAAAGTACAAATATGTTCAAATCGGTTCAAAATACGTTCAAAGGTTGTTCAAAACACATGTAGTCGTCATATTTGAGCCAGCGACTACAAATTCAAAGTCAAAGACCCATTCACATATTCTATATTATATAGTTCAAATTTTCCGTGTTTTCTGGGTAGCAAATTTCAGAAATTACTTACAGCATACACAAAATTATTCTCTCGTTTGACTTTTTTGACAGTTTTGACTTTAGATTCGTCTTTTCCAGTGTGCAAATACTCGAAGAAGACGCGTATAACATAATGGTAACGTGAAAGTAAATACTCGCTAAAAATGTTTATAATCCTGTTCAAAATTAACTAAAGTTATTTTTATTGCCATATTTGAAATATACGACCCCAAAATAGCCGAAAAGGCCCATGGGTCATTAAAATCAGCATGAGAAAAATCATTTTGGTTTATTAGCGACCATCTTGAAAAACGGCCGCTATTTTGAGTCCGCTGGGCCAAATATGTCGGAACGGCGGGTCAAATCGACCATTTTGGTCTAATAAATACGTGTGCAAAAGGATTTGCTTTTATCACAATTTGCAGTTTTTGTTATTTGCAATTTGCTATGAGCAATACAATTATAAAATGCGGATTACATCGCTTTGGCGGGTGACCGTCTGTTCAGCGTTATCAATGTATGCGATTTAGTCACACCTGCGTGGCCGCCGCCGCGCCGGCAAGCGTAAATTACCTACATTTGTGTAGCGGCATAGGCTCGGAGCCCTCTTAATTAGAAGAAAAAATACATTTCGTCAGTATATTAAATATTTTATTAACAAAAAAGAACTAAACAGACAGTGATTAGATAAAGGAGCAGTTAAATGTTAAATTTTTAAAAAATTTAAAAAAGAACTATGTGACATATCTTACAATATATGAATGTGTATATGAATATTAAGAAACCTCTATTTAAAAGAAAAATATTTTTTTTTAAATATGCAGAATAATTATATAAAAAGAAAATAATAATCTATATTAAATTGTTGAAATGTTCAATCAATCATGTCACACCGACCCTATGCTCCGTGTCATAACTTTTAATCTTATGCACACGTCGGGTTAATAAGAGAATTTAAAAAAATATATAATAAATGAGTAATAAATACTCAAATAATAATAATGTTTTTAAAAAATAAAAATATTCAATACAGTTTGTAAAAACCTATTTTTTTTACTTTATCTCCTATTTATTTTCTTGAGTTTGAAGGGAACGAATCCACTTAATTAAATAATTAATTACCAACAACCTGTAATAGATTTAGCCAATAGAACGAGATATGCTCACTGCATAAACAACCAATAATAGTAATGACGTTGATCTTTAAAATCGATTAGTGTGGACATTTTAGGAAGCTTTCTACAATTTCCCCAAAATTTGGTTTTTGGATTCGTTCCCTTCTTCAAACTACCGATTCAATTAGTTTATGCGAGCGAGACAGGCCAATACATTAAGAGTGGAATACGAAATGAATGAAAGTGACTTTTCCAGTATTAAACTACCTATCGAACATAAAGCGGCATAATCTGAAACTGGACGATCAAGATAATTCAGATGGCTGTTCAGGTTCAGCAGGTAGTTTTGGTGCAGGGAAATATACGAGTTGATTTTACACTCCGCTCTAACGCACCGCTCTATCACGTTCGCATGAACTATTTTCCGATACTGGCTCGCGAAGAAACGCGATGAAGCCCAGCGCATCCTCGGGTCCTTACAAATATCCGACTTTTCCAAGTTTTGAGTCGGTCCTGGGATCGGCCGTGATGGTCTGCACGGCCACTAGCGCCTCGTTGATGGACGTTTGCAACGAACGCAAATCGGAGAGGAACAGCAGCCGGAAAACGTCGCTGTGATCTTTAACGACGTTGGCCATGTTCGGCGGCAGAGAGGGATGAGGTCCGCTCTTCAGTATTTTGGCCAAGGCGCTGACCCGCACTCTCGGGTCGGGATGAGGGCCTATGTAGCTGAGATTCGACATCCGTTCGACGCCTGCCTTGAAAGAATCGTTTGTAACTGAAAACAAAAATATATCATTACGATCAACGATTGGTGTCATAATCGAATTATAACTATACTCAATGAGTGAAAAACACTTGTTTTTACTCTCCCGGCTTACCAACTGACGAAAAATTAAAGTATTTTGAAGATCAAAACAATTATTTTGAGCCCTTTAACCCTTCGAGTAGCGGCATAATTTCATGGCAGACCGCGGCAATTTATTGGAATTTCTTGCAATATCGCCGCGCTCGACCAAAAGTACTATAACTATGGAACTACTATAGCAATCATAAAAATAATAACTGCAAGGATCGAATTGAAATTTCGTATATAGGATATAGAAATCTCATTTTGTAAAACAATTAGATAATTATGAATAAATATGCGAGTCAAAAAAGTGAAAAAAAAACTCTTACTGAAAGCTTGTAAGAATTGTCTGCCTAAAATATTATGCAAATGGATAAAATAAATGAGTAAACAGAATGATGTTTTATCAATCGTATAGTAGTTGGAGTATTCCGCTAAAGCTTGTGAATCTATCTGGAAAATGCATCTGTTGAATGTGTGCCCGTTTCGGGTGGGAACCACGACAACAGAATTACTTAATGCAAGGAAATACTCACAATCTATATTATCCAATGGATTCGTCGAGACAACGCTCGGAGCCGCTGATTTCTTCTCTGTCTTAACTTTCGCCGCGTTGTACTTCGCCACTGCAAAACAAAAACGCGATTACTTCATGAAAGGAGGACGAGACAAAAACATCCCCACCGACCAATAACGACCGGACATACATTACTGAGAAGCCATTTCATGGGTGTCATTTCTTACTATGGTGGTCAGTCTCAAATCATTATCGGAAAAAAGTTACACCTAAAACAAAAATGTATTCTCTCTTAACATACCCGCGGTAGCTACTAAACAAACATACTAACATGCATTGCAAAGTAAATAAAAGATTGTAATAAATATAATAATTCTGAATTCTCTCTCTCACCATGTCTCTCTCTCACGCGGTAGCTCCCTTTTATGCATACCCCAAACAAGACTGGCATAAGTAGATAAAAGCTATATATAACTTAGCATTAAATTCTACAATCTACTCCCTACCACTATCAAACAGCTGGAGGACATAAAATTTTTAAAAAATCATTAAGGAGATGCTAATAGGCCACCCTTTCTATGATCTGATCAAATTCGAGGGCCATGATATTTGTACTTTTACTTATAATAATAATAATAAAAACTCTTTATTCTTAACCCGCTCGGCACTTAACATCCCTTGCGGGATATGTATGGCGGCCGGCTGAAATCCAAACTATCCCATACGGGATATCGCGCTCGCCGCTCAAGAAAATGTCGTTTAAATTTCGAAATGCGATTGTATATTCTATCGAATGATGCCATAATATAGCCAAATAAGCAACACTATGAAATTGCTCGATTGCCGCATGCGATGTTAGAAATATGAATTACTACATCCCTTACAAAATCGGTGACCTCATTTCTGATGACAGTCGCGAACTGCCCACCGCTGGCGGCGTATAATTCCGCGACGTGTTGTGTTGTGAATTGTTTTGTGTATATAAGTGAAGTGTATACCGGATAAAAGTAAGTAATTTCCATTTTTAAGTAGTTTAGGCCTTAGGATTAAACAATTTACACAGCCCATTTGCTGTTTTTCACGAATTTTCGAAGAAAACACTTTGGCGAAACCAAACGGCTCTCGAAAAATGGCCGTCTTTATTTTGTAATGTTTGTGAAATATCCCGTTATATCGCGAAACATGACGTAATGTCGCTTTAATTTACTAATAAAATAGGTATTGCTTCATTTACATCCTAAGTTATCACATAATTATGCGTATTTTGAACATTATATGTTGTTTTCTAATATGGCTGGCGAAAATGAAACTTGTTTTGATAATTACTATGAGAGAAAAAAGTGCAATTTTCCATAGTTTTTCGATGAAATGTGACTCTTTGGAGTATAGTAATTAGTTATTAGACATATAATAAGTCTATGATAAGACAATATAATTGAAAAAATCTAACGAATTTTATATTATGGGCATTCAAAGTTTATTATTAGGTTCGGAAGTCGGAAACTCTCAAAACTTTAGATTTTTCTATAATATCAGACAAAGCTCAAAGTTCTGGTGTGATTTCTAAGAAGAAGTGATGTAGTAATAAAGTTATTTTGAAAGAATTTCATATAAAAAAATACCATAAGTAGTCACAAATTAAAAATTAAAAAAATTTTTTTTTACGAGAATACATACAATTTTTCTTGGCTGAATAAATAAATATTTTTTCCGTATTTTTGTATGCAAATAAGTAAAAAAAAAATATCGTTTTGGTAAAGCATTTAATAAAGAACATAACTGTATTTACAATTTTTGATATTTACAAAAACTGTATTTACAAAAAAATCGAAATGATTTTATAGGCGAGTTTTTTCAGTTTGCCAATTTTGTAATATTTATTCATTATTATCTTAATTGTTTTACGAGATAAGGTTATAATGTTTTATATGTCAAATTTCAATGCGATCATTTTTCTATTTATATTTTTTTAATCCGATTAGTGGTTTATAAGTTATGATCGTTTTTCTCAAGGCCGTTGACTCGCGTCGATTTTTTGCGCGAATATGTCGCGCGCAAAAGTGATGTTTTTGGGCGCGGTGAGTTTTTACCTCGCAACGTGAGGGGTTAAGAAAAGGCGAGCTGAAATCTGATTTAACTTTTGTTTGATTATTTAACACTTTATTTATTTTGGATGTTACTATGAACAACTTTTACTACGTATCCATTCGAATTATTGACTATTTGAATTATTGGGCTCCTGTTTTGATTATTTAACACTTTACTGAGTATTTTAGTTATCGTGACGAGTTTAGCAGGTACCCATTCAAATTATTGACTATTTTAATTAATAAGCCTTTATTTTGTTTTGTAATAAGATTTTACGATGAATAACTTTTAGTAGGTTGAAAAGTTTCTTAGATACTATTTTTTTTTCTCAATATAATAGCTAAATTCCTGTCAATGCGGTAAAGCATTGTTATTACGCAGTATAAATTCCCTGAAAGTCTCGGATGCATAGCCCTCCATCCAGATATAACTCTTTACTCTCTATCTCGGAAGGTGACCCTTATTGTAGAATTAACTGTTCTCTGGGAATCAAATATCCCAAAAGACCATGAGTACAAATTAAATAAATACCATGATATCGCAAATGCCATTACCCGGAACGGAGCTTCACGCGGTGGAAGTTGGCGTTCGTGGTCTGCCAGCCGAATCTCTGTTTCACCTCTTTAAAGAAATTGGTCTTTCCAGAAAAATAATCAACTCTTTCCTAGAAAAATTATCTAAAACCGCGATTTCCGCATCTCAAATTCTATAGCTTAGTAGGGGGAGTGAATGGGCGGTAAGGTGAACGAACGCTCACATGTGGCAAGGCAGCTGTCCTAAACCTACCACATCCGGTCGTTAGTCCGGAATCTACCGCTCACCCCCTAGAAGTGTAAAAAAATACATTGTTTTATGATGGGCCCGACTTGTCGGTAAATTCCATGGCAGCTCCGTTTGTATTTTATTTAGGTGTCAAAATAACAAACCAATTGTCCTTTGTTAAAACTGATAATGCAACCATAATGCATCACAATTGTTACTTTGGCGGTTCCTCTCAACAAAAAAAAATATGGCGACGCAAAACATGGCAGCGAGGCGTGGTTCCGCATAACCAGCTGGCAATAAGCGATGATTTTTTATATAATGATAGGGGTTTTTCTTTTTGCTGTAACTTTTTTCCCACTATGATTTGAGACTGACCGCACAGTACTAAATGATAGCCATGAAAAGAGCTTTTCAACGACATGTCTGGTCATTATTTGTCGGTGGGGTTGCATCCCATACATTTTTGGGAATTATTGCAGTATAGGTACCTTTCTCAGAAATCGAAAAAACAAAGAAATACTACTAGGTTAGATCATTGTAATGCTAAATGTGAAAGAAAAAAGCTTCGGACGCGTAAATTTTCGAAACCAAATTTACATACAAAAAAAAAAAAAATTTTTTTTTTACCTCAGTTTTTAAGGTTGTTTTAAAAAAACCTAACCTAACCTAACCTAACCTACCGCCAAATAGGTGTTTATGTATTATTTTTTTTAAAAACTACCGAAATGTATGGGTTTGGCGCTTTTTTGAATGCCTATATCTCGCTTACTTATTGAGACCGAATAAATATTATTGCAGATTCGGAATCAGCGTGGTGAATATAGTCTGGTGACGTTAAAAAATCAACAATCTAGAAGAGGTACCTATACTGCAATAATACCCTTGCATCCTTTCAATATGTATCTCGTCAAACGTACCGTTATCAGCGTACTCCAGCCGAATCGCGAAAGACACCAACCAGTTCAGCTGTTCGTTGAGGGAAGCTTGGATGACGGGGCTGGACAAGTCTTTTTGGTACATTTCGTAAGTCGTCTGCCAGTTGGGATCGTTCGTTTGCCTCAGCAATTCGCGCTCTTCGATTTTGTAATGACGAATCTTTTGGTCCTCCAACCAAACCACGATGCTTCTGTATTCCTGTTCATCTATCGAGGTAAATGAAATTACGAACGAGTAATATTATCGCAGAAGAGGATTGAAATATGGAATATACCTTCAACTTGAACGCTCTCGGGATTTGGGTGATTTAACGCCTGTAATTTTCTTCGGAGCATCGTATTTATAAGCAGAAATCTTATTACGAACGGTGTGACGAACGGTAACAAAAAAATAGTAAAAAGCAGGACACAAATTTGTCTTTGGCTGGCAGACTCCTGTCAAAGTTTTAACACGTTCACTGCCTCTTACTAAATCAAACCGTGCCACAGTGCCTCGAATATATGGGGAGATCGGACAAAAATCATAACTCCGACACATTTCCGCACCGATTTTTTTTTAAAATACGATAAATAGATTAAGGTTTAGAAAGGTGCGGCAGGGGTGGGGGGGGGCGGCGTGGGGGGGGGGGGAGGTGGGGGGGGGGGGGTATTACATTACTATCCCCCCCCCCACCCTCGTCGGAAACCAACAGGGAGGGTGGGGGGGGGTTATTATATTACTTCACCGGAAACCAACAAGCGTCGATGGCGGGGGGGGCGGGGGGCGGGGAGGGGTTATTTTATCTCACAACCCCCCCCCCTCACCGGAATCCAAAAAAAAAAGTATAAAAGTAGTAGGTACCTACCTAAATAAAATGAAGCGTCGAATAAAATGCTTCCACGTTCAAATGTCCATTAGACGGGGTAGACGTATTTTATTGCGTCGATTAAAGCTAAAAAAGGGTCCTTCTTCTCACGTACTACAGCCCGTCTCCATTGATATTCGACAATATGATCGCCAAAATCGGCGGTGTAATGTAGTTTATTGAAAAACTGCTTTACGACACGCCACTGTGCCTCGGATTTCTCCATGTTAAACACGTTCCTACTACCATTATTTGTTAAAGCGCCGCAGGCGATTTTTTTTTTCGAATTTCGCCGCGAAATTCGAAAAAAAAAATCGCCTGCGGTGTTAATTTAGACACGTCGCTTCGTCTTCTATAAATTAAGGCTGTGTTAAACACGTCTCTACTACCATTATTTGTTATAGCGCCGCAGGCGATTTTTTTTTTCGAATTTCGCCGCGAAATTCGAAAAAAAAAATCGCCTGCGGTGTTAATTTAGACACGTCGCTTCGTCTTCTATAAATTAAGGCTGTGTTAAACACGTCTCTACTACCATTATTTGTTATAGCGCCGCAGGCGATTTTTTTTTTCGAATTTCGCGGCGAAATTCGAAAAAAAAATCGCCTGCGGTGTTAATTTAGACACGTCGCTTCGTCTTCTATAAATTAAGGCTGTGTTAAACACGTCTCTACTACCATTATTTGTTATAGCGCCGCAGGCGATTTTTTTTTTTTCGAATTTCCAAGAAATTTTTCGAGATCCAAGAAAACGCAGAAAATCAACATTTTCTGTGCACCAAAAAGTTGACGTTTCGCGCAAATCGCCGCGCGGATGTATGAAAAATACATGCTGGCAACGCTATATCGCACGTCAATCGCAAGTCGGCGAATAAAGGATGATTATTTTCAATAACTGGTAACACCGTATAAGTGACAAGATATCGCTTGTCAGCGCCATTCGGGGCTGAGTTTGCTTGTTTGTATGGGAATTTTCCGACGTTTAAAAATTAATATAAAAAAAAGTACTTACTTCCGACGAAAAATTTTTATGTAGAAAAGTTCGTAAGACCCTAAACTACATGCTCAGTCTACCAGCGAGATCGTAAGATTGCCGCACCTTTCTAAACCTGACCCAGATTAAAAATAAAATACTATTGAAATCATAAAACAGAATATTATTGAACAAAAAATAATTATTTTATATGTAAAAAGCTCATAAACAGAACATTAATAAAAGCTGCAAATAAAACCTTATCCTAATTCTATTTTTACGTACAATAAAAATAATAATAAGGCATAAAAATAAAACTTTAATTAAAATAAACAAAACAAGAAAATGTCACAATTTAACAAATCTGAAATATTAACCAACATTGGCTTAGTTAGTTGATTATAAGCTTTCCAATTTTATTTTGTCAGCTTTTACTTCTTCTTGCCGTCTTACAATACCAGTAAAGCTTTCAAAAGTTCCAACACAGCGTTTTACTTTGAAACATCCTTGCGGAAAACCACCCATCGTACAAGTCGATAATTTGTATACAGCGAGACCTTCTAAAAAAATACTGTCAGCAAACTTGTAAAACCTTGCAACTAATCTATATGTATGTATTTAAATTCTACGGTAAGTTTTCGATCGTAGAATATAAAAATATATGCGGTCGTTATTCGTCCTTTTTCCTAAAAGGTGTTAAACATATATTTTTTTTACATTATGACAAACTAAATTTAAATTTTCCGTCACATCTGTGAAACCAAAGTTTAATAAGTGATATACTATACACAGTGTTGGGTCAATCGATTGAATATTTCAATCGACTAATCAATCACCATTGATTTAGTCGAGACGAACGTTAATGACGATTGAAGTAATCGCAACTAAATCAATTAGTCATTAATCGTCAGTGGTCAATCGCGACCAGTGTTGGGTCAATCGATTAAATATTCCAAATGACTAATCAATTACGATTGATTTAGTCGCTACTAACGTCAATCACGATTGAAGTAATCGCCACTAAATCAATTTAGTCGTTAATCATCAATCTACAATCGCGACTAACTTACTCTTAAGATTTTCACTCGACAATTCATTCTCGTCGGTCGATCTGTCGCGTTCGCGGTCGCGTTTACGGTCGTATTTACGGTCGCGTTTGCGGTTACGTCGCACTGACCGACGAAAAAACGCAAAACTGCAGTTGACCGCAGTCGAGAATATCAATCGCCAACGTTTAATCGCCAATTGTGACTAACGATTGAAACTAATCAATCGGTAGTCGCTGATTGACGATTAAACAAATCAATCGTTAGTCATCAATCGCGATTAACGTATTCAATCGTCAATCGTTAGTTGACTAAATTTTGCCCAACACTGACTATACATACCATCAACAATAACAGCCATAATAAATATAACTGGAATACTGCACAGGCTATCACAAAAAAAAACCTTTTCACCTTGACCGACAATTCAAAAATTGGGTGCCACAAATTTACAGCGTAATTACTCAACTCTCCGGGACGCTAGAACCCATTATAAACGCAATAAAAGTAAACATATTGATTGCTTGAAATAGTCCATTTATCGCCGTAAAATCCGCGTTAAACATTCGAATTCCGAGCGACACAATGTAATGAAGATTTAAATTTCGAACTTACGTCGCGCGATATCCAAACGCGCGACAATGCTTTAAATATTTCATTACATTTCTAAGGCGGACCATAAATATTATTTGTGTAGCGTGTATGTGAGATATTCCAACAAAAAAATTACAGTGTGATTTCGGCCCAACAAGGCACCTGTATAAGCGATTTCAGACATAATATGTTCAACTCTTGCCATGAGCAAACGATGCCTGAGTGCCAAATTTCAGCTCAATCGGATGACGCTTTTAGCCGCTATCGTGGAGGAATACACACACACCCACACACACACACACACACACACACACACACACACACAAGACTCACAGACATACATCAGTCTTGAAACGGTCCTAATCGTCTCAGGGGGGTCAAAGCGGGTTGTTCCGTCTTCATATCGTTTTTTTAGCGCGTTCACAAAACTTTCCCTTGGGCCGGGTAAGTAAATGGAATTGAAGTCCATCCACATCGTAGTGAGCGTGTTAACATTCCCCGTAATGATTAACCCAATAGAATACTAGATCAAAACCCCTCGTTTTACATAATATTTAAATATAGCAACACTACAATCTTTGCTTTTCGCTCGGAATCGCAACAAAAAAGTCAATGACGTTTCGTTCTTTCCGCTTTTTATGACTTTTCCGTGTTATCTCGGTCGGATCGCGAATCGTCACGATCGATAAGATACTTTTCGCGAAAAAGGATAAATTTGATCATGGGCTCTTTAGACTTAAACGAAGATCAGGAAAAGCCCAAGGTGAGCACCCTCGATTGCGTCGACAGCCCGAAGTCCAACACAAACTACGATCGCGAAGAGGGAGAAATCTTGGATGCGAGCGATTTGGAGGACGTATCGGATATATCGTCGGAAGAGGAATTTCTGCTGCGGCAACGGATTCAGGTTTTAGAAAATTACAACAATGCCTTGGAAAGAAAAGAGTTGAAACGACTCTCCGTCACAAAAGGTATGATGATTTTTTTCAACTAGTGATTTTTTCTTTCTATCATATGCCATTTTTCTGTCTCCCATGCGACGCCATCGAGCAACTGATGTGCCGTTGCAATGGTTTCTTCAGAGAAAGGGTCAACGCAGTAGAGCTGCCTGTACTTGGGTAAAATGGTGGTACTAACACTTAGAAAGCCAGCCATGGTAAAGAAACTCACGACGGCATGTTTTAAACCAGTGGTGCCCAACCGGTAGCTCGCGGGCACCTGGTAGCCCGCGTCCTGTTTTCTAGGCGCCCGGGAACAAAATCGGTTAAGGAATACGCAATATCGTGAATTTCATTCGTGGACGAGTGTTGAACCATCGTCTTTTCAAAGATTTGCTGATGAATTGGACAGTGAACATGGGGATTTGATCTACTTCGCAGAAGTAAGGTGGCTCAGTCGTGGTAAAGTGCTGACAAGATTTGTTGTTTTAATGACAGAAATAGAAATATTTTTGCAATCTAAAGATAGCTACGAAGAAAAACTCGATGATAAAGTATGGCTGGCCGACTTGGCATTTCTAACTGATGTAACTGCGAAACTAAATAAACTCAACGAAATTCTACAAGGAAGAGAAAAACACATATCAGACATGAAGAGGGCAATTTCAGCATTCGTAAAAAAAATCAATCTATGGAAGAGGCAGTTAGAGGAGAAAAATTTTCAACATTTTCCTTCGTTTACCTACTCTCCTTTTGGACGCTGAATATCTTGTGGAGTTAAACCCAGTTAAACATGTGGAGCTGTTTCACCAGTTAAAATCGGAATTCCAAAGGCGCATTATCTGTACAGAACCTCTGTTTATTTTTGTCAAAAATCCATTTATCGATAGCGATGTTTCACAACTAGCTTCGTTGATGGAATCCCATTTCTTCGTTAATAAAGCGGAAGCTGAATTAGACATTATTACACTTCGCAGTGATATCACCCTTAAAAGCACAGACAATAAAAGCGAAAGCGGTCCATGAGCTGGAAAAAATAACCCTGTTAAATACAAAACTATGCTCTCATCATTAAAGTATTTTTTGGGTCAACATATCTATGTGAACGTGCTTTTTCTCAACTAAAAGTAATTAAAACCAAATACAGAAGTATGTTAACTAACGAACACGTCAAAAATTGTATGATTTTGGGTTGCACAGAAGATTACCAACCAGACTTTAAAAAGCTTTCTGAAAATGTGAACAGCCAAGTAGGTATCGCATTAGCTTTTTGCTGTTCCTGTATAATATACAGTGTATATTATGTTTGAAGTGTAGTATGTGTGTCATATTAACATAATAAATAAAAAGTGGTGTAATTGTATAATGTAGTTTCCTTTATATCACTTATGTTTTTTTATCAACTCGGCGGAGCCCGCGTGGCGTATTGGGGTTTTCAAAATAGCCCTTGGAGCAATATCAGTTGGGCACCACTGTTTTAAACCCTCGAAAATTCGTTTGTAGGGGTGTTAGTGCACAAATACTAATATATAATAATGGCTTATTCAATGGAGGCGACTTACCGCATGCAACTGCATAATTGCATAAATACGGAGATCGGCTGCCCGCGAATCATCACAAGAGAAAAACCACCGGCGGTATTAGCATTCAAGCGGTTAATGCAGTATAGGAACCTGTTTAACATTGTTGATATTTTAACATCACCAGACTATATTTACCACGCTGATTCCGAATCTACAATAATCTTTATTCGGCCTAAATGAATAAGTGAGATATAGGCACTTCAAGAAGCGTCAAACCTATACATTTCCGTAGGTTAAGTTAGTTTTTTTTTAAAAATACATAAACACCTGTATGGTGGCAGGTTGTGTTTTATTTAAAAACAATCTCAAAAACAGTAAAGGAATGTTTTTTTTAAATGTAAATTAGTTCTTTTTGTATTTAAATACTGCGCGTCTGGGGCTTTTTTCTATCGCTGAGCATTACAATGATCGAATCTAGTAGTTTTTTTTTTAATTTTGAGAAAGGTTTCTATAATGTATATATTCCAAATGGGGATAGCTTCGCTGCTCAAACCCGGAATGTACTCAGTGATGGAACGCCTCTAGGACGAGCCCGGAATGTCTCTAGGGATGGCTTTCCGGGATGATGATTTCACTGTCTTCACGAATAGTTCATAATCCCAATCCACTTAGGCATGAAAAACTTCCCAATTAGCTTTTTTGAAGTTATTGCTTCGTTTAAAAGGCGAGGTTTGATTGATTGTACATAATATGATGTTGTTGTTGGTGTTGCCGGTGTTGTGTTTTTGGAATAGGTTTTCCAACGCTTTTTGTGCATTGTGAGGCGACTAGTGATTAAAAAATGTTCATTGATAGTTCCTGTTTCTGTCTTTAAAATCGTTGGTATTATCTCGTATTGGTACCGTTTCGACATTGTTGATCTTGTAACTTCACCCAACTAACCTTACCTACCGCCAGATAGGTATTTATGATGGTTATGTTATTAAAAGAGACTTATTTAAAGAGATGGAGCAAATATTCAGATTCGGAATCAGTGTGTTGGATATAGTGAGGTGACCTTAAAACATCTTCATTGTAGAAGAGACATTGATGTACCTATAATATTGGTACCTTTTCTACATTGTTGATCTTTTAACTTGCTAACACCCGACTATATTCATCACGCTGATTCCGAAACTGCAATAATCTTTCTTCGGCCTCAATAAATAAGCGAGATATAGGCATTTAAAGAAGCGTCAAATACCTACACTTTGGTAGGTTGTTAGTTTTTTTTATTAACAACTCATAAACACCTATATGGCGGTAAGTTGTTGGTTTTTTTTTAAATGACTTATTTCGACGCTATCAGATTTTTAGCAATAAAATGATTGAATTTAGTAGTATTTTTTAAATAGATTAGTTATCACAAATCGTTAAGGTTCATTATACACTGACAACTGACTTGCTGGAGACTTATCGACGACTGAGATTGCACTGTTGACTGACGCAGAATTGATTTTCTGTCATTTTCTTGGTTTTCTGACTCACATATCGAAGAAATACATCGCTATTGGATTGTTTCAGGATATATTGATGATTTCCTCTAGTGTTAGCTGGGGCCAAATTAGAAACCCTAGCAATATTTAAAATTTGGTTAAAACATTTAAATAAATTTTTAAATATTTTTTAAAAATCTTTACTTACATTCATTTAATAAGATTTTGATGTATTATGCAGCTAAACAGACAGCATGACCGCAGAATGTATACTTATTTTAGTTTATGCCATTAATTTTTTTTTTTTAGAAAGTAATCAAAGGACTGATTTTCCACACATATCACTAATAGATGAAACATCCAGCGATGAAGAAACTACAAAGCAGATAAAAAAGCCCCGCTCATTACCAGCGACTAGTTATTCTCGCGCTCATAAAAATCTACCTTATAAAAAGCCCGATTTTAGCAAAAATAATAGCAGGAACCGTTACCGCTGGAGAGAAAACCACCGAGCGGTCCGTAAAAACGTATCCAGCAGCGTGACGAAGATAAAAAATGTCCGTACGGTGTCCGAATCGAGCGCGGAATCGGGCCGGGAGAACCGAGAGAAGAGGAGAAAGCTGCGAGAGGCCGTGCACATATCGCGCAAGTCGGATAATACATCGTTGAAATCGCGGCTGCTCACAATGTTAAATAAAGAGAATAACATCCAAGAGGAGGAGAAATCGACGAGTTTGGATCGTGCTTCGGTTGATAAAGATGTCGACGCTGATGTACAAATGGAAGACAATACTGCGGTTATTCCAGATCCGGATCCGGCTCCGACCAAGGATGATCTATCGGACGACGATATAGAGGCACTACGCCAATTAGCACTTCAAACGAAATGTAAACAGAGGGAATCGCCGGCAGTTGAAGAAATAGATAGCGATACTGCCGAATTGCGATTGATTGCCTTAAAATCAGCAATGCTGAAAAAAGCAATGGAAAGGAAAAAGCAGCGCAAATCGAAACGACACTCGTTCATAGGGAGATTATCGCTCGGATCCGAATTAGGCATAGCGGAAGAATTCATAAATAGTCCGATCGGAGAAGACAGAGAAGACGATCATAACGGAACGGACGTTGAATCCGTCGATATGGAGATAGACGACAACGCAAGCAATGAAGAAAACAACGAAATAAACCAAGCGCCGGAGAAAGACGACGAGTTCAGCTTCGGGCAGAACGACCACAAACTATATCAATACAACGTATACGATTACGCCGACGATATTTCGACGAAGACCATTCCCCCCGAAGACATCGAGGAAGATGAAGATATACTAAGAGCGAAGCTTCTCACTTCCCTTAGCATAAAGATAAAAACGGACGTAAAAGCGAAATCGGATATTCCAAAAGCTGCGACCCTACCGCCGCCGGCGTCGAATCTCGTAATAAATTTGGGACAGTCCGAGTCTGACACCGACTGTGAATCAACGAGAAATTTAAAAGCGATGCATAAGAAATTGACGGATGAGACAGATTTTCAAAAGAACCTAGATATGATGTTGAAAGAAGCACGAAAAGCTTCCGAAATGAAAGCAATCGTAAAAGATATATCACCTGGGAAACCTGGCATTGTAACCACGGCCAAGCATACTCCAATGGTAAGAAATTTTATCTTTTTTTAAATCGCTCCATGTCGTGGCTCCTATCATCCAAAAATGATATATAGATGGTGACATGCAGCTAACTATAATAAAATTGATAATGAATGGTTGTTTTATGAAGGATTGATTGATTATAAAAAAACAATAATTAAGCTAGGATTTTACAACAAAATGCAACATAAATGGCATGTTGTTCAAAACATTGCCTAATCTTCTTAAGTTCAATATGGCAGCGTTCTTGGTATGACAGTATGGGGGTGCACTGTAAGCACCCCGATATGGGTATCCTATCTTGAAATAAAATAATAATATAATGACAAATGAATTTTAAAATCATCTAATATTATTTACATAAATATGTCTATTTTTAATATGCTGTACTGGTTTTAATATGTGATAATTACTCACTTTAAGTTTAGAGAGACCATAGATAGGCAGTTCTGTAAGTTCAGATAGGCAACTTTAAGTTCAGATAGACAAATTTAAGTACAGATACACAGATTGTAGCGTTGATTTTTACTACTGCTTCTCACTTCCATCTGTGAGTTATGATTTTATAATCTATTTCTCGTTATGTTATGTTAAGATACTTTCAATGTCTATTGGTCCACCACATTGGGACGTCATTTGTAGAGAGTAGATTTTTATATAATATATAGCGTTATAATTGTAAGCTTTAATTTTGATCCACTTACTTCACTACCATATCAGCGATAGTGATAATATTACCTTCCAGTGGGATAGGCTTCCAATACCTTGCCTAATAATTTCCCTCCTTGTATTTACTTCCTCAATGAAACAAATCTTCTCCAATTAATAATCCATATATTAAACCAAATGCATATATTAAACAATTAAAATTATAATTTCTTCTATTTTAGTTTAAGTACTATTATTGTGAATTATATTTATAATAATGAGCGCCTAATTCACCACAAAATATTTACAATTTGTTCTTTGAGTTATTTTCGATCGATTATTTGTCGATGACAACAATGGCTGCGTTCAGTCGATTGTTAATAAAAAATAATATTAATAATGATAATGCATGAGTTTAAATCTCCGCCGTGAAATTCGACAATTAGATTCTAATCCCTTATTTATATAAATATGTTCATGTCAATTTATATTGAAACATGAATCGTAATGTTTACATACAACAATAAAATTACTTATAAACTAACATACTGTCAAACTAGTCGATGGCGTTCCAGTGATATAAATGAATTTAAATGACCGCAGTCGCTAATGCCCGATATAAACTACGACCTGGTTATCATCCAGTCCACTGAATGTCCATATGGTTTTCGTTCTATTATTTCTATTATTACTATTCCCTTCCCGTTTATCTGTGAAACCCCATCGATCAGTCGTAAAAAATCTTAGTACAATATACAAATTTCCTTATCTTTAAATTTAACCTAACATTCTGTATTATTCGAATGCTTCCTTAACTAGTTTCCGAATTATAAGCACATTTATATAATGGCTGATGTCTAAATCAATGGAGTCAGCAAAGGCTATCTCTCTTCCAAATTAAATAAGAGTCTGACTAGAGGTTTATCTCGTAGAATTATCAACGACTCTTCGTGTCAATCGATGTTAAATGCCTCATTTTTAGTTAACGTGCAAATATGTAGAAATCACGCATTTACGTTACAACTACTTAACATTTCTAATAATTTCCAACAAACCCACAAAACTCGAATATTTATAACCCCAAAAAATATACAACAATGATAATATTGGGTGCTAGCTTCGGCCTAAATAATTAAATAACGCCAGCTTCGGCAAAAATAAACTTACATATTTTTAGTACATCTTTGCCGACAATGACTCTCGGCTATACTTCCCCGTATTTACAGCTGCATAGCACAATTATGCACTTATAACTAATGTCAATCTCTTCGATGCGTGTCGCCTTTCTAGAAATCTGCCATCACCAAGAAGAATGTCTCTTTAGAAACCCCAGCCGCTTACTATCGTACTGCAATTCCAAGCCGTTACTGTATTCTCGTCAATGTTTTTCCCTTATTTCGCCGCTACGTTATACACCTTCGAAGAACGTTCGCAATGTTGTGAATTTTAATCTGACGTTTCATTTTGATTCGTCCGCCATCTTTGATATATTTTTGTATTGCAATATGAAAATCTCGTACTTCTATTTTAATTGGAATGTTGGATTTTTATTGTGCCAATTCGCGTAGCTCTCTCGATTCACATTTTAGCCCTGGATTTCCTATTATTTGTTCGTTTTTTAGTGTCCTTGTAAAAGCGCCTCCATGGTGAGTGCGATAAAGCGTTTCTGTGATATACGATCTTTACTGTACACTTTTATACGAATTTAAATTAACTGGGCACCAAGATGCTTCACAGCATCCCAGTGCCCTTATTTTAAACTGTTTATCTCACATCTGAGCACCAAAATATACTTTTCTTTCGTAAACTTTCGCAGGTTTAATGCGTGCAATAATAAATACAAACGGAGCTGCCATGGAATTCACCGACCGGAGTCGGGCCCATCATAATACTATTTTTTACACTTCTGGGGGGTGAGCAGTGGATTCCGGACTTACGAACCGGCTGTGGTAGGTTTAGGACAGCTGTCTTGCCACATGTGAGCGTTCACCTTACCACCCATTCACTCCCCCTTCGAAGCCATAGAATTTGAGATGCGCAAATCGCAGTTTTAGATAATTTTTCTAAGAAAGAGTTGTTTATTTTTCTGGAAAGGCCAAGATCTTTAAAGAGGTGAAATAGAGATTTAGCTGGCAGGCCACGAGCGCCAACTTCCACCGCGTGAAGGTGAACAGTGAAGCCGTTCCGGGTTACGGCATTTGCAAGATCATGGTATTTATTTAATTTGTACTCGTGGTCTTTTGGGATATTTGATTCCCATGGAACAGTTAATTCTACAATAAGAGCCACCTTCCGAGATAGAGAGTAAAGAGTTATATCTGGACGGAGGGCTGTGCATCCGAGACTTTCAGGGAATTTATACTGCTTAGAGACCGAATCAACCTCCAGAATCCAATCTGTAGCTTTCTCGATTATTGAGAAGGGTTTTGTAGTTAAATGTTTTTTGCCTTTAGAGCCATCCCGCACAAACTGTATTGGGGGTTTGGAGGATACTGTCAAACCCTTGTTGGCACGAGCCACTGAGAGACTAATTACCTCGCGAATAACAGCGAGAACTTTGTCATGGCGGTAAGTGTACCGTCCTTGATCTAAGGCCACCTTGCAGCCAGCTAGAATGTGTCTAGCTGTGCAAGGGGTATTGCTACAGAGGGGACAAGAACTATCCTCGGCAAAGCTCCAACGAGCGAGGTTACTGGGGTCTGGAAGTGTATGCTGAAAGGCATTCAAATAAAATTTCAGCATCTCTGGCGTCCAGTCATAGAGCATTACCTTCCAGTGCATTGGAGGCGGAATGCAAAAGTCCCCAATTGTTGTCCAATCATTCTGGCATTGAAGGCCAATAGCATGAGCCATACTCTTGCTGTCGTAATCTCCCCGCAAAAGAGACTTCTTCAAGTCCACGTCGCTCGTGGTTGTACTGCCATACCCCAGACCATTCCTTGAAATTTCTTAATGGATGCCGGAAGCAACACGTCCATCCCTTATATAACACCCCTATCGATGTGACCTTTTTTTAATAATTTAATCCATAACTATTGACTAATCAGTCATTAACGATCTGATTTATCTATTTTTTCGTTAAATAACGCTCTGCCACATTGCTAACAAGCGAATTTCTTAACGATAATTCGTGCTTCTACTTCTACATATGTTTTTAAGTATTTATTTTACGTATTATGAGAAATTGATGTTTCATATTCGGCGGGAAATTATCATACTTTGACTTGATCTTGCCGCCTCTTCTGCGCGTCGTTTCCGCTTTCACATTTGAAAGCGAAATAATATAACTATTTTATTTCAATTTTATTTATTGATAGTATTTTTATCTAGTAATTCCTATATTTTAATTAAGTGTTTCTAAATTTCCTCATTTTAACAATTAAATTTTATTTTGACTGGCAATTATCTGGGGATAAATTCTTTTGATTTCATTAATTCTACTTTCTTCTATCGATATCGATTATGTTTTCCAATTTCTCTTAATAATAAATTAAATGTTCTTCAAATGACTTTATCAATATTGCTATTAAATTCTCCCATAATTCCTACTATTTAATGAACCCCTTTTATATTTCTTTGAAAAACCAATCGGTCGACTTTTTAAGACCATAAGCATGCTTCTATTGTCTATTTGTCAATTGTTGATTTTTTACGTCGATTTTTCGTAAAAATCTCAAAATATGCTAATTTCTTGCCAAATACTCCTGATTGTCTATTTTTAAACCCCTAATGATGTCCTTAATTCTCAAAAACTTCTCAAACCCCTTTATTTATGTGACGCTGGCACTGCGCTCTATAGTTTAGCAACTGACATTCTTCATCTGTCAGTTTTAGTTCCTCATTTAATCGCTAGATGTCACTATGATCTTTTTTAAGTACAATTTGATTTTAAAAATTCGATTAATCTATTTTGCGTTTAGCTTAAAGCTGCTAAGCGATCATGTGATGATTTTCAGATCATTACAAGATGGGGGAGTGAATGGGTGGTAAGGTCAACGCCTATCCTAAACCTACCACAGCCGGTCGTTCACCTCTCACCCCCCAGAAGTGTAATAATAGTTTTAAGATAGGTCTGACTCCGGTTATTTTTATTTATTTATAGATGGCATTCTATCTCCACATTATTTCTGTGACGTAATCAGCTTATATGAAAATGCGATAGATGGCACTAGTAATTGAATAATATTATTGTTGTCATTGGTTAAGTAATAGATTTTTATAATCAATAACAGCCTTACCAATAAACGAGTTGTAAAATTTATACCTCTGTTATTACTAGGTATAAGAAAATCTGTGACCAATAAACGCGGTATAGCTTACACCACTAATCATCTCGGGTATAAGCATGGAATAGTGGCACTGGATTTCCATCCGCACTATAACTCCGCTATACCACCCCTAGGCCAGGTATAACAGCGGTTTAGCGGCGTATTAACTTAAAATTGGCCGACCGGCGTAACAGCTGTTTCAAACTGACAGCTGCGGACGTGGAGCTTTTCGTTCGCGAATCGTGCGCTTTCGTTGTAATAGCCGTGTTACGACGAGGATACGCCTTTTATACTGCTGTGAAATCCTGCGTTTTAGCCTAATAATGGATTTTGACGACGTGGATGATATGATCGATCTGGATTTATTGGAAGAAATCGAAATGCGTCGTGATAGGCGACCAAAAATTTACAAATTGCGATACAACCCGTTCGATTTGGATGATTACAATTTTAAAACTAAATATCTTTTCACTAAGCCATACGCCGCAAGAATCATTGATATCCTGAGAGCTGACCTGCAAAATGTCGACGGCAACTGTTCGCGATTGAGATGGAAATACCACTATTATTTCGATCAGCATTCGCGTAAAACAATGGGCACGGGCTTTCTGACAACAAAAAGTGACATTTCATGTGCATTTTATGCCGCTTCAGTTGGCCACACTGCTTCCAAGAGGGCGTTGCCATGCTAGAAATATGACTTGTCTTTGGTTTCAGGGAGTAGTTATAACCGCGTTACAACTGTTTTATTGGTCACGATTTTACAACTTCGTTATAACTCGGCTATACCGGGTATAACAATAACAAGGGTTTAACGCGGTTATAAGATCATTTTATTGGTAAGAGTGTAAGACCTTTATTTAAAAAACCATTAATTATTCAATGTTATTAGGTTATATAATATAATCAGGGTCTCTGACCTAGTTAGGAATGCGGATAGACATTTTCACCATAGGATGTGCTCAATCTCTCCCAACTCAACCATAGTATGTTAATGGTGTGTATATGACATAATTATAAAGTTATTGTAAATTAATAAATAAAATAAAAAATTATAGGTGGCCAAATAAATTACTAATAGTTACGGTGGATAATGCTATCAGCGCCGCCTGCATTTCATCGGTATAGTATAGTTGCCAAAACATACTATGGCATTAAGCCAGCCACACTCACGGGTCAACACCCATCCGGCGGCCTCCACGCATGAAGTGCGAGCCCGGGTAGGACTCTGGCCTGAGGGCTAGTTTCCCTCAGTAGTCATTCTTCTGGCGCTCTCTCCGACGTAAGTCAATCGATTGTGCATTCTGAAACAGTCGGGTTATTTGGAAATAGTACTGTCTCCTATAGAGCAGGGTTAGTTGTTGACCTTACGGCGACTGCTCTTGAAACGACCATCGGCTACCCGATTCCGGGTGAACAGCCGGGCAAAGGATGCCGTGGTCCGCGATAGATTCGCTTGACACCGTTTTACCTTCCTAAGGGAGAGGACCGTGCCATCGACCTCGAACTCGTAACCAGTCGGGAGACCGGAGTAATCTGGTTGCAACTGGAAGTAAGGCCGCGAGTGTCGGCCCGCTGGGTAACATACCTAGCTATCTCGCGGTAAGGCGTTGGCTTCTTACGGGCATGTGGCGGAAGTTGACAGTGGACTGTTTTGTCTTACGTCTTCTGCGCTCACCTCACGGGAGACAGAACGATCAAATTTCGTTAAAACTTCCTGAGGTGACGGGTTCGCCCATTGTAGTTATGGCATTGCACAATCTTTTACCCTATATAATCAATGATGATGAGAAGTAGTAGTAAAAACGATCAAAAGTATTTTTTTTTGTTCTAAAACAAAAGATTTCAAACAAATTGTACGATTGTACGAGAACGCGAATACACTTGCACATTTAATCGAGATGCACTTGTTTAAAATTTCAGGCGGTAAAACATTTACCGAGAGCGGACCAACAAGAATATCGAAGACTAGTCAAACGAATGGCAGAGTTGGAGAAAGTGAAGCAAGCGCGTCAAATATCTCTGTTCAGGGACACAAACGGTTTGAATTCCATGCAGATAACCGTGTTGCCCGATCATCTCAATCGGAAGAACACGTGGACTAGTAGTGCGTCGCTGGTGCGAACGAACAACGACGACTTGCTCGTTCATCTCGGCCACGCGAGGTTCGTGTCTTCAGGCGTGAACGACGGGCTGGCCCATTCAATGAAACGCGTACTCTTTTTTTCCCAGGGAGAAACTATCGCAGGCCACCGAGGGGATTGTGAAAATTCACGAAGAGGTAAAGCAGAGTACACTGCAGGTTCAGAATGCCGTGAAGCAGTTGCGACTGGCGAAAAAGAATTTGGTGCAGAAACAGCATGTCTTGATATTGGCCGAGAACGCTCTTAAAAATAGGCAGATGGTTTACCGATCGTTGTTGAAAAGGTACTGCGATCAGCAGCCCTATTACGAACCCTCTTGTTATCACTTTCGACCTTCACTCACTTTCTTCTCATTACTTAAATCATAGGTTACGGAAATCTGACACACCAACATAAGTGCGTTCGGCTCTACACCCTGTCACAAATTGACTAACTGTAGTGTATTGGTAGTTAGGTCAGCTGACATAGCATACAAATGTTATATGAAGGGTAGTCATAAATAAGTCAGTGATAATATCAAATCATACGAGTTATATCCGCATGCGGACATTAATGTCGCCTTTTTCGGCTTCTCTTCCTGTATACCTTTGGCCGTAGTTCTTCCAGCACCCTTCCTCCAATTTGGGTTGAGCCATAATTATAATACAAATTATTCATAGTTAATGATATTTTAATGATTTAACCCGTTGAGTATGATACGACCAAATCTGGTTCTGAAACAATTATCCGTTGAGTATGATACGACCAGATCTGGTTCCGCGTTTTTTTCACTTCTTTGACGTTCTCATATTTATTCATAATTATCTAATTGTTTTACAAAATGATATTTCAATATTCTATATTCGAAATTTCAATGCAATCATTGTGCAGTAGTTCTTTTTATGATTGGTGTAGTAGTTTCGTAAATATAGTACTTTAAGTCGATGTCGCCGAAAATCCTGCAAAAGAGACAGATGCATCCATGAAAATACCCATTTACTCCAAGGGTTAATAGCTTATACAGGGTATTAATCACCGAGATTCACATCGCAGATGTCTGAGTGCTGTGCGCTCTCCGCCCTCTATCTCAAAAACGTTTGGGTTCATGAAAAATAGTTTGGAACAAAATTTGTCGTAAATTTTACGCTCTACAATTTTTATCATTTATTTATTTATTTATTTTATTTTCGGGAAACATACAGCGCTTCATTAATTATTACTAATTATTCTAATACAGTGTTTCGCTGGCCGATTAATTGTTTCCTACATTATTTTTTTATACGGTAAATCAAAAGTTGCATTGCACTAAATTAAATTAAATTAAATTAAATTACAATCGAACTATTGCAAGGATAGGAAAGGAGAGGGATGGGATATATGTAGGATAGGATATAGGTATTCAAATTACATTCTTTGCTGTTCTCATTTTCGCTCTGTAGTTGTCATCGCAACATCGCAACATAATAGATGTTAACATCATTGGAGCTCTAGATAATCGCAAAATAAACGTTTTTTGTGACCTTTGACCTTGAATAACGCGACGCAGACATGAGATTTTATGACTTGAACTTTTAGAACGCCAAAATGAAGGTGTAAAGGAGTTTCCGGCTTATTATCTCTCATACTGAGGTGAAACCCCTAATATGACTGGACTATAATTACTATCCTACATGTAACATTTCTGTGCTATGACAGCTAAGCTAACTAGCAATACGCTATGCTAACTATTCACTGCATTTCGAAACAGTGACTTTAAAGTGACTATCCGTTCAGTACTTATAAGTTTACTTTTGAGTAATTAGTAATGAACACTGGTTTGGAATAATGTTATATAAAAATCACATGAACACAGCGAGCGGAAGTCAGAGTTGTAAGTTTTTCTAATAATATGGCATCTTCTTGCGGTGTCGACTACAACGGGCGAGCCCGTCACCACAGGACGTTTTAACGATTAGTCGTTCTGTCGCCCTGCAGTGAACGTAGAAGACTTTGGACAGTACAATCCTACGTCCAGCTACGTCACAACCCGTGAGAGTCCAACGCCTTACCGCGAGTGAGCCAGGAATAAACCCGGCGGGCTCGAGATACTCGCGCCCTCACTTCCAATTGTGACCAGATTTCTCCGGTCTCTCGATTGGTTCCGAGTTCGAGGTCGCTTGTGCGGTCCTCTCCCTTACGAAGCGGTGAAACGGTGTGCACCGAATCTATCGCGGACCAAGGCGTCCTTTGCCCGACTCTGAACCGGGATCGGATGGTCAATGGTCATTTCAAGAGCAGTCGCCGTAAGGTAGACAACCACCCCCGCTCTATAGGAAACAATACAGTTCCCAGACTCCCCCGATTGTTAGTCGGAGAGCACAGTCGATTCTAATAATATGGCAGTGATTACATAAAAGAATATTATATTTTGATGCATAATGTCTTGCTCAAGTGCTTTAAGCCCCAGCGCGTGGCCTGTGCCCTGGCCGCAGCGGCCAACGAGATACTGCGAAATGAATGGAATAGCCGTTGACCGCGCGTACTTAAGCCGCGCGGCCAAGTTCCTCCCCCCTAAGACCTCTTAACCCCGGCGCAAGTGCGCTCCGGGGTTAAGAGGTCTCATCACTGCCAACTGCAGAAATACAAATGCCAGAAAACTGTTTGGTAAATTGTTGTTTATTATTCTCCGGAGATGTATAAATACATAATTTCATTTGAAGGATGTCTGAGCTTGTTGGGAGACAAAAACTTACAAAAAAAAAAGAAGAGGATTTTTGAAATTGTATTTAAAACAAAAAAAAAATGCTTAAACGAAACTCAGTAATCTAGGGTGTTTGTGGATATTTAGATTTTCGACTCCCAGTAGATATCCTTCAAATAACATGTTTTACAAACATCTGAAAGCCGTTGTATGCAGTGTGAGTAAAGAGAGCCCTCAATGCCCGTGAAAACCTGTGAAAAATGTATAGAAAAGAGCGAGAAAGACATAGGCAGTGGCCAAAGCATTGGCCAAGTTGTAGAGTGGGCATAAGACATCTTCATTCCAACTTGTCAACCCAGCTTATGTCCTTTGATAGATCCATATTTCAAAGGCTTTACTCTTTCGTAACATCAAATCCGTAAGTGTTCAGATTTCCATATTATGTAATAATTAATTGTCTGATAGGGATGACAAAACTGAGAGTTTCATAATACCGAATCGATCAGATAGCGAGAGTGTTCGTAACAGGGCTGCGGTTTTTAAAAACTAACTTTCAAAGTCAGTAATGATTCTCTTTCCAGGTCACTAAATTCAACGAATAAACCCCTTAACCAAACGCAGACTAAGAATATACCACCAGCAAAATTACCGTCCGTCAAAATCAAACCGCCTGCCAAGCCTGCTCCTATAACTCAGCAGAAGATTGCTGTAACACAGCAGAAGCTTCCTACAATTGAGAAAAAAGATTGCACAGATAAACAAAGTACTTGGAATCACACCGTTATGGCTGAAACAGACTACCAATCACCTTTGATATATAAAAAAATAAATACGAAGTGAGTATCTTCTTAAACAATTAAGAAAAACTTATATTAACTAGAAAGTATTCTGTACTCGATTTGTTTATCCCATGAAGAAGTTTTATCACCTATAAAACGATCATATTCAAATGGAGTGGCTCCCCATTAGACGATTTTGGAATTTTCACATTCCCTATTCTTTTGTACACTTTATTCAAACAAGCCTTCTTATTTGAATGATCTCTTCTCTCCACTTTCGTTTCATGGCCTCTGATTATGCTCACATACCCTATTCTTTCGTACACTTCATTCAAACAAGCCTTCTTATTTGTATGATCTCTTCTCTCCACTTTCATTCCATGGCCTCTCATTATGCTCACATACCCTATTCTTTCGTACACTTCATTCAAACAAGCCTTCTTATTTGTATGATCTCTTCTCTCCGCTTTCATTCCATGACCTCTCATTATGCTCTCAGGAAAATCTCTTACTGGCTATACCTCAGCATTCATCAACTTTCATGTCCAAGTCATTTGCAGTGCAGACAGCCCGAATATGGAACTCTGTGCCTTTGCCCCTGAGTAAACTTGATAATGATATCGACGGCCTCAAAACGGTCGTTTCTTAGCGCTTTGAGCTTTGCTCTTATAGCGCGGTGTCGGATGCGAAGGCCTCTCAGGGCCTCCTCAAAAGCTGATCTAGAGAGACATTTGCTTAACCCCTTCCCTCCCCCCTCCCCTCTTAGCTTGTCCTTATATTCCATTCCTCTCTTTGGTATTGAATTGACAGATGTTATAATTTCTGTTTTATTTTCTTCATTATGTAATTGCACTCATATACAGGATGAGTTTTTAATTAGTGACATCTTGTAATGGTGAATCAACACGACAAACTAAGCAACTTTTAATATTTTTTTTAGGAAAATAAAAAAAAAAAATCACTTCAAATGGTAGTGTGTCCGTATGTCTAACTCTATTTTGCAGAACAATCTTAAGATGATTAGATTTAAATTTTGCATGATTGGCTTCAGACGAGGATCTTTACTGCCATATTTTCTCTTGCTAATTGATCCATGGAGGTGAAGTGAGCACGCACAGCGCATTTAAAAAGCTTTTCTGAGGTCTTTATGAGCCTTGTAACACTGCGACCATTGCTAATCTATTGTATTCACCACCTACTATAGTTCTGCGCTAAGCCTTGTGTCATTTAAGAACCGCAACAGGATTTTGGCACCAGATAGTTTTACCTCAGGTTGGAGGTAATGACCACCTAAGTGGGTGTATCTTTTACGCATCAGCGGGCCACACTCGCACATGAGTTGCAGGGGAGTTTCCTCTGCCCCTTGGCAGAACCTGCACATTTTTGTGTCTCGAAGCTTGAGATTGAACATGTGTTTGTTTAGGCCACAATGCCCCTTGAGCGCCCTCACCAGTATGCGTAGATTGTTACTATTTAACGCACAGCGCAAGGGAGCATTCGTACTGAGCTTGGGTTGTAGGATTCAATACTAAAATCAATCTACAGTTTTGCCATTTTGAAATTTCAACTGCCAAATCAGCTGTTTTTTTATAGTTAGCAAGTCTTGATTTTCTGATTCGTGGAATGACTTGAAAGCTCGGCAGTTTTGTTTACGTTTTGGGACAACTAGAGCTGTCGACTACAACGGACGAACCCATCACCTCAGGTAGATTTTTTACAATGAAATTTGATCGTTCTGTCTCCCGTGACGTGAACGCAGAAGACTTAGGACAAAACAGTCCACCGTCAACTTCCGCCACATGCCCGTAAGAAGCCAACGCCTTACCGCGAGATAGATAGGTAAGTTACCCAGCGGGCCGACACTCACGCCCTTACTTCCAGTTGCAACCAGATTACTCCGGTCTCCCGACTGGTTACGAGGTCGAGGTTGCTTGCGCGGTCCTCTCCCTTACGTAGCGGTGAAACGGTGTCAACCGAATTTATCGCAGACCACGGCATTCTTTGCCCGGCCGTTCACCCAGAATCGGGTAGCCGATGGTCATTTCAAGAGCAGTCACCGTAAGGTCAACAACTACCCCTGCTCTATAGGAGACAACACTGTTTCCAGACTCCCCCGACTGTTAGTCTGATTGCACGATCGATTGGTTTACGCCGCACGGTGCGCAAACCGTCCAGGAGCGCCAGAAGATTGACCCCTGGGGGAAACTAGTCCTCAGGTCAGAGTCCTACCTGGGCTCGCACTTCATGCGTGGTGGCCGCCGGCTGGGTGTTGACCGGTGAGTGTGACCGACCCCGAACAAATGGGTCTTCGTGGCCAACTCAACAGGGTCCATTAGCTCCCGTGTTGGAACAATGCAGTCGCATCTTAAATTGTAGGGCCAAGGGGTTAACAGTATAATGTCTGGAAATTGTGTCAGCAATATGGCAGCAGCGCGGCGGCCAACCGCTCAGCTCTGTGCAGATGCTCGATACACTTGCGCGATGCATTGCTCACTTCACACCTTAATGGGTCAATCGCCGCCAGCAGCCACCTACATAAGTTTTGTGCACTCCTGAATTTACTTGAATTCGGAATTCCTACTCAAACTGACGTTATCAATCATTGTCCAAATTAGCCCTGGGACCTAATGAGCCCTGTTCCATGTGTAGGGTTGGCAAACGCATGGGTCAACACGCCTCCATGCAGAAGTGTAAACCCGGGTAGGACTCTGGCCCGCAGGCTAGTTTCCCCTAGGAGTCAACCTTTGGGCGCTCCTGGACGGTATGTGCAGCATCAGCCTATCGATTGTGCATTCCGACCGACAGCCAGTCTGGAAACTATTGTTTCCTATAGAGCGGGGGTAGTTGTTAACCTTAGGGAAACTGCTCTTGAAACGACTATTCGGCTACCCAATACCGGGTGAAGAGCTGGGCAAAGGATGCTGTGATCCGCGATAGATTCGGTAGACACCGTATCACCGCTACGTAAGGGAGAGGACCGCGCAAGAGACCTCGAACCTATAACCAGTCGGGAGACTGGAGTAATCTGGTTGCAACTGGAAATAAGGGCGCGAGTGCTGGCCCCTTGGGGGATTAACCATAAGGCGTAAAGGTTTCTCACAGGCGAGTGGCATAACTAGACAATGGATTGTTTTCATCCCAAGTCTTCTATGCTCATGGGAGATAAAACGATCTAATATCGTTAAAACTTCCTGAAGTGACGGGTTCGCCCGTTGCAGTTGACAGCTCTAGGTGTTCAAATTAGCCATTGTGTAAAAACAGCAAGGACGTATATAACATTATTTTGACTTTCAAATGTATGTTTCAGCTGGATGAACATGGATCCAAATGCAATACTCTGCCCCTTCATGGTAGCCGGGGAGTGCAAGGATACTGACTGCAATTACTCGCATCCTAAATTATAAAAACGCCATTTAATTAAAATTTTTATCTCGCAGTTTCGCAACAAACGACGATGACCATATTAGTTTTTAAGTTTTTATCGAAAGACTGACAACACCAAAATTATCACTCACCAAGAGCCGCAAGAAGATCTCCTTCGGAAAGTGTAATGTATAACATCAACATATTTTCCGTTACATTTGTTAAAGCTACGATTGCCCTCCGACAAATAACTAAAACTTTTAAAAATGCCTTTCGTTTTCAGCTGGTCCGCCGTCGAACCAAATTATGTAATCAGCGCGTGTGGGAAGCAGTCGTGGTAAGTCATATGCCTCGTTATTTTTGTGTTCTTAGTGAAAAAGCGCACTATTTGGAATACGTGGTAAACCACAACACCTAACAAAACCGAACTATTTAGCAAATACTCCTACATAATTAGAATTTTGTACAAATTAGATTATAATTTATTTTTTTGTTGTACGTAAGTGTTTTTATAAATAAAGTGCTCATTATACGAAAGTTTTTTCATTTATAAGGTAAAACTCTTATGGGGCTTCTAAACGGGCTATACTATTACGGCAATATGTGGCTGCAATATTCACCTTCACGCGGTGGAAGTTGGCGCTCGTGGCCTGCCAGCTAAATCTCTATTTCACCTCTTTAAAGATCTTGGCCTTTCCAGAAAAATAATCAACTCTTTCTTAGAAAAATTATCTAAAACTGCGATTTGCGCATATCAAATTCTATGGCTTCGAAGGGGGAGTGATTGGGTGGCAAGGTGAACGCTCACATGTGGCAAGACAGCTGTCCTAAACCTACCACAGCCGGTTTGTAAGTCCGGAATCCACTGCTCACCCCCCAGAAGTGTAAAAAATAGTATTATGATGGGCCCGACTCCGGTTGGTGAATTCCATGGCAGCTCCGTTTGTATTTATTATAACTATAGCCCGGCTATCATTGCAACATTTTATTGCAGCATATTGCTGGAAAATATATATCTCGGCCATTCTCGGCAACGGGCGTTTATGGGTCAGGGCCAAATTCTTTGCAAGTGCTATACGAACTCGATGTCCCTCTTGTTTGAAGGCAAAAATAAAATATTAAAATGTCCCAAATGACTTGTTTGTGTTTAATTTATAAACTTCAGTGTATTTTACACTTAAAAGTCAATTAACATTTTAATTACTTAGTATTAAAAACATTTTAAAATTAAAAACAAAATTACGATTGTTTTTCCTCCCATATAAATTTCAAGTGTCTTCATTCCGATTTTTTACACATCTTGGTAAGTTTTAAATAAAAGAAAGCACCGTTGCATTTGCGGTCTACTTTAATCATATACTTTGTTATGCATTTAACAGTATTTGGACATATAATTTTGCTAAAACATTATATTTTATTATTTAAAAAATAAATTGGGCTTGTCCCAAATTTCATTCCGGTGTGCGACGCGATATTGTCGCAATTAGCGTTGAGCGATGGCCGATTTATTGTTTATTTGTTGTGTGAACATTAGCCCTCCAGCTGGTAACAGATTTCCCCCTGCCATTTAATTTACCTGCCATTAACCCCTCAAGCCCCGATTGGCCGACATCGGCCACAACACGATTTAGCGTGACGACCCCGTTTTAATTTAATTTATTTGATTGTATTATGTTTTATTATGTTAATATGTTTTATTTTAATTATGGGTACAGTGGCTCGGCAGTAATTAATGTTTTGGTGAGACAGTGTCATAATTCATTTATTATTATTATTATTATTTATTCTGGACAGGCAGCTCTGCTGATACGTCCAGATCAGATCTTGTAAAGCTAAACAATATTAACAAGTTTTTAGGTACAAATCGAGTCTGTTTTTAAATTGATTGACAGAGATTGCACTAATCACTTCAAATGGTAGTTTATTCCACATGTCCACCACTCTATTTGGCAAAACGTTCTTAAGAGGATTAGATTTAAATTTTGTACGGTTGAGTTTTTTGTTGTGACCTCGAAGATTTGTATTGACGTTGAATTTGTAAATATTCTTCAGTGCAGGTACATCGTAATAATGTGTTAGAATTTTATATGTCTCAATCAGGTCCCCTCTTTGTCTTCTTTGTTTGAGTGTAGTAATTCCAAGTAATTTCAAGCGATCTTCATAATTCCTATTTTTCAGGCCCACTGGCATTTTGGTTGCTCTTCGCTGTACCTTTTCCAGGATATCTACATCTTTGCAAAAGTAAGGGTTCCAGATCTGATAGCCATACTCAAGAATAGGTCTCACATATGCCTTGTAGATCTTGATAAAAACCTCTATTGATAGATGTTGGAAAGCCTTCCTTATTAGATAGAGAATAGAGTTGGCTCTTTTAGCAATTGCAATTATGTGTTTCTCCCATTTGAGATCATCAGTAATTGTTATTCCAAGATCTTTTTGTTGCTTGACTGCTTCTAGTTGGGCGTTTGCCAGAAAATATTGTTTGTTGGGGTTGCTTTTCCCGATATGAAGCACTACACATTTCTCAACGTTTAAGGTAAGCAACCAATCTTCCGTCCACGCTTTGATCTTGTCAAGATCTTGCTGAAGCTGTCCACTGCATAGAATAGGATTGGCGAAGAATTTTGTGTCATCGGCAAAGTAGCTGCTCTGCGATGTGATTGAGGCTTGAAGATCCGTAATATGCAAGGTGAACAAAACCGGACCCAGCACTGACCCTTGGGGTACACCACTGGATACAGTGAAATGTTCAGATTTAAAGTCGCCTACTTTCACTTGGAAGGTGCGACCAGTTAAGAAGTCTGATATCCAACTTAAAATTTTTCCTCGAATTCCGAGATGTTCAAGTTTTTGCAAAAGTCTTCTTACAGGAACTCTGTCGAAGGCCTTTTCGAAGTCGAGATATATAACATCTGTCGGTATACCCCCATCCCAGTTCTCAGTCCAGCGGTTGAGACAAAGAAGTAAGTTGGTGACAGTGGAGCGCCCTGGAATGAAACCATGCTGTTCATTTGGGACAATTTTGTTTTGCGATATAAATTCGCGTAATTTTGCTGCAATGATTCTTTCCATGGATTTGCAAGCAATGCAAGTTAAGCTGATGGGACGGTAATTGGAAGCAGTGCGCTTATCTCCTTTTTTATAGATGGGGGTTACAATTGCGTGTTTCCAGTCTGCAGGTAATTTCCCTGATGTGATTGATTGCTGCATAATTACAGCTAGCGGTTTACTCAACTGACTTGCACATTCCCTCCAGAGTAAAGCCGGTAAGTTGTCTGGACCCATGGCGGATTCGACGTTTAGCATTTTTAAGGTTTTTTCCACTAAATCTGTACTAATATGAACATCATCAAAACAATTGTTAACCCTGGTCAGGTTAGTTAGAGGTGGTAAAGGTCCATCAGGTTCGTAAACGTAGGCATTATTAAACTGCTTAGCAAAAATTTCCGCAATATCAAGAGGGTTGCTTGTGTTGGAGTCAGTTGTGCTGTTGTAGAGTTCTAGTGGAGTAGAAGCTTTGGATTGAAGTTGCATCTTGATATATCCATAGAATGATTTAGCTCCATTGTTGACGAGGTTTCTTTCGAAGTTTTCTCTGGATCTTCTAATTTCTGAGACAAGTCGGTTGTTAATTATTCGATATTGCCGGTAAGAAGAATCATCTTTTTTATTTTATATTTTTTTTACTAATTTTTACTAAATTTTTATGGGACATCAATTCGTCAATCGGCTGAGGGTCCGAGGCCTGAAGGGTTAATAGCCCTGAATTCCGTTGTGCTATATATTTTTACAGTGTGACACATTCCGTTGTGACACAATGTAAAGAATTTGGTCCTGGCCCTTATGGTCATTTCAAGAGTGGTTGACGACAAGTCAACATCCACCCCCGCTGCTTAGGAGACAGTATATTTCCAAAGTCTCCAGACTCCTTCAGCAATTAGTCAGAGTGCACAACCGATTGGCATCGCCAAACCGGTCCACCAGCCGTGAGGCCTAGAGACGCGAGAGTCTTACCCGGGTAGCCTTCTGCACGTGGAGGCTTTTGAATAGGAGCCAAATCGTGAGTTGAGCCGATCCGAGAACAAAATGGATCATGGCCCAAGCTGCACGAAACCATTTGCAGGGGGGCTCAAAATAGATGTTTCCGTGGTTATCTCGATAAAAAAAAAGGCACATTCACAAAACTTTTCCTCCTTTATTAATGGGACAAAAAAAGAAAACATGGAAAGGTACTGCTATGTTCAACATTCATATTTACTATGCAAATTAAAATAAATTCCTTATTTTAGTATACATTTTGGATCAGTCTTATTAACTAATCAACATTTACAAAATACTTATAACAATTCATATGAAAGATGGCTGTCCTGAAAGGCCGCTAAAATATAGTGCCGCCAAAATATTTTTTTGTTGATTAATTATGCTCTTTTGTAGTTTTATTATTTAACGATCATCCATGAACCACACTGTTAGCACAGTATACCAGACAGTGCCTTCTCTTAGAACAAAATTGAAATGGAAGTGAATACGTCACGAGTCTTAAGGGCTCGGATATGGCCGCCAGATGTACGCTACTCGGCCCACGCGGATATGCAAACATTCGAAAAATCGCCAGCCTTTACCTGCGTGTAACGCTAACCAAAGGCTTTCGTTGAGACGTACCCCTCCGCCCACATTTGTCGCACTCTCTTCTCGCAATGCCCTGTCACTCGAGAGAGAGTCTACTGTTGGTCTCGGTATACTGTGCTGTTAGTATATCATCTCATGCAAAAGTCATGTCTCATGTATATCATCTCATGCAAAATAATTTATCCTATAATAAACCTATAAGTAGGATGTGTCGCGCGTTCGATATGAACTGCCAAGGAAACGACATATTCAATGATACCTTTGCGAACATCAAAAAGTCCATACACTCTAAAACATTAGTGTAATGTAAAAATAAAAATATATATAATATGGAAAAATAAAAATATATGTAGATATGTGTGTGTGTGTATATGTATATGTGTATGTGTGTGTATGTATATGTATATGTGGATATGTGTGTATATATTTATGTATGTATGTGTATATGTATGTGTATATGTGTATGTATATATGTATATGTATATGCATGTATATGTATGTGTATATATACATATAATATCTAGATTAGAGCCTTATTAACGGATGCATTGTAACAATATTATAGGATAGTAGGTTAGAGCATATTATGTAAGGCACTATGTTATTAATGAAATGTACCACCTACTATCTGTTTCGTTACAAATAAATAAATAAATAAATAAATAAATAAAAGGTACTAGAAGTTCAGTCAAAATTTACAGTAATAGGTACTCGGCTAATACTGTTTTCAGTCTCGATATAAAAAAAAGAAAAAATATGTAGTGACATCTTTTAGACTAGTAATTTGAAAAAAAAAACGAAGATTATTTTTCATTCCATTTTTTCATCAACTAAAGCCCTTTTCTTCTATTCCCTTTCCACCCGGCGACGAGTTTTATTCAATATTTTCGTATTACGTAAAAGACACTCTTTGATGTACTTTGTCTTTGGTAGCATCTTGATCTTTTTTTTGTAGCTTCTGGATAAATAGTTTTTCCCCCTGTAATAATTATTTATATTAACCCTTCAGGCCTCGGCCCCTCAGCCGATTGAAAAGTTGATGTCCCAAAAATTTTTAGTAAAAATTAGTAAAAAAATTGAATTATAACACTGTCTCACCAAAACATTAATTACTGCCAAACCACTGTATCCATAATTAAAATAAAACAAATTAACATAATAAAACATAATAAAATAAAACAAATTAAATTAAAATAAAATTAAAACGGGGTCGTCACGCTGAATCGTGTTGTGGCCGATATCGGCCAATCGAGGCCTGAGGGGTTAAACGGTTCTGTCAATGACATTGCAAAATATTGATATGATAGATGTTTCTTACCCTATGAACCAGTGCCCACTTATCCTTATTGGGGCGCGTTTTCCGGTTTGGAAAGCGCTCCAAGGATTGAATTGTGTTAAATGCTGTTTTAATCCCATCACATTTCTTTTGTAAATTCGTCTTTTGAAATCCGGAATTCGTTAATACCTGTTAAAACAAAATAGGATTTCATTAGGACTCATTTTTAAATTCAATCTACCGATTTTCTTTTTTAAAAAATCGGTTGCGTCACCCCAAGACTTTCCCGGCATATAGACAAGCCCCCTCCCCCGTGCGCCAACCAAACCTCCACCCGTGCGCCAATTTGTAGCATATTTGTAGTATTTTCCGTGGTATAAAAATGCTATTTTTTAGAAAATGATATAGTATTTTCTTAAATATGGCGGACTTTAAATATTGTATCGCTTGTATACGAGATATTCCAACCAAAATTTCGGTTCAACAAGGTATCCGTGTACCGAATTTCAAATCTCTAACTCCAATATTTTGAGATTGAAATATGACGAGCGCCCTTTGGTGGACCAATTTCAACCACAATCTTTTCAACCCTTACAATGATCAAATGATGCCTGAATGCCAAATTTTAGCTCAATCGGATGAAGTGTTCGGGCGCTATCGAGGAGCATAGCACACATAAACAAATGTGTTTCTTGAATAATGCTAGGTTTACACGGGCTTAGTAGCTAATTACAAGTACTTGTCACTTGCACTAATACCTTTCAAGTAAACATGCTGATTCAGCATGTTAGCGCTTAGTATTAAAGCTTAGTTAGAGAGATTCTAACCAACATTTCACAATGTGGTTTCGGCACAACAAGGCATCTGTGTGCCGAATTTCAAATCTCTAAGTCCAATATTTCGAGATTGAAGAACGACTAGTGCGCCTTCTGGTTGGACCGATTTCAACTACAATCTTTTCAACTCTTGCCATGACCGAATGATGCCTACATGCCAAATTTCAGCTCAATTGGATAAAGCACTCAGGTGCTATCGTGAAGGAATACACACAGACACACACACACACAATCACAGACAGACATGTCTGGAAATGGTCTCGGAGACGTCTCGGAGGGGGGCTCAAAATGGATATTTCCATCTTTATCACAATTTTTTTTTTAGCGTGTTCACAATACGTTTTCTTGGGTCAGGAAAGTTAAAAACAATGAACAGCAATCGTCGTGCGGGCATATTTGGGGAAAATTACTAACGTGGTCAAAATGCAAAAACCTGTGAAAAATCATCCAAACAATGTACATACATGGCTGCCGTCCACGTGTTCCTCTTTCATTGGACTCCATGAAGTCATGCACTCGAGAGAATCTATAATCATCCATTTTAGATCTAACTCTCTCGGCACAAATGTAATCCTGGCAGAAGTCAACCTGGAATTTTAAACAACGTAAAATAATCTCTGCACATGAACCGCAGCAAGACCAAACTCATGTTTGTGGACCGGACTGGAACCATGCAACGCACCAACGAGCTGAGTGACCTTCAAGCTGTGAAAGACTTTGTCTATCTGGGCTCCATGATATGCAACGACGGAAACTGAAAAGGAAGTCTCACGCAGAAGCCAGATGGCAAGATCGGCCATGAGCAAGCTAGAAAGGCTGTGGAAGAATCGTAGTATAAGCAAGCGGATTAAGTTCAGGCTGGTTCGAGCTCTGGTTTTCTCGATCTTTCTCTATGCATCGGAGACATGGATCCTGAAGGCTCAGATACGCACCAAAATCGATTCACTGGAGATGTGGTGTTGGCGTAAAATGCTAGGAATCCCATGGACAGCACGCCGCACCAACAAATCTGTTCTGCAAGAACTCGGCATCCAAGTGAGGCTCTTCCCCCTATGCGTGAGAAGAGTCCTGCAGTTCTTCGGCCATGTTGCCAGGAGAAACCCAGAGAATCTGGAGAAAATGCTTTCCGGGGGTCAAGTGGAGGGAAGAAGAAGCAGAGCCAGATGGAACGACCTCATCAAAGAAGTTACAAAAGGGTCAATACAATCTGCGACCCGCCATGCAGAAGACAGGTTGAAGTGGAGGAGCCTCGTAGGCAAACTGTTGTCTAGTGGCCACGATCCTCAGTAATGAGGGAACGACGGAGAAGAGAAAATAATGTGCTTTGCGGCTAATATCTGAACACAGAAATGAGGGTAGTCCTCAAGTATTAGGTATGAGTAAAAAAGGGATGCCCTCAAGGAGGTGCGATCACCCCTACTTGAATAGGGGTGATAGTCCTCCACAAGGTCCCAGAGGACCTTGTTTGAGGACCTTAAGCTTTGTGGTAGAGTATGATAATTTTTAATACATAAAACTAAGGGTGATATATAAAACTGTAAATAACATATATGCCAAGTTTTCTGAAAATTGGTTAAATAGATTTTGTATAAATTGATGATGTCCCATCAATTGTTCCCTGTAGTCAATAAGAAAGGCAAAGTTACAAGTTTTCCAAAATTTGATTACTTTGTTAGTCAACTTAGGAAACATACGTACTAAAAGATGTACTAAAAACAAATTTCAAATTGAAAAAGAGGGTCAGTAGGGACTCCACATAAAGATTAACAAGTTGCCACCTGAGACTCTCCAGGGATAACTTGTGGAAGACGGTAAGCCTGCTCATTGGCCACTGCCGACTGACCAATTATATGGACACACTGAGGATAATCGACAATCTGTGCAGGGTTTGCGGGGCAGAAAATGAGTCGGCAGACCGTATGACATGGGCACATATAAGGAGGCTGCCGTGTGCAACCCCCGTTCGTCGTGGATCCAGCGACTAGTCTCCCAGGTGAGCTGGTTGCAGGATCTATATTATGGACTGGGGCGAATAGTTATGTACACGGGTGGGGGTATGTCACAATGGCCCTAAAAGTAGGGCTAAGTGCGGGTGGCCGTGTGATCATGCCACCCCCCCCCCCACACCATCATCATCAAAACAACATTCTACTAAACATAGTTACAAAACTACATAATTCAAACCCAACCTGTTTAAATCCTTGTTTAATGATTGTTCGTGTATTATATTAATTTCCTTTGAGCCGGGAAACGAAAACTGAATATCTTTGGAATCCTTCTTACGAGTTCCAATGATATATCCCAGATCCTTGAACCTGTCTGGCATGATATAAACAGGATTCTCCGCCGGTGTGTCGCCATCTTTATGTTCGTATGCAACTTCTACTGCATTATTTACTTTATTGTTGGGTTCGACACTTTCTGACGTTTGTTTAATATCGTCCAAAGCAAGTACAGTCCCTTTTTCTTCGGGTGCATGCCCTTGAATATAATTTGAATTGTCGCTGGATTTATCAGTTAAGATGGTTGCCTGGTCGTTGTTATCACAAGTCAAGATGGTTTCCTTTACGTTATTACTGTCATGTGATTTAACTTCTTCCTTATTTTTGTTAGGTTTCTCTCCTTGATCAGCCAGTGGTATTTCGGTGCCGAATATAGCTGCAATATCTCCAGATTGATCACTTTCGCTTCTTTTTTCCTGATTATCCATCTGGTTCTCTTCTGAGTTCACAGAATTAGTATTAATTTGCATGTCTTTGCTAACCGGCTTAAGGATCGATGTACCTCCAGGAAAAAGTTTCACCATCTTCTTCGCTGTGATCTGAGGGCGAGGCAATTTCCTTAGTGATAATTTCCCTTGATTTGCCAATAAAGCATTCCTTTTAATTATAATTTTAGGCAATTTACTAAGATTTCCCTTTGCCTCGTTGAGCTTAACAATATTGGTAAATGGAAATGAGCTTCTTGTTTCGGCAACAACGGGATTGCTAGTCGAAGCAACCGGAACATTCACTGCAATGCTATCAAAGCTAATAAAGTTTCCCGAATTCGATTCAGCATTCTTATTCTCACTCCTTGATGTTTTTATTGCTGGTGCACTATTTTCTTCCGTACATTTCTTCTCTTGCGGAACATCAATTCTAGGGGGAGACAACCAAATTCCTGGTGTCCTCTGTTCTCCTAACTCCTTGCCATCCTTAGTGACTACTCTTACTCCTGCTTCCTCGTATGGTTTGTACGGTCCTAAAATATATTTCATAGAAAAAAAAGTAGGTAAGTAGATTTTTCAGACAATAAATTGATATTAAATCTTTTAATTTAATATAATTAAATAATTATAACAGTAATAATATCATCGCTCTAAATGTGAGACCTCGTACGCGCAAACAACTAAACTATTCAGGACATGGAAAAAACTGAATAACTTCATTCACAAGATGTTTTTTTATTAATGTAATAGGATAAAATTTAAAAAAAATAGTTTACTGTACTAACGATTGGGTAGCGAATGTTTCGTGCAGCTTGGGCCATAGGATCCATTTGGTTCTCGGATTGGCTCAACTCAGGATTCAGCTCCTATTCAGAAGCCTCCTCGTGCGGGAGGCTACCCTGGGTAACACTCTCGCGTCTCAGGCCTCATGGCTGGTGGACCGGTTTCTCCTGGCGGGATTGCATCCTGGCGCTACTGGGCGGTTTACGCACCGTTCGGCGACGCCAATCGGTGTGCACTCTGACTAATTGCTGAAGGTGTTTGGAGACTATGGAAATATACTGTCTCCTAAGCAGCGGGGGTGAATGTTGACCTGTGGCCAACCAATCTTGAAATGACCATTAGGCTACCTGATCCTGAATTCAGAGCTGGGCAAAAGATGCCTTTGGTCCACGATAGATTCAAACTGAATCACCACTGAATTACAGCGGGTAGAGGTTGCGTAAGCGACTTCGGTCCCGTAACCAGTCGAGAGGAAGAAGGTATCCTGAAGGTTAATTCCAGACGGAGATATCCTACCAAAAAGAGATGGTAACCAGGAAGCGAGATGGCCCCACTGGGTTACCTTTCTAGTGCCTCGCCGTAAGGCGTTGGATTCTGGCGGGTTTGTGGGTTTGCTAGACGGTAGGTTTGTGTCATCCCAAAGTCTTCTACGCTTATCCCACGGCTGAAAGAACGATTGCATATCGCATAAGAACGATCGTTATACCAGCCTAGGGTGACGGGTTTGCCCGTTGTAGTCGACACCGCCCAACTGAACTAATGTTTGGAATTGTCGAAGAGTTTAGTTGTTTGCGAGAACTTATTCTTGAGTATGGCTATCAGATCTTGAACCCTTAATTTTGCAAAGATATCCTGGAAAAGGTTCAGCGAAGGGCAACCAAAATGCCAGTGGGCCTGAAGAATAGGAATTATGAAGATCGCTTGAAATTACTTGGAATTACTACATTCAAACAAAGAAGACAAAGAGGGCACCTGATTGAGACATATAAAATTCTAACACATTATTACGATGTACCTGCACTGAAAAATATTTACAAATTCAACGTCAACACAAATCTTTGAGGTCACAACAAAAAACTCAACCGTACAAAATTTAAATCTAATCCTCTTTAAGAACGTTTTGCCAAATAGAGTGGTGGACATGTGGAATAAATAACCATTTGAAGTGATTAGTGCAATCTCAGTCAATCAATTTAAAAACAGACTCGATTTGTACCTAAAAACTTGTTAATATTGTTTATATTATATTGTTAATATTGTTTAGCTTTACAAGATCTGATCTGGACGTATCAGCAAAGCTGCCTGTCCAGAATAAACAATAATAATAATAATAACTACTACTAAGTATGTAAAAGGTATCACCGGATAAAATCATCAAGTCATGCTTAACACTTCAAGCCCCGCGACTTCGATATCGAAGTCAACTGAACGCGTCCAGGAAAAGTGATTTGATTGGATTTTTCGTGTCATTCCGTATGCAGTTGTATTTTATTTAAATGCACGATGATACAAATATCATCGTGCATTTAAATAGAATACAACTGAATACGGAATGACACAAAAAACCCAATCAAATCATTTTTCCTGGCGCGTTCAGTTGACTTCGATATCGAAGTCGCGGGGCTTGAAGGGTTAAGTGATGCCACTGCAATAAGAATTAGAAGAAATTAATCAATTTGAGCTTTTAGGACATGGACAGAACAATCCAGAGAGTGATTTTATACCAATAAAGAGTATAAAATGCAAATTAAAATTTTGCCGCGTACCAGGTCTCATATAGATCGACGATATGCTCGCTTGATATTAAGATCATTTGGAAAGAAGTGAAATGTTCTTACTTTAAAGAAAAAAAAACAAGTTCTTAACCCCTCAGGCCCCGATTGGCCGATATCGGCCACAACACGATTCAGCGTGACGGCCCCGTTTTAATTTTATTTTAATTTAATTTGTTTTATTTTATTATGTTAATATGTTTCATTTTAATTATGGGTACAGTGGTTTGCAGTAATTAATGTTTTGGTGAGACAGTGTCGTAATTCAATTTTTTTACTAATTTTTACAAAAAAATTTTGGGACAGCAACTTGTCAATCGGCTAAGGGGCCGAGGCCTGAAGGGTTAAAGGACCCCGGTTGCAGAGAGGAACTTTAAGTTTAGCATAGTTTAAAAGCTTGCTATGTCATCTTACGGGTATTCTTGTGATTCAGAACAACTAGAGCTGTCGACTACAACAGGCGACCCGATCACCTCAGGAAGTTTTAACGATATTGATCGTTCTGTCTCCCGTGAGGTGAGCGCAGAAGACTTAGGACGAAACAGTCCACCGCCTAGTTACGCCACACGCCCGTAAGAGACCAACGCCTTACTGCGAGATAACCAGGTAAATCACCCAGCGGGCCGACACTCGCGCCCTTACTACCAGTTGCAATCAGATTACTCCGTCTCTGGTCGCTTGAGGTCGCTTGCGCCGTCCTATCCCTTACGTAGCGGTGAAACCGAATCTATCGCGGACCACGGCATCCTTTGCCCAGCTGTTCACTTGGTATCGGCATTGATTTTAATAAAATCAATGGTATCGGGTAGCTGAATGGTCTTTTCAAGAGCAGTCGCCGTAAGGTGAACAACTACCCCCGCTCTATAGGAAACAGTACTGTTTCCAGACTCCCCCGACTGTTAGTCAGAATGCACAATCGATCAGCTAACGCCGCACGGTGCACATACCGTCCAGGAGCGCCAGAAGATTGACTCCTAGGGGAAACTGGCCCACAGGCCAAATTCCTACCCGGGCTCGCACTTCATACGTGGAGGCTGCCAGATGGGTTGACCCGTCCGTTTGACCAACCCTGAACGTATGGGTCTTAGTAACTAGTAAACTGTAGTAAAAAGTAGTAAACTAGGCCAAATTCCAAAAAAATATTTAAAAAAAAAGCATTAAATTCCAAACTCTGTTACATTACATCCATGACAAACGACTTTCAAACGCCGCCATATCCGTATCGACCAATCGAGCGAAGAAATTATCGAAAAACTGTTTTTTTGGTGACTTAACAGCCTGAAGTTAGTAACACAAGTAGTCAGATCCTATCTTCATTAACAAAAGCTGCCAGATCCGAATTTGATTATGAAAAACAACTATATCATATTTCCAGACACAATATGCTTATTTTACTGCTTAAATGTAATAAATTTAAAAAATATAACCCATTAACCCCTCAAATGTGAGGCGTCCCTTAACCCTTGGAGTAAATGGGTATTTTCATGGATGCATCTGTCTCTTTTGCAGGATTTTCGGCGACATCGACCTTAAAGTACTATAACTACGAAACTACTACACCAATCATAAAAAGAACAACTGCACAATGATTGCATTGAAATTTCGAATATAGAATATTGAAATATCATTTTGTAAAACAATTAGATAATTATGAATAAATATGAGAACGTCAAAGAAGTGAAAAAAACGCGGAACCAGATCTGGTCGTATATACTCAACGGATAATTGTTTCAGAACCAGATTTGGTCGTATCATACTCAAGAGGTTAAGGGATGCCTTGGCAAAATGTATACAAAATGTATATAAATTTATATAAATGTAAATATAAATGTAAATGTGCGCCGCTTTATAGTAATCCGCTCTATAGTAATGCTATAGCTCTATAGTAAACCCCGCTCTATGTAAATGTAAATTTATATACATTTTGCCGTAGGCAACCCGAGCTAATCGCCATTCATTTGAGGGGTTAATTTTACTTATGAAATATTGCATAAAAGAGAATGGGCCTTTTGGGCCTACTTTTCCATTCCAATACATGTAAATCATATACCTATGGAAACATCTCTTTATGTAGAACATTTACGACTAATCTCAATTATGAGCCGTTTCTGAGTTTTATCCTATTAAATATGGCTAATAACTTTATCTCTCCTAGGGCACCCAACACATCCAGGTATTGTTTTTTTATAACTTCTTAAACGAAAACCATTGCAGAATACCTGAAAGGATAAACTACATACGCTGTGTGAGTATAAACTGTTCCATGGGAATCAAATATCCCAAAAGACCACGAGTACAAATTAAATAAATACCATGATCTTGCAAATGCCGTAACCCGGAACGGCTTCACTGTTCACCTTCACGCGGTGGAAGTTGGCGCTCGTGGCCTGCCAGCTAAATCTCTATTTCACCTCTTTAAAGATCTTGGCCTTTCCAGAAAAATAATCAACTCTTTCTTAGAAAAATTATCTAAACCTGCGATTTGCGCATCTCAAATTCTATGGCTTCGAAGGGGGAGTGAATGGGTGTTAACCCTTGGAGTAAATGGGTATTTTCATGGATGCATCTGTCTCTTTTGCAGTATTTTCGGCGACATCGACCTTAAAGTACTATAACTACGAAACTACTACACCAATCATAAAAAGAACAACTGCACAATGATTGCATTGAAATTTCGAATATAGAATATTGAAATATCATTTTGTAAAACAATTAGATAATTATGAATAAATATGAGAACGTCAAAGAAATGAAAAAAACGCGGAACCAGATCTGGTCGTATCATACTCAACGGATAATTGTTTCAGAACCAGATTTGGTCGTATCATACTCAAGGGGTTAAGGTGTACGCTCACATGTGGCAAGACAGCTGTCCTAAACCTACCACAGCCGGTTCGTAAGTCCGGAATCCACTGCTCACCCCCCAGAAGTTTAAAAAAAATAGTATTAGGTTGGGCCCGACTCCGGTCGGTCAATTCCATGGCAGCTCCGTTTGTATTTATTTATATACCTAAGCTCGACTTTGTCAGCAGTATATTGAGGCGAAATACTGGGATAGAAATCTGTAATGTGTCTCATGATTTCATTTCCGCTGTTTCTTGGCGAATGTAATATGCTAAGGTCAGCTGTTCAACATGGTGTGCCCAGTGACCGTACATCATATATACTATCTTTAATGGATCTTTACTGCAAATAATATAGGGAGTTAATGGGCCCTTGTTGAGATGGCCACGAAGACCCATTCTGTTCAGGGTTGGTCACACTCACTGGTCAACACCTATCCGACGGCCTCCACGCATGAAGTGCGGGCCTGGGTAGGACTCTGGCCTTATGGTCAGGCGTTGGCCTCTTACGGGCTTGTGATGTAGCTAGATGGTGGACTATTTTGTCCCCAAGTCTTCTACGCTCACTCCAGGGAGATAGAACGACTAATCGTTAAAACTTCCTGAGGTGACGGGCTCGCCCGCTGTAGTCGACAACCCAAGTTGCAAATAATATATTTTGAATAAATAATTGGCATGGGGATTTTCGTGTAATTAAGACGATTCCGATCATTTTAGATGTTTACGAACTTCAAAACTCCAAAACGGCTCATAATTGAGGTAAGTTGTAGCAATCATAAATATTGTAGATAAATAGATCTTTCCAATGGTAAATACCTTATTGTTATTGGAGAGGTGAGCCTAGTGCCCATATATTTTTGCTCAGTATCCTTAATCAAATAAATATTTTTTATGTAACTCTTATTAACAAAAAAAAAATATCCTACTGTAAAATAGATTTATCAGGATCTGATGGAGTTTGAAGTTAGAGAACATATATAGACATGTTATAAACATGTTTATGGTTCATTCTTTCTTAGTGATATATTAAGACAAATACTTACCAATGAATATGCATCGTCGATCTACTTTTGGAAATACGTATATTCCAAAAGCAGGATTATTTCCATTTTGGTTTGCAGAGTGATCCAGAAATGTCACTGTCTTATTGTTGGTTTCTGCTGAATTTATTGCACAGTCTATGAACTCGTATGTAATTGAGAACCCCTTCGATGGTATATGTATCTCTGCAAAATCATTCTCTATGGGCATCTGGAGCCATTTCAAATTTTCGAAGTTTGTAGGCAGGGGATATTGGAATGCGTTCATCACTCTCTCTGGAATATTTTTGATGACTGGATTTGGTTTTAGTTTGTCACCAGTGCTGACCGAGTGAGACAGCATTAATTTATTTCTAAGTCTACTTATGGTATTGGCTAAGGAATTTCTATCATTTGCACGCGGTTGATTCTCAGAAATTTGAGCTTTTTCTATGCCTTCAGTTATCAGCAAAGATGTCTTGTAATTCTCTTTGATTTCTTCCTTAAGTGTTACTAGCCCCTCGTTAACTTCATCTACAAATCCAATTTTTACCAAACTCGACTTGACCTCGAAGCTTTTGTTTTTCACAAAAACATCCTCTTCGCTTTTAACATTTTTGTTTACGACAGGGCTATCTTCTCTGCCCTCCAGACTTCCCTTTGTTGAAGGGATTATAATATCTTCTTTGCCCTTAAAACTTTCATTTTTCATGGGAGCACCGTCTCCACCCTTGACCTTTTTATTTATTGCAAGAGGTTTTTTTTTTTCCTTTGGACTTTTCTTGCGTGCAGAAACATCTTCTTTGCCTTTGCAACTTTCATTTAGAATATCCTCTTTAGCATTATCATTGAATGAATTGTCTTCTAGTATAGAGCCACCATTATTTGGTATGCTTTGGCTAGAACCATCAATATTTTTAGAATTTTCTTCAACAGAGTTTCTGCTCTCTGCGTCGCCATTTTCGGAATGTATATCAGGGTTTTTTTTATTTATCTTTCCAATAATTTCCCAAATAGGAGAATCAGGTTTTGGTGATATAATCACAAAACTATGGCAATTCATCAACTTGAATAGAATTTTCTTGACAAACGGAGGATACTCATCTAAAGCGTTCAATGGAAGCGAACGGACTTCGATACAATTATCAACCGGGACTTGATTTTCAGAAAAATAAAATTTCCAAGGTTGATTTTTACTAATGTAAAACGAAAACTTCTTTTTAATGTACATGTTTAATAAATCATTCCACGGGCACACGATTTTTTTTGTTTTGTCATACAGCAGTTGGGAGAAATCTGCTCTGTCTCGTCTCAATTGTACCGCTTTTTGAATTTGCTGTTTGAGCCAATATAGATATGCCGATTGTCCTCTGTTCATGGTCTGTTTACCTTTTAAACTGGATGCAATCCAAATATCCTTTTCAGGCTGACTCATCGGTGACGAATGCTTCTTTTCTATTATAATTTCGTTTACCACACTAGAGTTTGGTGATCTGCTTTTGTTGACATTGGAAGTCTTATTGTTTCTTAGAATATTACCTTGATCAGTAGATAAGTTTGAAGTTGACACCGATGGATCCACTTTCAATGATTTATCTGTTTCTGAATGCTTTGCTGACTTTCTCGAAAGTCTTTTCCTCCTCATTATCATGCTATTATCGATTGTCATATCTTTGATTGTGTTATCAGTTTCTTCAATTATCAAATTGGTTTCAAGTGGACAGATTTTAACTGGTTTATCCACTCTCTCTTGCTGTTGTATTTTTTTTTTTATGTTGCGCCTCACTTTGTGGATATTTTTAAATGTATTATTTTTAAATTTTGATCCTTGTGAAATGATAGGTGTTTCTTTCGTTTTGTGATCAGTGTCCAGTTTTGCATTGTTAATTTCCGAACTGTTTGACAATGGCGTTTTATTAATCATTGGGTAATAGATTTCTTCCGATTTCAAGTTGTTTACTGAAAGCTTAAAAGGATTCCCTTCAAGGTATCGCCCTTGGCAAAAGCATCTGTAAAGTTGATGTATCATACACCACACTTCAACCGAATGAAGTTCGGGGAGTCTTTGCAATACTACCGTAAGCCTTTTCTTTTTCGCTGGGATTTTTACAAGATCTGTATCGGCGAGTCTTTTATTTCTTATGTCGCGTTCATTTGCCTCCATTACAATGGTTTCATTGTTTGATAAAATAACAGTTTGATGAAATTTTAATTCTTCTTTAGTAAGATTTTTCGTCGCTTGAAGCTGTAGATTCTTCGCCTGAAGTGGTAATTCTATATTTTCACTCTGCCGCATACCAGTGAACAAGCAGTGGTCTTCAAACATGCAGTCGACATGTCTACAATGTACGTTCACAAAACATTTTGCATTTAAATCGATACATCCGAGTTGACACTGGGGTATGCAAGTGTGGTTGCCTCCATTCTCATCTACATTTATCATGGTCATGCCTAAATTTCTGAATTCATAAAACCCATTGTTTCTCTTCCTCCTTGTTTTCTTCTCTGTTATAGTATTTTTTTTATTACGATCTACTATCATGTCTAACTTCTTTTTTATTATATCTTTATTATCCGACTCATGCTTGCCAATATGATCTTGTAACAGTGAAATCGAGACCGATTTAAGCATATCGTTGATTACCGATTTGATATCACTTTCGATAGCATCTAAAGGATTGTAGTTGTTGAGGTATTCGAGGTCAGCATCCAAACCGGCCAATTCATTTTCCACATTGCTATTTGGATAGCTTTTGTCATTAAAATCCAAAGACATTTCACAGTCTTGACGTACTAACAAATTGTTTCGATTGTTATCATAAAGAATAGGAATAACATGCGCTTCAATCTTGTTTCTTTTAGTGTAATATGCGGATGCGGCATATTCTGCATATTTGTCACTGTGATCCAACTGTGAACCGGAGCCGGTTGATAGCTCAATGCCAGCTGAGGGCATGTTTACTAACTTACTTTTCCCTATGCTATATCTTTGGTGAGAGACATCCAAGAATGGTTTCTTAGAGCGCGGTCCAGGGTTGAAAGATAAATCGAGAGATTGCTTTAGCAGACATCTTTTAGGAAGTAAGGTTCTGCATTTATCAATATTTTCCTGATTAGAAATCAGTGATATTTTATTTTTTACGGCACCTTCTTTAAATGTGTACATTCTATTATATTCACTATTACAGCCGCTCAGACGGTAGATAGATGATCCATCGCAGAGGTATTGCTTCTTGTGCTTCGAGAGAGTTGACAATACCCAAGCTGCTCTAGTCATTGGATTTCTTGTATTTATAAGACTGTCTAATTCCGATTGTGAGAATTTATCTTTTCTTTTAACTATTTTTAATATTTCTTGCTCTGTATTTTTCAACGACGATAGGATTTCTGCCGTTACGCAAACCTCATATTTCTTGCGTATTTGCGCAACGGTTTTCACTTTTGATTTAAATTTTTCTATCCGGGACAAATGATTTTTATTTTTGGTGGGTAAGGACCAGTCAGATGCTGACTCTTGCTTGTCGTACTCTTCGTTATCGTCGCTTATCTCTTCCAATTTTAAATATATAACTGGATCTGCTGGTGTCACCTCTAGCAGTGATGTTAAGTTGTTGTTTAACGATACACTGATAAAATCAGGTTTGGCAACTATATTCGAACTATCCGAAGATGACCTGAAAAAAATAATACATCTAGTTTAATGAATAGAAAGATAAAAATGATCATTTATAAAGTAATTTATGAAACTTAACATGCAATAATATTGAAAGTATTATGAATAGATATCGCTATTTCTACACAAAGCCATTGATTACATAGCGTATTAGATTTCTCTACGCAGTACTACGATTTGGAAACCCATATTTTACTATGAAGCCCAACATGTTCCTAAAATCCCCACTCATAGTTCCTGAAATTGATTTTACGTTCGACATGGTGACTTTTGTGGTTTAACAGTATGATATAGATGGTGCTCTAAACACGCCTATAAGGTATAAAATAATAATAATATAATAACAAATGAATTTTCCAATCATAGCTTTTAATATAATAAATAAATACAAACGGAGCTGCCATGGAATTCACCGACCGGAGTCGGGCCCATCATAATACTATTTTTTTACACTTCTGGGGGGTGAGCAGTGGATTCCGGACTTACGAACCGGCTGTGGTAGGTTTAGGACAGCTGTCTTGCCACATGTGAGCGTTCACCTTGCCACCCATTCACTCCCCCTTCGAAGCCTTAATATTATTTACATAAAGATGTAGGTACATTTTAAATTTGGTAGTAATAACTGAATCGTTATATTGAGAAACAACATAAGTCACTTCAAGTAAATTTTACAGGAGACACAAAAAACTGTTTCCTGTAAAATATTTATATGGTAGTATATAAAGAATAAATTTGATTTGATACATATAGCATATTTTTATAAATTTATTAAGGAAAGAAAGAAATGGGGTCTCTGGTTTTTTTTATTTTAATTTTTAAAGTCGGATGACATATGTTGTTTCTCAAAAAAACGGGCAAAATAAAACATGTCATGACTACAATATTTTTTTATTCTTTTATTTTAATTTCAAGCAATCTCAAATCAACTAAATTATAAACTATAGATTGCTCTTCTAGACTAATTATAATTTTCGGCAATATCCCCGCTTTCCTTGTCAGTAACAGGCCATTTGTAGATTTGTTTGTAGAAGTTTTGGACACGCCTTTTTTGTGGTAAGTATGTCTCGAGTTTTAGTAAATCAGCCATTTTTTTTTGTTGATAGGTATTTTTCCTTTTGGATAAGCATGTTTGGATGGCAGGAAGAGATCTTGGCGGTTGGAATTGCGTAGCATGAAAGTGTCACCTAACAAGCCACCTATGTATGGCTTAGCTTGGAGGAGACCGGGCATTTCGATACTATGAAGGAAGTAGCAATACTTGCTTATCTTCAACGATACCTTGTTTTCTTTACTCACATTGCGGCCAATCGTTTCCACAGATAGCATATTTCTTTTATAGAATATTGGCCACCATTTTTTATATTCGATTATATCCTTCGATGTAGGCAATATGACCGTGAATGATTTTTTGGTAGAAGAAGCTAGTATCAACTCAGCGTACTCTTTTATGGTAAATATTCGGTCCTGGCGTTTGATTTTTCTTTTCCAAACGGCGAAGTCCCGGTCACAGGGGAGGAATGAATGTCCTCGAACGGGATAGTATTGCTCCACAGATTGGAACAGTTTTAGTGACACTAGTGCAGAACACAATCTGATCAAAGTGTGGTTTTTGTTCTGTCCACCACATCCATCTGTGAATATGTGTAAGTGCTTGACGTTTTTTAGGTGTTCCGATATGAATTTAAACAGGAAAGAACATACTTCATTGGGGCTTTTCCCTCCTATCCCTTCGTGGTACACTATGAAAGTGGCAGTATTGTTTTTTAAATTATGTATACAACATACATTGACAGTCAGCTGCCTTAGATAAAAGGTTTCCTGTACGGGAATTCTAGGAAGTTCCAGATTTTGCATAAAATCTATACAGATTGCTCCAATCTCTCCACTTTCATCAGATTGAACCATTGATGTTATTTTCTTCAGCTCAGCGTAGAACTTTTTAGAACGCTTTAGGTGCACCATTTTCTCCGCTACTGCAACACGTTTGGCCGTGTCATTTAAAAACGTGCTACTTATCTTAATGTTCAGTTCCTCGCACGTGCAGCAGGTATCAACTTGCGGTCTACCAAAGCGAAGAGAAAAATGCTCTTTGAATATTTTGCGATACGTACAGTATGCTACTTGCTTATCTGGATACTTAGTTTGATACATTGAATGCATTAATAACAAGTTCAAATTTGCATCCAAGTAGTGGACTTCCCGGGTCGAATAGTGTGAGAGCTTCGCTGGGAAAGATTCTATGTGGCCCTTGATGGATTGTAGAACAATCGCACTTTTAGCGTTACCAGGTGTGTTTAGTCCTCTTTTGTCGAGCGGAGCTTTTCCTAGCGATAGTAGATGACATAGTCTTCGTACACGCTCATTGGTGACGCCGTGTATTTTCGTGAAAGCAGCCTTGCAGACTTGATACTTACCTGATGATGTGGAGATCTCGTATATATACGTTACTCCTCTTTTAGGCGTCGTGGATTCACATTCAGGTTTGTTTCGTCGTTTCTTGATAGGATTCGTAGAAATGAGGCTCTGCAGGTACGTATCCTGCTCATTTTTCGTATTAAAGCTTATAAACTTCGAATAAATTAAGATCCTTTCATCTTCACATATTAAGGAAAAACATTTCCTTCTGCATCTGAATAAAAAAAGCATACATTTTACGATGAACAGCAGGAACCTAGTGCAAATCTAATTCTTTTATTATAATACAATCAGTTAAAATTATGAGTTTAGAGCAAATTTAAAGCAAGCAAATTACTTACTTGCAGTCATCTGCATAATCTGTAGCTGCACATTTTCCTTCTACTCGTTTCCCCATATAGTTTATATAAGACTGTCCTTTGACACGAGCTGTTTTGATTATAGTTGACCGCCGTTGCTTACTTAGTTCTTTGCGTCGTTTGGCTGAGGGCTCATCATCAGAACTGTCTCCAGTACTCATTTTTATAGTATATATTCTTGATAAAACACTCACGATCACAGACAGCAACCTATGATGCAACGGTAATGTAATAACCTCAAAATAACAAGAACTCTACTGACAGCTGTCATACAGTGTTGCCAAATGAATTTACGGAGAAACAACACAAGTCAGTGACTTAAGGTGTTTCTCTAAATAGCTCAATATTTCGCACGCCATAACTCCACAACTACTTAGTAGACATGTGTGGTTTCTCTCTATTATGTGGAACTAGACCCAGAGAACAGAATTTAATGAAAAAGTGATTTTGTCCAAATTGATGACTTATGTTGTTTCTCAATATAACGATTCAACTACGCACTTTAATGTTCAGATAGACTAGATGGCATTCTATTTCTCTGTATTATTTCTGTGATGTAATCAGGCTATATTAAAAAATGTGATAGATGACACTAATATTTGAATGTTACTATTGTTATCATTGATTAAATTATTGGGTTTTTATGATCAATTCGTCCCTTATAAAAACAACCATTCATTTTCAATGTTATTATAGATGACCATATAAATGGCTATTAGTTTGGCCATTAATGCTATCAGCGCCACCTGCATTTCGCCGACACACTTGCCAAATTGTTCTATAGAGTTGCGCAATCTAATACCATATATAATCAATGACGATGCTGTGATTTGACATATTTCTATACATATGGGAGTTAATGGGCCCTTGCTGAGTTGGCCACGAAGACCCATTCTGTTCAGGGTTGGTCACACTCACGGGTCAACACCCATCAGACGGCCTCCACGCATGAAGTGCGAGCCTGGGTAGGACTCTCGCCTTGGTTAGTTCCCCCTGGGATTCAAACTTCTGGCGCTCCTGGACGGTCTGCGCACCATGCGGCGTAAGCCAATCGACTGTGCACTCTGACTGACAACTTGGGTTGTCGACTACAGCGGGCGAGCCCGTCACCACAGGAAGTTTTAACGATTAGTCGTTCTATCTCCCTGCAGTGAGCGTAGAAGACTTGGGACAAAACAGTCCACCATCTAGCTACGCCACAACCCGTAAGAGACCAACGCCTTAACCGCGAGATAGCCAGTAATGTTACCTGGCGGGCCGACACTCGCGCCCTTACTTCCAATTGTGACCAGATTTCTCCGGTCTCTCGATTGGTTCCGAGTTCGAGGTCGCTTGCGCGGTCCTCTCCCTTACAAAGCGGTGAAACGGTGTATACCGAATCTATCGCGGACCACGCCGTCCTTTGCCCGGCTCTTCCTCCAGGATCGGATGGCAGATGGTCATTTCAAGAGCAGTCGCCGTAAGGTTCGCAACCACCCCCGCTCTATAGGAAACAGTACAGCTTCCAGACTCCCCCGACTGTTAGTCAGAGTTATATATTCTTTATATATCATCATTTATATATTCTTTTTTTGTAAGGCCACCTTATAAGTGCAGGACATCTACATATGTATGGTCAGGGAGGTAGTGAATATTTTTAAGACCTATTTTCCCAGTTTGTCAAAGTAATTAAATTTGGTCTATTATTGATGCTAATCAATGACGTTCTCCCATCTTTCTGGCAAGAGACAGATTCCCCGGCGGAAGAAGTCTTCGTCCTTGGAGGCTATCCACGAATCCAGCCACTTTTCAATATCCTCGAAATACTGGAAGCGCTGCTCGGAAAGGCCATGGGCCATTGACCGGAACAAATAGTAGTCGGATGTCCCAATATCTGGGGAGTACGGCGGGTGAGGTAGGATGTCCTAGCGAAGCATTTCCAGGAAATTCTTGACCTGCATCGCGACGTGTGGTCGAGCATGGTCATGCTGGAAAATTGCCTTGTCGTGCCTTTTAGCGTATTCCAGCCATTTTATCTTCACAGCATCGCTCAAATTCTTGAGCTGAGCTCGATAGCGATCGCCCGTGATGGTTTCTCCCAGTTTCAGCAGCTCGTAATAGATGACATCTTTTTGGTCTCACCAAATGCAAAGCATTACCTTGGATCCGTGGATGTCTCTCTTCGGCGTGGTTGTTGAGGTCGATGGAAGGGATTCACCGGGATACGAGCGATATTTTTTGCATTTGGGGTTCTCATAAAAGATCCACTTTTCGTTGCCGGTGATTATTCGGTGGAGAAAACCTTTTCATTTTTGACAGCGAAGGAGCATTTCACAAGTCATAAAACGTCTTTTCATGTCTCTTGGCTTCAACTCGTGAGGAACCCAATGCTTCTTCAAATTTTTGCTCCTGGCCTGGGCACTCTTTGTCTTGCACGTCGAAATCACCACTTTTGAATCGGAAAAACCAAGTCTTAACAGTCCTTTCTGTCGGAGTAAATTTCCCGTAAGCCTCCAGCAGCAATCTATGACATTCCGCGGCAGTTTTCTTAAGATGAAAGCAGAAAAGCATTGCTTCCCGCAAATGACGTTTTGTCGGCTCAAATTTTGACATCTTCGAAGCTAACAAAATTTCCGTTGTTGACACTTCAACGAAATGACACAAATTGATAATTGAAGCCTAATGATGATGCTTTGACATGAAGTATTTTGCAATTTGGTAAATGACTAGAACTATAAGTTAGAGTATTTCTTAGGAAATCGAAGTTTTCAATGCAAGGCATAATATTAAAAGAATTTCTAATAAAAATATTACTGATTATTTACGTTTCTTTATTATGTCCAGCTTTTGATGTAACAATCCTGCTTTTTTTACTCAAAAGGTTTCAATATAAAAATATGGCAACGCTGGCACGCGGTGGCGGTGAGAGCCCACAATTATTGCAATATGTTAAGAGAGTTCGTGGTCCCTGGCTTTGCAAAACATTCAAGACTTTAAATGGGGCCAGTTAGTTAGTTAGTTTTCCTGGGCTATTTCCTGCACTCGGCCTCTTGATTGGGCCGTTGTGCGTGGCTCATATTTATGTTACTCCAGCCAACCCAGGCTGTCCCAGAAGGTTAGCAGCCTGTTTGGGTTGCTACAGGCCTCCGGGACAGATGCTGGAGATTGTAGTATTCTTGCCCGTTGCTCTGCCACACTCCTGCATTCCATGAGCACATGCTGTGGCGTTTCTTCTTCCTCCATGCATCCTCTGCATAGAGGGCTGCTTGTCACACCTATGGTAAACAGGTGTTTGTTTAGGGGACAGTGGCCTGTCGTAGTACCTATGACTACGGATTTTGTCCCTTTTTAATCTGGGGAGGTTGCGGGCAAGTTTTTTAGGCGCTTCCGGAACCGCGTTCTTTGTTTGCCTGTTTAAGGTGGGTTTCGTCGGTGTTCCTGCGTAGCCATGTTTTTATTTGGGCCTGGGGTATGGGCATCAAGGGTTCCGGTCCATATACTATTTCCTTTGATCCCCTTTTGGCCTTAAATGGGGCCATTAAATGGGAAATTACACATAGGGCCATAATATGTCGTAGGGTTGCTTAGCAAAATCTTGGTTCTAGTACACAAAACAGATAAATATGATACAAAATGCACCTATTTGCTTGGTCGGTAAATGACGTGTTATCGTACAGATACCGATGTTTGTGGCAAAGACGTCCGATGAGTCGGAATAGTCATAAGATTAGTATTGACTTCATTTTCTATTACAAAAATAGTGTAATAAACTTAATACAGAATGATGATTTTTATTTTATTTTCCTCATAGTTATACAAGGTCTGAAATAATTAACTTTATTTTAAGGGTATCATCTGGTCACCATAAAAATATCATCTTATTTTTGTCCGACTTTTGTGCACAGTAGACAAAGTAGGCACTTTAGCGAAAACTCACAACATGACATTTAGTGACACGTTTGCATGACAAAAACCACTAATATTGCATCTATCATTGAAGTTTTCGCCCCCCCCCACCCATTTTTAACACAATCCCTAAATTTAGGGGAAAAAACCAGTGGCGTCACTAGGCCAATCAAAATAAAATAATCCAAAATGTTCTTTATTCATATAGACACAATTAAATATAATTTTTAATTTATGTTCTTATGATGCGTCCAAGCCTTACTCCCAAGCCGTTTTGTCATTTACATAATCAGATATTGTATAGTATGCTTTTTTATATAATTTTGCTTTGATGGTAGCTTTAAACTTATTTACAGATAAGCATATTAGATAAACTTATTTACATGCAGTCGATGCGGCTCACAGGGGCCCACGATAAATTGGGGGCCCTAAATGGAACTTCAGTCTATGATCAATGATCATTCCAACTCTGCTAAGGAAGCCGATAAAATGGATGTCTCAAAACTGATTGATGATTTTGCAGAGTGTAAAATCTATAGGAAAAAAAACCACTATATATATGTATATAATATATACATATATATAGTGGTTTTTTTATATACATAATATATACATATATATAGTCTATGTAGATATGAAAAATTGGTACATTTGTAATAATACTATGTGTGTATTTTTCTCTTCTTCGCACTCAGTAGTTCTATTCAAAATAAAGTAATAAAAAAATAAATTATTGTTTTTGATTTTCACCAACATTCATAGGTGGAGAATTATAGTCCAGCAATTAAATTAACAGTGAAGCGTACCTAGTATTAATATAGGTTTTTTCGAACGTTGACCCGCAACAACATGCTTAACATATATTAAATATTATTAACTGTTTCTTTCTTTTCTCCCATATAACTTTATTTATATTATTTAACCGCATTTTATATTACTGCCGATTATATAATGGAATTGCATTTTATTTATTATATTATCTTTTAATATTTTATTATTATTATTATTATTTTTTTGAAGACCACACTTTCGGGCAATTTAGTGTTATTAGCTTTTTACTAAAACTTGTACATTTGTAAGCAATCAAGCAAACTTGATTGTAATATTAGAGTCCTGTCCACCCTAGAACAGGCTAGTCCCAGTTGGGTGACAGAATCAAATAAGCAAAAGGTTTGTTTTGCCATTCGGTTCCTGTTATTTTTGTAAGCAAATCAATGTTTTATAGTAATTAATTCTTAAATTAATAAATAAATAAATAAATAAATAAAAACACTGTGTTTATGTGATCCCGTGTGTCCCGCTGAAGTTTTTGGGTACCTACTTCCTGAATGACAAAAAAAACGCTAATTTAAAATGTAGCTACAATATAAATATGTAATGTAGCTATGTATACATTAATTGTATCGTATATATCATAATAAATGTAAATAAGAGGGAGGGGGGGGCTATTGTTCATTTTTTTACTGGGACCCATTTTGTTTAGTTACGCCACTGCGGAAAACCACCAAGTTGACAACACTGCTCACTGAGAGCGAGATACATGACACGGCCACGACGGTATTTTCGGGCCGTAAATGCATGCATTCCTTTCTATTGCACGGAGTAGCGCACACAGTCCTTCTCGCTCGCTACCTCAATTAAAATGATGGCAACCCTCACATGTGACAGGTGTTACGTAGGCAACCCTATTCCTTAGCGTTAAGGAAGACAGTAGCTACAATTTGGTGTAAAAATCAACTTAATACATGATAGGTGCATTAATCGATGAAAAATAACCTCTTTGCACCTGGCAACCCAGGGATTGTGACAGGCAACCTATTTTTTTTTTAACTCTTTAGATCGGTATCTTTACGATAACACTTCATTTACCGACCAAGCAAATAGGTGCATTTTGTATTATATTTATCAATTTTCTTTCAGTTTTTTTTGTGTATTAGTGACAAGATTTTGCTAGGCAACCCTGCGGCATATTATAGTCCTATGTGTAAACTTCTATTTAAATCACATTTCGAAGAAATAATTGATACACTGGTGCACAAGTTTACGGTAGGATCTTATACTATTAGGGAGTCGCCTGGTCGGGAGCCAACCCTGGGTGCAGCAGCCATGTCATGGTAAAACTTGGTAAAACATGGTACTCAAAACTAATTATTTAGTATCAAAAATTATAGAAAATGAGACAGAATAATATAAGAATAATATGTAAGAAGAACACAAGCTTACCCAGAGCTGTCGAGTACGGTGGCCATTTTATCACAATTAGGCGATCTTCAACTTGAATTAGCTTACGTTCACTTGTTTAGTTTTAACACACGTGAAACGCATCGCAGTGTTTTCAAACCAATGTTAAAAAACGGTTAGCCGGCAGGATAAACTTCTTCATCTTCTTCTTATTATTATATATGGCAATACCACGCAGCTTGGTTGCTGGCGATTGTGCCAATATGGCAAATTTTTCTTCGTTTTTTGTGTTGTCTTGACAACGGGGTGAAAACTATGGTTAGTGGACAATCTACGGACAAAGACAAAGGACAACACTGTTTTAAGTACTTAACATAGGAAACACAATATGGACATTACAGGGATAAATGTAAGAAGAGATGCCTGTTAGGGAATAATTTAGTTAATAATTTAGACATAGCTACATATTATGTTATATTATAGTACCTACCTACACACCTAAATTAATTGTTTACCTACTATTAAACCAATGTAAATAAACTATTTCATCTATACCTACTCATGTGTTATTATTTGAATTATGAACTTAACCCTTGGAGTAAATGGGTATTTCCATGGATGCATCTGTCTCTTTTGCAGGATTTTCGGCGACATCGACCTTAAAGTACTATAACTACGAAACTACTACACCAATCATAAAAAGAACAACTGCACAATGATTGCATTGAAATTTCGAATATAGAATATTGAAATATCATTTTGTAAAACAATTAGATAATTATGAATAAATATGAGAACGTCAAAGAAGTGAAAAAAACGCGGAACCAGATCTGGTCGTATCATACTCAACGGATAATTGTTTCAGAACCAGATTTGGTCGTATCATACTCGAGGGGTTAAAAGCTAATACATAATGACGAACTTTATCCAAAAAACAACTATTATAATTGAATCGTTTATTTGAGAAACCCCATAAGTCCATGTTGACAAACTTGTGGGAAATCGAAAAAAACTGTGTCCTGAAAAATTTTGCAGGAAATATAATAAAGACTTGTATGAAAGTATTGTAGTATTCATTGATATATATTAGATTCCATTTATTTTTTTTTGTTTTTAGGGGTCGTTATAATTTATTTTTAATTTTTAATTTGCTGGACTTTTGGGGTTTCTCCAATACATAACATTTCGTCTTAAAAAAATTGAAATGAAACCACGTTAGAGAATACAACATTTTTTTTATTCATTATCATGATTTCCTAAATCATCACAGGTTGTAGTTGGCCAGTTATACAATGAATTATAGAACTCCTGCATCTCATTTTCATGGGGAATGTATTTTTGTAGTTGGCGCAGATCGGTGATTTTTTTTATATTGATGGGAATCTTTTCTGAGTAGGCTTTTTTTGTTGGCAGCCTGATGATATTATCTCGGTTTGCATTTCTCAGTTTGAATGTTTGTGTTACCAGTCCATCAATAAAGTCTTTGGCGAACACGACACCGTCATGACCCTGAACATGAATGAAATGTCTGAAACTGGCAATTTTAAAAGTTTGTTTCTTGTTGCGGGGTACGTTACGTCCTATAGATTCTAATGACAACAAGGTCTTCTTATAATGTATTGGCCACCAATCCTTAAAGTTAAAAACCTGATCAGCCGTAGGCAAAACGACAGTAAAACGTTGATTGTTTCTCGAGGATTTGATGATAAGTTCAGCATATTCCTTCAAAGTGAAGATTCGGTCTGACTTTTTGATGTTCCTTTTCAGTATCGCAAAATCCCGGTCGCATGGGAGGAAACTATGACCTCGGATAGGATAGAATTGCTCGATTTTTAAAAATCGTTTTATTGACACAAGCGCAGAGAAAAATCGTATTAGCGTATGATTCTTATTTTGGGCAGCACAGGCATCTGCGAAAAAATGCAGGTGTTCGATATCTTTCAGGTTAGTGTTAATGTAATCCAACAAAAAGGTATTCACCTCATTTGGCCCTTTCGCACCTTCTCCTTCGTGGTATACATAAAATGAGGCTTTGTCATCTTTAAGGTTATGAATACATAATACATTAACATTAACTTGGCGTAGGTAAAACGTTTCTTGTACAGGGATTACAGGTAATTGGAGGTTTTGCATGTAATCGATGACGATCCCACCAACTTTTTCTTCATTTCTGCATAGCTCGGCCACTTCTCTGATTTTGGAAAAGAACTTTTTCGATCTTCGGATGTGAACGGTTTTTTCAGCTATTGCTGCTCGTTTAGAATTTTCATTTAAGAATCTACTGGATATTTTCACGTTTAGCTCTTCGCATTGGCTGCAAGTGTCGACCTGGGGTCTCCCGAAGGAGAGTGAAAATTGCTCTTTGAATATTTTCCTGTAGTATCCGTACTTTACATCCAGATGTGGTTTTTTTTCTTTGAAGAGAGTAAACATTATGAGAATGCTCAATTTTTCGCTCAAGTATCGATATACTCGACTGCTATAATGCGAAATTTTCACAGGAAATGAGCGTATGTGCTCCATCACTTCATGCATTATAGCTCCAGATTTCGCATTCCCAGGTATGTTTTTTCCACGCATGTCTTGAGGCATCTTTCCCTCCCGCAGAAGTTTAGTTAAACGGCGGAGCCGATCATCAGATATGCCATGAAGATTGTTGAATGCCTTGCGACACACATAAGTCTTACCTTCTGGACAAGATATGTCATATTTGAAAGTCATTGGACGATCAGGTTTAGAGGATACTTCGGCGGCTATTCGTCTCCGTTTCCTACATACGGGTTGTAGGGATATGTGGGCTTGCAAGTAGCAGTCCTGTTCATTTTTTGTATTCAACTTTCGGAAATTTAGGAAAACTTGGTTTCGTACGTCTTCTCCAATTTTTTCGAAGCATTTCTTGCGACATCTGAAAAGTGAGGTTACATTAGTTTCATTATTTTATAATTTATCAAGAAGCTCACACCACGACCAATTTGGCGATATGTTGGAAGAATAAAAAATCGGTGACGCGCACCCATTAAAGGTAGATTTCTTTGCCCGGACAAAATTAATAGTCTCGAGAAAAATGTAGCGGTTAACAAGAGTTTTCCAACGATATATCATATGTCAAGTTTGGACCTATGGTTGTACCTAAAAGTACAAAACTGAGGAACGTCATGACACTTAGGGAAGCTGCAGTGTTCAAAGGATAGTGAAAAGTGGAACTCCATTATCTCAGGCTACCTATATCTAATAACGTAAACTTGAGATACGCAAATGAAACGAATCGGTAAATAGTTTACCTGCAGTTGCTGCCCTGAACTATTCCAGGCACCGGATTTCCCTTCCAGTTCGAGTAAGGTGCTCCTTCCACCCTTGACTGTTTGATTGTATTGTGTTTATACTGGTTTGTATTCCTCACTCCCCTTTTTTTCCTTTGTGGCGACTGATCCTCGTCTTCGCTTGATACTTCAGCAGGCACTTCCATTATTTACAGATTTATTGTCAAATAATTGCAACTTTACAGGGAAAACACCAGCACACACAACCTACAACACGCTTCCAATAAAATATAACCCCAAAAAAGCTTGAATTAATGACAGCTACCGCAGAAGAGTGTTGCCAGATTGAATAACAACAGCTGATTGGGATGCGTTCAGTTACTCGAATAATTGTTTATTTGAGAAACACCAAAAGTCCATTGGACTTTTGGTGTTTCTCAAATACATGAAATTTGTTCGATTTATTTTTAGTATGATAGAGACGTGACTCTTGGGGTATCTCTGGAACATACGATGCGTCTTGGTTCATAGAATAGTAATTTGCAAAAAAGTGAATTTCGAAAAAAGTGTGACTTTTGGGGTTTCTCAAATAAACGATTCAATTAACCTAAAAACGTAACAATATGTAAACTTTTTTCTGTAATTTTCGGACATTCAAATTATGCGTGGATCCGATTTGCCGCCATTATGATGATATACGATTATTTCAATAAGTAACAATTTATAAACGACAGTTGCATTAACTATTATTTTATAGGTAAAAATAAAAAAAAATATTTACCAGATTGTTTCAACTCGTCTGACACTATTTTCCAAATGACATTTTTATATTTCGTATCTAAATACTTCGGGTGACTCATGTCGTACACCACAGGATACTTGCGAACACATTCCATCAATTGTTCATCGTCCATGTTGGTGCTCACCTCACTAAGATACGTCATCGACTGGCCTCCGGTCGCCCGGCCACGCCCGGCATCCCAATTCATGCTACATCGGCATCCCAATTCATTCTGGACCTGCCCTGACACGTCAGGGCAGGTCCAGACCGGAGCCGGGAAAACAATATCCACCGCCATTTCGACGCCGTGCTCCGGTCGTGGCACGGCCGGGCACGGCCGGGGCACGGCCAAGCATGAATTGCTTCATACAAAAGTATACTATAGATATCTGACCGTGTCCCGGCCGGGGCCCGGCCCGGCCCCGGCCCGGTGTAGCATGAATCATCCTTAAGGGTTGGAGCCAGCAGCTGTACTGCCGCTGACCCCCCCCCCCCCCCGCCTAACTCTATTCCGGTTCAACTACGGCAATAACACTTGGAATGAAATAACACATACACACAAACAAACAAAAAAAAATAGAAAAGAAAATAAAACGAACTAACTACCCTATCGAGTTCCAGCCACATTAAAGATGGCGAAAAACTTACGATATTTGAAGAAAGTCGTTTCGGCAGAAAACAGACGTTGCGGCCACACGTAATCACATACAAAACAAAGAACGTATATCACTTGAGACAATTCACAAAGCAGGAAACACACGGAGACACGAGGACACCCGTAATGACGGAAACACAACCGCCCCCGCGGCGCTAGTGAACCCCTATGCAGAATGGTGAATCCTAGTCATCTTCTTCTTCTTTTTTCCTTTTGGCAATCCACCCAATGAGGGTGATTTCTGCCAGGTGGTTATTATTTTTTTTAATTTGGGAACTTTATTGTTAGTAGAATCCTAGTCAATCTCAACTTCTTCATCAATAAACCGGACGACACGGACGACACGATTTAAATATATATATACCATAGACAATAGGTATACCATCGACACGTGGACGCCGTTTAACCTTTCAGCGAACGCGCTGTCGTAACTTTCACGACTCCAAACAGAAATAAGGACCAAACCCTGGTTCCACCACCTACCTTTCACCCGTAAGGAAATCTCCACCCTCTGCAGGATGCGCATCGGTCATTGCTGCACTCCCGCTCACCTCAACCGAATACATGTCCTCCCTTCTCCTCAGTGCGACTGCGGTCATGCGTTTTGCACTCTGGACCATCTCATCTTCAATTGTCACATTGTTAATAACTATCCTAACTTAATTTCGGACCTCTTAAATCTCAAAATTCAGCTCCCTATTAGTATAGACTTTTTATTATCTCGCAACACCCCCAATGTCTACAAAATCATCTGTAAATTTGTTAAACTCAACAGTATGTCCCTTTAATAAAAATTAATGAATGTTCCTCCATTTTATTTTTATTTTTTATTTATTTAGGTACATAGGATTAGGTATACAGTTCATTCATAGGTCATGTAATCTTATAATAATTATATAAATTATTTAATAATTAATATAGGGAGGTTTAACACATCTTACATGACCTTTACTGCCAATAGCACACAGGGGCGTCATTTGATAGGGGCAGGGGGGGCAATTGCCCCCCCCTATAATTTTGGAACTTACAAAAAAATCTGATATTTTTACCTACGATTTATAAGTACATATATTAATTGATCGCTTGGTTATTTATAAAAGAAAACGAACTTTTTTGGTAGGTTGGGTATGGATGAAAAAATGAATCAAATTTTATTACATAGGCTTTATTTGTAAAAGGTATCATGAAACAAAATAACTACCTACGGTACATTCCAATGTCACGTTAGTGTAGCAAAGGGTATCGTCGTGGTTTCTTCGCCGCAAAATCATCCACCAATTGGTCTAGTGATATTTTTTTCATTTCTTCTCTTTCAACCGCCATCAACATAAGTGAGGACAATCTTTCCTCGCTAGTAGAACTTCGTAGGTACCCTTTTACTCTTTTCAGCACAGAGAAAAATCTTTCATTTCCAGCTGTGGTGATAGGCAGTGTAGCAAAAATTTGCAACAGTTTTATCACTTCTGAGTATGCTACTGGAAGAACTCGGAGAGATTCGAGTAGTGACAAAACGGAGTTTTCATCGCCGGTTTGTAAATAGTTCCTAGCTAGGGGCAGTTGCAGTTGTAAAAGTTCTACATTTAGAATTTTTTTGTAGTTTTCTATCAATGGCTTTAATTTCTCTTCCGCCATGAAGGCTGGATTTTCTTTCTTTAAGCCATCTATTGCTGAGAACAGGCCTTCATTTTCGGAGAATCGGCGATTGAATTCCACGAGAATGCTGTCAACAACTTCGAAGTATATGGCCTTATTTTCAGTATTTTTATTACCCGTCGTTGACATTATCACACTATCAGCGAGTCTATGAGGAACAGTCTTCGATCTTTTTTGTTCACTCCATACAACACCACTACTGAGTGCCAAAGATTTAGCCTTCTCTAAAACCTCTAGGTATGTGTCGTCAGTTCTGGATGTTTTAAGTTCTTCTTCCGTACTTTTGATAAGATGCACGGCGGCTGCTAAATCAAGTTCTTCAGCTTGTAGCTGCTGTGATAGACAATAAGTAATGCCTAATATCTTCTCCATAGCACAAAGCAGAAATATGAACTTTTTCTGTATTATTTGCGCTTTTATTCCTATACTCTCTGCCCTTTCCTTTTTTCCTTCATCTAGAACAGCCAAAATTGCCTGGTATGTCTTTCGAACTTTCATAACTGCATTAAACCAGTAGAACCATCTTGTAGTGATCGTCCTTTCCAAAGTCAGTACTGGTTTATTCATCCTCTGTTGTATTTTTACAAAAAGCTCATGGCGAGTAGTATATATATATATATATATATATATATATATATATATATATATATATATATATATATATATATATATATATATATATATATATATATATATATATATATATATATATATATATATATATATATATATATATATATATATATATATATATATATATATATATATATATATATATATATATATATATATATATATATATATATATATATATATATATATATATATATATATATATATATATATATATATATATATATAATTTAATTTTTATGGTTTTTGTTTTTTTTAATAAAAACCTTGACAAAACAATGGCGCTTTGTGCATGCCCCCCCCCAATCAAATTCTGAAATGACGCCCCTGATAGCACATCTAACTAGGCGATAATTTGGCCCGTCTCTAGATGTGCATATTTTTATGCAATTTTAAGAAATGAAGTGTTTTTTTTTAAATAAATTATTTGGACCCACCACCTGTATATACACATAAATATACCAATTTTATAAAAAATATAGCTATGTAATAATTATACATTTATAGTTGTAATTTAATAAAATTTAATTAAGAAAAATAGATAAGTGATACTAAATAAATTGTCGTGCGTTGCAAAGAAGTTGATCAGATTTTACATATCCTTTGTTAAGTAGCCATCTATTAAGGTTTACTTTAAATATTTTTATGTTAGGATAATTTTTCATGTCTTCACTAAGGGAATTATATAATTTTGGGGCTATGTAGAATATATGTCTCTGGGCAAATGTTGTCCTGACTGACGGAATTATATAATTGATACTCGCGGACATTCTTGTGTTCAGATTGTTTTGAGTTCGGACGTGGTCATCTCTAGATTTGTAGAATGCAAGAAGCGCTTGCTTAATGAATAACTGTTTAGCTGATAGCACATGGGATTGGGAAAATAACAAGGCAGATGGATGACGCTGGGTTTTCCTGTGAATTACTCTCAATAATAATTTCTGCGCTTTTGTCAATCTATCCAGATTATCATTAGTAGTAGCGCCCCATGCCGCGACTCCGTAGGACAAAATACTCTGACACAAGGCCATGTATACCATTCTTATGGTTGTTTTGGACAGAATGTTGCGCAGCCGAAGAAATACATAAACCAGCTTTCTAATTCTCGAACTCAAATTTGCAATTTGATTTTCCCAACATAGCTTCTCATCTACCGTTATGCCTAAGTAGGAGACTGTTGCAGATTTGCTTAATTTAGTACATACACATCTATTCTTATCCAAGCATTTGTCGGTATGAATGGCAAGTTTTTGGTTGAGAGCCTGGCTGGGATTTCCCCGCAAGCTGAAAGTGATAAATTTTGATTTCGCAGCGTTTAGCGTTAAAATATGGTTGTCGATCCAAGTTTTAGCCAGTTCCAATTACTTTGAGCTTTGAAGAATGTATCATTCCAATTATTAGTCGCAGTAAGAAGGACAGTGTCGTCCGCGAAGGATACAATTCTACCATTAACAGGTAATTCGCACAATTCGTTGATGTAGATTAAAAAGAGAATTGGACCCAAAACACTACCTTGAGGGACACCGAATGACACGTTAGTCGCTTCGCTTATTTGTCGACCAATTACTGTGCTCTGAGTCCTCCCGTCTAGGTAACTCCGAACCCATTTTAAGGCCACCCCATCGATTCCGTAGTCAGTTAGTTTTTTTTCGAGGATTACATGGGAAACTGTGTCAAAAGCCTTTGACAGGTCAAGGAAAGTGGCAATTACCTTTTTTCCTTTGTCTATGTTTTCCACTATATAGGTATTGTATGACAGCATTGATGGCCTCACTGGTTCCCCGACCCTGTCTAAAGCCATACTGATTATTAGATAGCAGCTTCTGTGTCTCTAGATATTGTGTTAGTCTATGTTTGAATATTTTTTCATACACTTTAGAAACCACACTGAGGAGGGAGATAGGGCGATAATTTCCTATGTATCTTCTTTTTTACCACTTTTAAATATTGGTTTTATTATCGCTTTTTTCAGCCATGTTGGAAATATACCAGTCAAGAAACTGAGGTTTATTAGATGAGCAAGGGGCTCGGATAATGTTTCTGCAGATTGTTTGATTATCTTTGCCTGGATCCCATCTTTTCCTGGAGCACAGTCGTCTCTGATACTTTTTATAGTCTTTAAGACCTCTTCTTTATTCGTTTGCAATAATTCGAATTTTTCATTTAATTTCGGTTGCTTATGCATTGATAAGGCTAGCTCCCTCTCAGATACCCTTTTTATGCAGTATAGAGTTAGTTAGGTCTTGTCCTATACCAGTGAAGTAGTCATTAATGTTGTCGCGAGGGTTTTCGTCGTAGAAAGAAACTCGCGATCGGTATTCAAATTGCAGTAGTTTATTCCAAAAAGTCGTGTACAAAGTGAATTGATTACGCTTAAATCCTATCGCCTATATATACTAGTCGCCGGGCGGCGATCGCCCCTTCTCCCTCTTGTCTCCGCTGTCTCCTTCACTCGGGCCGACCGCCCGATATACACACCGGCGGGGGGCACCGTACTTCAGTCGTCCGCCGTTGGCCCCCGCGAGCTGACGTCCCGTGGGCGGCGCTTGAGCTGCAATTGTGTCGTGTTTCGCACATTAGATTTTCGCACGTTTACCGCTTTTGGACGCCACCGGCGATCCCTCCCCCGACCTACTTTGCATTAAGTAGCCACCGGAAGTAAGGCTCCCGTCCGGAAAGTCGCTGGAAGCGGTCGTGTGAGCGCGCTAGTTTTTCGTGTTTTGAGTTCGTACTGCGTCGCGGCGCCCTCAGTTGAAACCTTCCCCTTCACCACCAGTCTCCGGACTGCCGTGGCACAAGATGAAAAGCTCTCTGCTGAGAAGTCGCTGCGATGTGGTTTTCGTTGTTTGTGGTGACGTTTTGCGTGCGAAACACGTCGGTTAGATTCGCGACGGTTTGTACTTTCTCTCTCATTTATCTCGATGTTTGCCTTTAGCTTCTCGTTGACGGCTTGATTGTGATGATTAAAATAAACGCCTCGTTGGAGGCACTTAAGACGTGTGTTGATTATTGGGCGTTCGGGGTAGGTAATCCTAGTGATGGCATTGCACATCGCCATCTCCTTAATTCCGGTGTCGCCATTGCACCTCGGTGACACCACCTTCCTGCCGCTTTCGGGTGGAGTCTTCTTCCGGTCCTTTCCTTTTATGACATTTTGAGTAGGTGGGTTCTGTGTGTATTGTTGCTCCGCGACATGACTTTCCCCGTTTTGAAGACGAAACGTCAACGTATTTAACTGCCGTGTGTGCCGTATAACTCTGCCGTACCTCGATACAGTTGTGTAATTGTCATTTTGTTGCGTCGTTGGCTGAGAGGTTTCGTCTTCCCTAGACATGTAGCACGGCTTCAGCCTATCCAGAGAGACAGTGACTATTCTCCTGTTTTGTTCTATGTCGAACGTTTTTTCTCGTTTCTTCACCACTCTAAAGGGTCCTTTGTATGGCGCTTGTAGTGGCCGCCGTACAGTGTCGTCTCTTATGAAGACGTGGGTTGCTTCCTTCAAATCCGGGTGCACGAATATCCTCGCTGTGTTTTCCCGCTCCCTCTTCGGTCTTTGCTGCTCGAATGTTTCCCTTAATTGCTGGAGGACTTCTGGTACTGTCGTTTTTTTCCCATTTTCAAAAAATTCGCCTGGCAATCTTATGTTTGTTCCGTATAACATTTCTGCTGGACTGGCGTTGATATCCTCCTTTAAGGCTGCTCTTAGGCCCATCATGACGGTTGAAATGTCGTTTGCCCATTCTTTGGTATTCATTCTTGCCATTAATGCCGCTTTTAAAGACCGATGCCACCTTTCCACTAGTCCGTTTGCCTGTGGGTGAAATGGTGTGGTGTGAATCTTTTTTGCACCCAGTAGTTGTGCTAGTTTCGTAAAGAGCTCCGATTCGAACTGTCTCCCTTGATCGGTCGTGATTCTTGCAGGAACGCCGAATCTCGCTATCCATCCCTCGAAAAAATTTTTTGCGATTGTCTCGGCTTGTATGTCTCGTATAGGTATCGCTTCCGGCCATTTTGTACCTCTATCCAACATCGTTAATAGGTACCTATATCCGTTGGATATTTCGAGCGGGCCCACGATATCGATATGCACATGCTCTAATCTGTCGGCTTCCATGATTTTTCCTATGGGCGTACGCGTATGTATGTGCACCTTCGCTCGTTGGCACGGGATGCATGTTTTAGCGTAATCTGCGCTGTCTTTGTTCATGCGCGGCCAGAAAAATTTGTCAGCTGTCATTTTTCTTGTTGTTCGAATTCCCGGGTGACTAGGGTTGTGGATTATTTTTATCGCTGTTTGCCGTAGTGCTGCTGTTATGTATGGTCTTGGCCTGCTTGCCGTAGTTTCGCACCAGATTTCGGTTTCTTTGTTGTTTTGTTTGAGTAATTCGAATTTAAATTTTCCCTTCTGTTGTAATGCCTTTAATTCCTCGTCCGTTTCTTGCTGTCTCGCCAGTTCGTCGTAGTCGAAAGTTTCAGGGCATCCTACTTCTTCAATCCTGGATAAGGCGTCTGCTACCACGTTCTTCCTTCCCGGGAGATATTCGATTGCCGTTGCGAATTGTGCGATGTATGATGAGTGACGAATGCGTATCGGCGTTTCTGTTGGCGTATCGTTTAATTTTTTTAAAGCGTGAATGAGCGGTTTGTGGTCTGTATATACTACCAGCTCTCTCCCCTCTACCATCTTCCGGAAGTGTCGTACTGCCAGGTATATCGCCAGTAGTTCTTTGTCGTACGCCGCATATTGTTGTTGCGCGTGTGACAAGGCTTTTGAAAAAAATCCTAATGGCACCCATTTTTCTCCTTGCTTCTGTTGCAGTGCTGCGCCCGCGCATGTATTTGACGCATCCGTCATTAGTGCCAACGGTGCATGTGCGATTGGATGCGCCAGTAGAACCGCTTCCTCTATGCTCTGTCTGCATTGGTTAAAGGCTTCGTTGCTCTCCTCTGTCCATTCTATTTCTGTGTGATCGTTCTTTTTTGTCCCTTTCAGGAATACGTTTAGTTTGGCTTGTCGATGTGCTGCTTCTGGAATGCTGTGCCTGTAGAAATTGACCATGCCCAGGAAGCGTCGTAGTTCCTGGACATCCTTTGGTTTCGGAAATTTTTTTATTGCCTCCACCTTGTCGGCTTTTGGTCGTATTCCTGTTGAGTTGACTGTATATCCTAGGAAGTCCAGCTCTGGCTGTGCGATCTGACATTTCTGTAGGTTTATGGTGATGCCTTGTTTGTCCAGCCTCTCCAGTATCTCTGTGATGTGTTCTTTATGGGTCGTTTCGTCCTCTGACGCTATAAGGATATCGTCAATGTAGGCGTATGCGAACGGTAGGCCCCGGAGTACCTGATCCATGAATCGTTGCATGGTTTGTGCTCCGTTGCGGAGTCCGAAGGACATCCTGGTCATTTCGAATAATCCGAACGGGGTGGTAATGGCGGTCTTCTCAATATCCTCGGGCCTTACTGGTATTTGCGTGTATGCCTTCACCAGGTCCAGTGACGTGAACATCGTTTTTCCTTGCAGAGCGTGAGTGAAATCGTGTATTCTGGGAACAGTATACCGATCCGGCACTGTGATGCTATTCAGCCGTCTGTAGTCTCCGCATGGGCGGAATTCACCGTTGCTTTTCTGCACCAGATGCAGTGGACTTGCCCATTGGCTTTTCGAAGGTCTACATACACCTGCCTCTATCATCTCATCGAAAACTTTCTTCGCCGCCGCGTATCTTTCCGGATTTAGTGGTCTCGGGCGCGCGAATACCGGTCTTCCTTCAGTTTCGATGTGGTGTACTATGTCGTGTTTAGGTTGTCTTGGTTGTGACGTGTTCGAGAGTATGTTGGGGAAGCTCTCGAAGATCTTCTTAAATTCTTGGTTGGTCTCGATTGGGAATACCGCCGGTTGCGGCATGTGGTTTTTCTCGACGTATTTGTTGTCCTTCGTTTTCATTAGGAGCCTCTTTCTGTTGAGGTCCACCAGCAGGTGGTGTTGGTGTAGAAAGTCCGCTCCTAGGATGTGTTGTTTCACATCAGCGATGATGAAGGTTGCTTGTAATTGTTGGTCGAATCCGAGGTCCAGCATGATGGTTCTCTTTCCGTACGTTGCTATATTTGAGCCGTTGGCTGCCAGTAAGAGAAGCTCTTCTTTTTGTTGTGCGTCGCATCTTCGTCTGGGTATGACGCTGACGTTTGCTCCTGTGTCGATCAGGAACCGTTGTTGTGTTCTCCTGTCGTGGACGTATAGGCGGTTATTTGTTTCGGCGCCAAGCTGAGCTATTCTTGGCGCCTCTTGTAGTTTTCCTGGTCCTGCGGTGTCTGTTTGAAGTCGCACAGTTTCTGGCATTTTCGTGCTGTGTTCCCGAAACGCTTATGGAAGTAGCAGGTGCTTTGTTCCTCGAGTCTTCTGGTGTTGTGCGTGCTGGAGGTATTTTCATCTGTTCTTCTCGCTTGTAGCCGTTCGATCTGTTTTGCCAGTTCCTCTAGCTTCCTTTCAATCGCTGCCATGTTGGTTGTTGTCGCTTCGATCTTGTTGATGTCGCTTTTTTCGTTTGCTGTGACTTCCATCATTCGATCTGCAAGGTTCGCCATTTTGTCCAGTTCTTTTTCCTCTGATGTTGCTAGTACCGCCCGTATCGTTGCGGGTAGGTGCCCGAGCCACAATGTTTTTAGTGTACCGTCGGGTAATTTTCCCATGTTTAGCGTTCTCATCCTTCGTATTAGTTGCGAAGGTTTGTCGCTTCCCATTTCTGTTTGGTAGAGGAGTTTCTGCAGTCGTTGCGTCTCTGATTCCTCGTAGGTTGTGATTAGCCGTTCCTTCAATGCCTCGAATTTTTCTTGCTTGGGCGGTTGCAGCACCAGGTCGCTTACTTCCTGTAATGCTGTTCGATCCAGTTGTGCGATTACGTATGAGAATCGGTCTTGATCGCTGCATTTCTGTGGTGCCAGGATCTGCTCGGCGAGCGCGAACCAGAGGCGCGGTGCGTGGTGCCAGAATGCAGGTATTCGCGAAGCGATGCTCAGTGGCGCGATGTCAGGGTTTGGCTGCGTTGACTCCGTTGTGTCGTGGAATGGTTCCATTTTGATTTTCTTGTGTCTGACTCGTTGGAGAAGACGTCCAAGTTCGCTGGTTGTTGGTGGTCCGTGCCGTTGTCCGTTTAGCGATTTGTCCGTTTTCTTGCCGTGGTTGTGAGTTCTTCTGCGGGGTCACCAGTGTCGCGAGGGTTTTCGTCGTAGAAAGAAACTCGCGATCGGTATTCAAATTGCAGTAGTTTATTCCAAAAAGTCGTGTACAAAGTGAATTGATTACGCTTAAATCCTATCGCCTATATATACTAGTCGCCGGGCGGCGATCGCCCCTTCTCCCTCTTGTCTCCGCTGTCTCCTTCACTCGGGCCGACCGCCCGATATACACACCGGCGGGGGGCACCGTACTTCAGTCGTCCGCCGTTGGCCCCCGCGAGCTGACGTCCCGTGGGCGGCGCTTGAGCTGCAATTGTGTCGTGTTTCGCACATTAGATTTTCGCACGTTTACCGCTTTTGGACGCCACCGGCGATCCCTCCCCCGACCTACTTTGCATTAAGTAGCCACCGGAAGTAAGGCTCCCGTCCGGAAAGTCGCTGGAAGCGGTCGTGTGAGCGCGCTAGTTTTTTGTGTTTTGAGTTCGTACTGCGTCGCGGCGCCCTCAGTTGAAACCTTCCCCTTCACCACCAGTCTCCGGACTGCCGTGGCACAAGATGAAAAGCTCTCTGCTGAGAAGTCGCTGCGATGTGGTTTTCGTTGTTTGTGGTGACGTTTTGCGTGCGAAACACGTCGGTTAGATTCGCGACGGTTTGTACTTTCTCTCTCATTTATCTCGATGTTTGCCTTTAGCTTCTCGTTGACGGCTTGATTGTGATGATTAAAATAAACGCCTCGTTGGAGGCACTTAAGACGTGTGTTGATTATTGGGCGTTCGGGGTAGGTAATCCTAGTGATGGCATTGCACATCGCCATCTCCTTAATTCCGGTGTCGCCATTGCACCTCGGTGACACCACCTTCCTGCCGCTTTCGGGTGGAGTCTTCTTCCGGTCCTTTCCTTTTATGACATTTTGAGTAGGTGGGTTCTGTGTGTATTGTTGCTCCGCGACAATGTAATTCAATATATCGTTAGAGTGTAAGTCCATTTTTTTTAATTCCTTATGCATATACATCTCTTTTATATCTGAGCTAATATTTCTGTTGTTCACTCTAACCCTTTGATAATTTCCCAACTTTTTTTTGTCCCCATTTACTCTATCTATTTTGTTTCTATAATACTTATCTCTAGTTTTTGTTGTAAGTTTTTTACATATATTTCTATACCTTTTGTAGTACATTAAGAGTTGAATATCATTAGGGCATTGTTTAATCTGCTTATGTATAATGTCTCGCTTTCTTATGCTGAAAATCAGGCCATCGGTTATCCAAGGAGATAGTTTATTTCGAGACCTGGGTATAGTACATGCCTTTTCGATTGTAGCCATTTTAATGCAATTTGCAAGAATATCATGGAATTGGTTGGCAGCAATGTTACTATCTTTACATTGTAATACTGGAGTCCAGTCCGTCTTTTTGAGGTTTTCTGATATTGATGCGTAATCGATTGTTTTTTTGGAATACGTCTGTTTAGGGCTGTTCTTAATTATTTTTTTAGATAGGCATTGTTGCGCCCGTTGCCCAACATATGCAGTGCCCTGTGGCACGGACCGACCCAGCGCTGTGTGGACCCAGGACTGTAAAAAGAGGTCCACCGCTTGGTCGCCGCTTGCCCCGTAACGGGCGGCCACGACACCTGCTGCAAGCCTCGATACGCCTCAGTCTGTCTCTATTACCACCGTTTTACTCCCCGTCCCCTGCACCAATAAAACACGCCTTCCCTTTCACAAGTGCCAACACGGCATATTATTTTTCGATGAACTTCAATGACACACCATAAATTTATAAACATGAGATCTTAGTCTAGGATGCATAACCAAGTGCATAAGGTGTATAACAAATACATTACATATCGGTATACATAACAAGTATACAGTTTTACAAATCAGACATAAGTATATAATTAACCTAGGTACATAACAACGTTATTGAAATCTTTATTGTAAAGTAAAATCAGTATATAACAATTAATCTTATTTTCTAAGTGTCGCTATCCTGTTCTTCCCGGGCAGCGGGTCGAACAAGATCTTTCGTGGTCGGTTGTCGAGCGGCGTCTCTGTGCGCCTGCGTGCTCCTGAGTGCGCCTGAGTGCGCCTGGGTGCGCCTGTGTGCGCCTGTGTGCGTCTGCGTGTGCCTGACTGCGCCTGGATGCGCTTGTCTGTGCTGCGTCCGCCTGTGCTGCGTCCGCCTGTGCTGCGTCCGCCTGTGCTGCGTCCGCCTGTGCTGCGTTCGCCTGTGCTGCGTCCGCCTGTGCTGCGTCCGCCTGTGTCCGACTGCGCCTGTGTGCGCCGTCTGACCGCGTGTGCGCCGCGTGTGCGCCGATGTGCACCAGACTGCGCCTTTGTGCGCCCGTCTGCGCCCGCGTGTGTCTGACTGCGCCTGTGTGCGCCGTCTGACCGCGTGTGCGCCGCGTGGACCCGGCTCTCCGAAGGTCCCAACTTGGACCGGCGCTCGAACTCCACGACTGGAGCGAGCGTCCCGTCGACCGTAAATCACGAGTCGGACCGTAATTCCCGACTCGGACCGGCACTCAACTCCCCGAATAGGAGAGAGTGTCTCGTCGACCGTCGTCCTTTACTTGGACGGGCTCAATACTGCACGGTGCAGTAGAGCCGCTCGCGACTGGCTTCCAGACTGCAAGGGCAGCGGAGCGGTTCCAGGTCGCGGTCCTAGTAGTCGTTGGGGGTTCCTTCCTTCCTTCCTAGTCGGTTGACTGTTTGCTGTGGAACTAAGAGAGCGAGTGATTTGGTATGGCCCGGGGGCCCATATTTGTACTCACTTCCGCGGTTCTCGCCGTGCACCTGTCGTGCACCTGCTTTCGTGTCCACCAATGACACGCCGCGGACAGCTTTCCGTGAAAGGTGGGGATCTTCCCTTTTCTATTGACCTCTCGCACTCTCCTAGGAGAAAAGCTATCTCCTCTCCTCTAAAAGCCGTTACGGTACGCTCCGTGTTTGTCCAGACTTCAGGGCCGACCAACAGTTTTTGGTTGGCGGCTACTGGCTCGTTAGAGCGCATTCCTGATTGGTCGGCAACCAACCAATCAGAGAATGGCTCAAAACCCATCCTTTCCTTTGGAGTGGATTCTTCGGGTTCCAAACATCATCAGAGTCTGGCCCGGTACCTCACGTATGCGTTCCCGTTGTTTTCGTGTCTGCTAGTATCTTCGAAATCGGCTGAGGGCAATTTTCCGGCAACGTAAACTTGAATCGATGATTCCTGTGTTTCTGTTTACTTGCCGGTGGTCGGTGGTGATGGTGCTTTGTTTTCTACTCCCATTTAACAGTTTTTCACTATTTTTGGGAGTAGAAAATACCACGTGTTTTCTCTCGTGTTTCACGGTTCCTTGCTGTGAACACGTGAATTTTCACGGCAGGTCGTAAGAGGGGTGCTCTATGCATATACCTCGACTCTTATACAACTGTTTCGGGCAGTATTTCCCGCTTTCATATCCGGTTTGACGAGTTCAAATCTGTCCGTTTTCGGCACCAAAGTTTGTCTCCTAGCTATGTTAGAGCAGGCGGTCGTAGGGAGTCTCGCTCGCTCGGTCTCTGTGTGGGAGCGGGCGGCCGTAGGCCGTCTCGCTCGCTCGGTCCGCTCCAAGCGACGCCTGCGCTGTCTATAAAGGTAACCCGAGGCGATTTTGCCATTTTTCTCGTAAAAATGAGTTTTCTGCAAATTTCTTATGCTTTCTCGGGCACCCTCATAGCGGCCGTAAATCATCTATTTTACGGCCGGCGACGTCGCTACTGACGGCGTCGCAACATCCTCCCCCTCGACACGTCCCGTGTCTTCATTTTCGGCCTCTAGAATTACGGCCACTTTGGTGATGGGTCTTCGGCTGACCCGTCCTGTTGCGGTGCGGAGGTCGACCACTCGTACCAACCCGTCTGCGCCCGGGTGTACAGCGGTTACGACACCTCTAGTCCACGTCCCGCGAGTCGTGTTTGGTTCCGCCATGAACACGACGTCATTGATGGCTATGTCGCGGTTGCGCTCGTGCCATTTCGTTCGTTTGGCTAGAGTGGGAAGGTATTCCTTCACCCATCTCTTCCAAAACTGGTTCGCCAAGGCTTGGCTGAACCGCCACTGCTTCCGTAGGTCCACCCTTTCGTCTGGGGGGCATAACGGTAGCACTGGCTGCGGTGACCCAATGAGAAAGTGATTTGGTGTCAGACTTTCTTCATCACTGGGGTCACCAGATACGCGTGTGAGCGGACGACTGTTTACTATGAATTCCGCCTCAGCCAGTGCTGTCAGCAGTGTCTCCTCCTTCGGCGATTGCTCCTTGAGTATCGCGTAGAGGGCGGTTTTGACGGATCGCACCATCCTCTCCCAGCTCCCACCCATATGAGGTGCTGACGCTGGAATAAAGTTCCACTGCACTCCCTTGGCTGATAGTCCGTTGGCCAGCTTGTTCTTGTCGACGTCTGCCCATGCCTCTCTGAGCTCTCTTTCAGCCCCGTGGAAGTTGGTTCCATTGTCTGAAAAGAGAGCCCTGGGCCATCCCCGTCTCGCGGCCATCCTGACGATCGCTTGTATAGCGGAATCCGCCGTTAACGAGGCCGCGAGTTCCAGGTGTACCGCTCTGGTGGTGAGGCAGGTCATCAACACGCCGTATCTTTTTTCTCGGCGCCTGCCGATGCATACGTTGATGGGCCCGAAATAATCGATGGCACACTGCGTAAATGGTCTGCAGTGGTGTGCCAATCGTGCGGCCGGTAGTCGCCCCATCAGTTGGGTGCCGGGCTGTGTCTTCTTCAACCGGCACGTTCGACACTCCCTTGTTTCTCGACGTACTGCGGTGCGGCCGCACAATACCCAGTATCGCTGGCGTATGTTGTTTAGCACCGTTTCTTGTCCTTGGTGAGCGGCCTGTTGGTGGTGATGTTTAATGAGCAGCCGAGTGAAGGGGTGCTTCGGGCAGAGCACAACTGGCTCCTTCACCGTTCGGCTGACTCCCTTTGCAGCTCCTATCCGTCCGCTCAGTACGATATGCCCCTTTCTGTTGAGGCAAGGCGTGAGGCTGTAGAGGCGACTATGCTGGTCGACGATTTCCCCTTTGCTCAGGTGGTTACATTCCTGCGGGAACATCTCCTCCTGCGCCTGTCGAATCAGGACCTCCGTGGCCCTGTCTACTTCCTCCTGTGCAAGGGTGTCTCCCCCACGTGGCTGAGACCGCCGGCGACACATCTCCACAAAGCGTAGTGCGTATGCCATGCTCCGCACCAGCCGATTCCATGATGAGAAACGCTCCATCCTAATCAGCTGCGCGCCTTGTTGTGTACTATACACTGCGCGTACCTCTATGTCGGGTTTTTCCGTAGCCCATGTTTCTGCCGGCCAGTCTTCCTCGTCTTGCAACAGGAAGGCAGGACCGCTGAACCAGCGCGACTGCTCACTCAAGTCGCACCGCTCCTTGTCCCTGGTCGCCTCGTCGGCAACGTTTTCAGACGTGGGAATCCACCGCCAGTCGCTTGTACCCGTCAACTCATCGATTTCACCTAGTCGGTGAGCGACGAATACGTTATATCGGCGGGGGTCGTTCCTGATCCACTGTGCGACCGTTGTGGAATCTGTCCACATTGTCGTCTTGTTGATGAGGAGCGTAGTCTCCTTTTTGATGGTGGCTGCTAATCGACTTCCGATCACTGCGGCCATTAATTCCATTCTTGGAATTGTCATTGGTTTAAGAGGTGCCACTTTTGCCTTGCTGGCGACAAAGGCCACACTCCTAACCGTGTCCGATTTGCTCACTAAGTAGGCTACCGCAGCGTAGGCGGATTCGGATGCGTCGCAAAAGACGTGCAGCGTGAGGTTGGCTGTATCTGCCGGTCTGTACCATCTTGGCACCCTGCACTCCTTGATGCAATCCAGTTCTGCCAGCCAGCGTAACCATTTTTGGTATGTGTCTTCAGACAGCACCTGATCCCAGTCAATCTGTGACCTCCAAACCTCTTGAAGTAAGATCTTCGCCTTGATGGTAAATGGAGACAGCAGTCCCATAGGGTCGAAGATGCTCATTGCCAAGCTTAGCATTTGCCGTTTCGTGGGCCGTTCTTCGCCGGCCAGGATTGCTGCGTCGACGCGGGGAAACTTGCAGCTGAATGATAGCTTGTCGTTCCCCGGGTCCCATTCCAGGCCGAGGACCCGTTCCGATGCTCCTGCCTTACCCAGGTTAAGGCTGATTTTTCCAGTCGGTTTGGCTGCCATTGCAGTCAATACGGCCGCGGCATTGCTGCTCCAATCGCATAACTCGAATCCTCCTCTTCGGTGGACTTCAGTGACGCTGCGAGCTAGCTGTATGGCTTCTTCCTCGCTGTCCGCACAATCAATGTAGTCATCCATGTAGTGCTTATGAATGATCGGCGCCACAGCCTCCGGGAACTCCCCCGCGTGGGCCTGTGCATTCATATTCTTTACATGCTGGGCTGAGCAAGGAGATGACGAGGCGCCGAATATCATTGATCGCATCTTGTATGTTCGTGGCTCCTGATCCGTGCGTAGATTCCGCCACAGGAACCGCTGTGAGTCCTGATCAGCCTCTCGGATCTGGACTCGCAGGAACATTTCTTTTATATCCGCGGTGAATGCAACGGCTTTTTCACGGAATTTCAGCAGGATCCCCAGCAGAGCGTTCAGGAGATCCGGCCCTGTTTCCAGAGCGTCGTTGAGACACCGTCCGCTTACTTTGGAAGCGGCGTCGAAGACGATTCTTATCTTGGCAGGCTTGTTTGGGTTCACGACGCAAAAGTGTGGCAAGTAGAATGTACGTGGTCCGTGCCGACGTATTTCCTCCTCAGGAAGCTCCACGGCGTATCCCTTTGTCACGTACTCGCTCATCTTGGCGCAGTACGCCTCGGCGACGGCGGGCTCCTTCCTGAGTCTTGTCTCCAGACTTTTTAGTCGGCTGACGGCATGAAAGCGGCTCGGGGGGAGCCTCTCCCCCTCGTGGCGCCAGAGCAGGCCCGTTTCCCAACGGCCGTTCTGACAATGCGTTGTGGCAGCCATTGTCGCCTCCGCATGCTCATGTCGTTTTTGTTGCGGTCGCCGCACGGCCACGCCTGACTCTTCCGTCTGCAGATAGTCGTTGACGAGTTGGTCCAGCGACTCCATGCCTGTGTGGTAAACTGCCGCTTGGTCCGAGTTCTTCTGGACCTGTCCGCTGATCGTCCACCCGAGCAAGCTCCGGGTGGCGGTGGGCAACCCTGGTGGTCCCCAGACGATACTTCGTGGCGCTATGAGGCGGTAATTGTCCATGCCGATAATCATTTGGGCCTTGCCCCGATATTGCGGAATCTGTATGCCATGCAGATGGGGCCATTTGTCCCATTTGCCTCCCAAAGATTCTTGCTCGGGTCCATTGAGCCTCTCGATGGTGTGGACGGACGTCATCTGATGCCACTCTCCGTTCAGGGCGTCCCTCACCTCAAGGTTTACCAGTCGGGAATTTTCCTTGCGTGGTCCCGCTACGCTTTTAAGGACAATCGCGCTCTGCTTCCCGCAGACGCCGATTTCCCTCGCCACGCTGTCCTCAATCAGCGTGACGCTTGACCCTTCGTCAAGTAGAGCTAATATCGGGATGCTGCTCTTGGGACCCCTTACTACTATTGAGGCGACGCGTAGCAACACATCTGGCTTGGCGACGCATGTGAAGGTCTGCCCTTCTGTTGCCCGCTCCGCTTTGACATGGTAGTTGTTACCGGCGACATCCTTCTGGTCTTCATCTGTTTCTTCCTGGCGCGGTGGTGAGCGCGCCGCCCTTTTGCTGTCGACGAGCAGTGGGTGTGTCTCTTGGGCGGTGCGGCAGTTCCGTGCGTAGTGCCCCGTCCTGAGGCACCGGAAGCAGGCTCCGGAACTCTGCACCCATCTTGAGCGCTGGATTTCCGTCAACTTCAGAAATTTCTTACACCGCGCGAGGATGTGTCCTCGCGTGAGGCACATCTCGCACTTCGGGCCGCCTTCCTGTGGACCGGAAGCTGCGGGCGGCGTGTTCTTCGTGTATTTCGTGAAGTTCTTCGGTTTCGGCTGCGCTTGCTTTGAAGCGGATGTCGACTGCTCTGTATCAGCGTGCGTCGTGTACACCCGCTTCGGTGCAGGCTTCGACTCGTACCCCTTCGGTTTGGACGGCTTAACTCCCCAGTTGGCTCGATTCACCGCCGTGGCCTGTCGCCCGAGTTTGTCCATGTACTCTGAGAAATCAAATAATGACGGATTGCCTCCGTGTCTCTCTATAATGGCTTCACTCCAGCCCGACAGGTGATGGCCCGACAGCTTGGCTTCCAGTTCGCGCAGTATCTCCAGGTTATACGCGTACTCTGGTCGCTTCAGGGACCTCATTGAAGCTATGAGGTTGCCAACTGTCACCGTGAAATCGATCACTTCTTCGCTTGTCGTTGAAGTGCTGGTCAATGGTCGCAAGCCGCGCACCTGGTTGATAAGGCGCCCGATGAGAAGGTCTGGTCTCCCGAATCGTCGCTCTAGTATCTCTCTTATCCGTGGTAGTTGCTCTGGATCGGAGAGGAGAGCGGACACAGTTTGATACGCCTTTCCCTTCAGGCACCGCTGTAGTCTCATTATTACTTCAGCTCGCGTCAAGATCTGGGTCTGCTGCTCCAGCTGTGACGCGAAGACCAGCCACCGTTCTGGGTCACCGTCGAACACCGGCAATTCCCGCGGCAGTGTATGCCGCAAGAGAATCCCTTCGCACGCAGTGGTCGCGTGCGGTGTCGGTGATTGTGGCGGGCCTGGTGCTTGCGGGAAAGCGCCTTCGAAGTTGTCCATATCCCCCGCTCGTTGCCGCTGCGCCGTGTCCCCTACCGCCTGGTTTGAGTGGTCGATCCACTGCGGTATGGGAGTTTTCTCGAGGGGAATCCGTGTGCGTGCCATCGAACGTCCAAGGCTTGGAGCGTCCTCGGCCTCTTCTTCCTCAGCGACGATGATGTCTTGCTCGAGTTCCGTGGCTCGGCGCAGGTCGGCGAGTCTCGCCTGCAGCGTCTCCGTTCGGTTACGGAGCATCGTTCGTTCGGAAGCATCGCGCAGCTCGGATATCTCGTCCTCAATCCGCTGTTTCTCGCGAAATGCTCGCTGTGCTGCCTCGGCGAAGCGACGCTTGCACCTACTGTGCGGCGTCATGCCGCTTTCACGGCTGCATAGACTCGCTGTCCAGTCGGCGGGCCTTCCTATCGCACCCCCTTGAGTTATAGCGGCTGCATTGTCTACGACGTACGGCGTGCCGCGCTCCGGGTATGCGCCTGCTACCCGAGCTGCTGGCGTTAGTGGCTGCGCGGTCGGTGGGCCCATTGCCCCCTGAGGCGAGTTGCCAACTCGTGTTACCGTGACGCTCGTGGTTGCTAGGTCGCTCATCTGTGAATCTTGGATTGTGACCTCTGTCACGGTGTCGCCGTCCCTCGCAGCGCTGCGGTCAGCTGCTTGTGGGTCGCGACGACTTTTTCCACTACGAAGGCTCATCGTGATTTATTGGTGCACGACGGGAGAGTAACGGTATTTTACTGATGGCTATCCGGCTCGAAGGACCAGCTTCTATGTTGCGCCCGTTGCCCAACATATGCAGTGCCCTGTGGCACGGACCGACCCAGCGCTGTGTGGACCCAGGACTGTAAAAAGAGGTCCACCGCTTGGTCGCCGCTTGCCCCGTAACGGGCGGCCACGACACCTGCTGCAAGCCTCGATACGCCTCAGTCTGTCTCTATTACCACCGTTTTACTCCCCGTCCCCTGCACCAATAAAACACGCCTTCCCTTTCACAAGTGCCAACACGGCATATTATTTTTCGATGAACTTCAATGACACACCATAAATTTATAAACATGAGATCTTAGTCTAGGATGCATAACCAAGTGCATAAGGTGTATAACAAATACATTACATATCGGTATACATAACAAGTATACAGTTTTACAAATCAGACATAAGTATATAATTAACCTAGGTACATAACAACGTTATTGAAATCTTTATTGTAAAGTAAAATCAGTATATAACAATTAATCTTATTTTCTAAGTGTCGCTATCCTGTTCTTCCCGGGCAGCGGGTCGAACAAGATCTTTCGTGGTCGGTTGTCGAGCGGCGTCTCTGTGCGCCTGCGTGCTCCTGAGTGCGCCTGAGTGCGCCTGGGTGCGCCTGTGTGCGCCTGTGTGCGTCTGCGTGTGCCTGACTGCGCCTGGATGCGCTTGTCTGTGCTGCGTCCGCCTGTGCTGCGTCCGCCTGTGCTGCGTCCGCCTGTGCTGCGTCCGCCTGTGCTGCGTTCGCCTGTGCTGCGTCCGCCTGTGCTGCGTCCGCCTGTGTCCGACTGCGCCTGTGTGCGCCGTCTGACCGCGTGTGCGCCGCGTGTGCGCCGATGTGCACCAGACTGCGCCTTTGTGCGCCCGTCTGCGCCCGCGTGTGTCTGACTGCGCCTGTGTGCGCCGTCTGACCGCGTGTGCGCCGCGTGGACCCGGCTCTCCGAAGGTCCCAACTTGGACCGGCGCTCGAACTCCACGACTGGAGCGAGCGTCCCGTCGACCGTAAATCACGAGTCGGACCGTAATTCCCGACTCGGACCGGCACTCAACTCCCCGAATAGGAGAGAGTGTCTCGTCGACCGTCGTCCTTTACTTGGACGGGCTCAATACTGCACGGTGCAGTAGAGCCGCTCGCGACTGGCTTCCAGACTGCAAGGGCAGCGGAGCGGTTCCAGGTCGCGGTCCTAGTAGTCGTTGGGGGTTCCTTCCTTCCTTCCTAGTCGGTTGACTGTTTGCTGTGGAACTAAGAGAGCGAGTGATTTGGTATGGCCCGGGGGCCCATATTTGTACTCACTTCCGCGGTTCTCGCCGTGCACCTGTCGTGCACCTGCTTTCGTGTCCACCAATGACACGCCGCGGACAGCTTTCCGTGAAAGGTGGGGATCTTCCCTTTTCTATTGACCTCTCGCACTCTCCTAGGAGAAAAGCTATCTCCTCTCCTCTAAAAGCCGTTACGGTACGCTCCGTGTTTGTCCAGACTTCAGGGCCGACCAACAGTTTTTGGTTGGCGGCTACTGGCTCGTTAGAGCGCATTCCTGATTGGTCGGCAACCAACCAATCAGAGAATGGCTCAAAACCCATCCTTTCCTTTGGAGTGGATTCTTCGGGTTCCAAACATCATCAGAGTCTGGCCCGGTACCTCACGTATGCGTTCCCGTTGTTTTCGTGTCTGCTAGTATCTTCGAAATCGGCTGAGGGCAATTTTCCGGCAACGTAAACTTGAATCGATGATTCCTGTGTTTCTGTTTACTTGCCGGTGGTCGGTGGTGATGGTGCTTTGTTTTCTACTCCCATTTAACAGTTTTTCACTATTTTTGGGAGTAGAAAATACCACGTGTTTTCTCTCGTGTTTCACGGTTCCTTGCTGTGAACACGTGAATTTTCACGGCAGGTCGTAAGAGGGGTGCTCTATGCATATACCTCGACTCTTATACAACTGTTTCGGGCAGTATTTCCCGCTTTCATATCCGGTTTGACGAGTTCAAATCTGTCCGTTTTCGGCACCAAAGTTTGTCTCCTAGCTATGTTAGAGCAGGCGGTCGTAGGGAGTCTCGCTCGCTCGGTCTCTGTGTGGGAGCGGGCGGCCGTAGGCCGTCTCGCTCGCTCGGTCCGCTCCAAGCGACGCCTGCGCTGTCTATAAAGGTAACCCGAGGCGATTTTGCCATTTTTCTCGTAAAAATGAGTTTTCTGCAAATTTCTTATGCTTTCTCGGGCACCCTCATAGCGGCCGTAAATCATCTATTTTACGGCCGGCGACGTCGCTACTGACGGCGTCGCAACAGGCATAGACCAATTGCATAGTGGTCGGTGATGGTGGATAGAGTGTTTGTGTGTTAAACGTACCTATATACCTATGTATTTCACTATATCTATTATTATTCGATTTTGTGTTCCCGACGGAGTGATGTCTTAATTAATTGTTTCAGTGACGTCCACTAACACAAAAAAGTTTCCTGCTATTTCAACGGCACACTTGGCAGAAATCACCCTCTTTGGGTGGAGCCATCAAACAAAAAAGAAGAAGAAGAAGAAGAAACTTTCACGACAAAAACGCCTAACCGCTTCCTACACTTTCACCACTTAGTCGCGAGCATCGAGTTTTCAGCTATTCGAAGATCAGTATCTCTCTAATCTACAAACGTCTCTAGTGTGCACACAAGTGTTTGCTGTCCGGGGAATTACGCGGACAGCAGAGTGTGAGTGTAAATGTTACGACACGCGCCTGCAAGTGTAATAGCTCATTTACACTCTCGCGCGAGGCGCGAGGCGCGGCATTAGTCCGCGCTCGCACTCGCGTCGGAAGAGATTTTTTGTACACGAGTCAAAGGACCTCGCGACGAATAGAAGGGGGCCAGCGATAAAATAGCGCAAGACTTTTGGATCAGACAGTATTTTGGCCATAGAATGCCGGGTTACAGTCAACAGGCCAGATTTCGGGACGCCTGGTGCTGACGTGCTAGGAAATATGTTATTTTAATTAGTACCCCTAAAGTGTTTTGGAAAAGCTGAAAATGAATCAGTAGACAGTGGATGCAATAAAGAACTCGAAACAAATAGTCAGATTAATTCATAATCAACGCGTGGCGTCAGCATGTCCATACCATTATATTGCACGGCACCGTAGACCGACACGTCATAGACCGATGCGTGACATGTACGGAGATGCTGACGCCACGCGTTATATTATGAAGCAGTCTGACCATATGTTTCAAGTTCTTTATTGCATCCACTGTCTACTGATGAATTTTCAGGTTTTCCAAAACACTTTGGGATACTACCTAATTAAAATTACACCTTTCCTAGTTCGCCAGCGTCCCGAAACCTAGCCTGCTGATTAGGTGGGAACCTATCTTACTCACATTTCGCTTTTCAAACCATTAAGTTCCGGCGGTCTCGTACTTCGGCCAGCCTCTGACAGTTTACTCAAAATTCCTTGTCAAAATAGTGATTTCTACTCCTACTCTTTCTGTGTCCATGGAGCAAGACGCTGGAACGATCTCCCAGCAAATATACGAAACTCACCTTCGCAGGAATAATTCAAGACACTAAGGTGTATCTTGAATTATTATTACTACTTTTCTAAGAAGTAACCAGCTCTTCCCTTTCTCTTTATTTCCTCTCCTCGGACATTCTAACTTTAAAATATATTTGTATTTTATGCAGAGAAACTTATTCGTTTAATACTCTTTTCATCCTATCCATTCGAAAAGGACGACTTGGTTCGCCTTTAAGTGCGCCCAAAAGTGGTGTTTTCTATAAGAAACTTTATAAGTGCGCCGCAATTATCTTTGCGGATAATTGAATTTGGAACATCTTACGCCGAAGAAATCGAACGCAAATATTGTTTGAATAAAGACTGGCTGGTACGACGGCCCCTAGTCGCGCCGCCGGCTGAATAAAAAAAAACAAATGAAATTAAAAACGCGCGAACAAATGCCACTGTCGCCGCGCCCATCTACATCCAAACGAGATTCACCGTCACATTTTCCTCAAAATGAGCAAGATTCGGACATTATTTCAAACACGCAGAATATTAAATCTACAACAATCTCAATTCCTAATAAAACTGTAACAATAAATATTCATAATTGCGAAAATGTCTCAAATGCAAATATAAGAGTTTAGTTGTTTTATTATTAGATAGTATTTAATTTCAATTTAGTTGATACTCTGTGTTTTATTAATTAATAATATTACAATAAAATATGAGGCACCTTTTATTTTCTCATAGAAGGTGATGAAAAGTAGAGTGTATCACTCGGGCGCAAAATATTTTTGGCTCGGGCGCTTTTTTGAATCCCTCGCTACGTTCAAGATTCTACTAAAGAATCCCTCGCTACGCTCGGGATTCAAAAAAGCGCCCTCGCCGTAAAAATATTATTTTGCTCCCTTGTGATACAATCTACTATTATTTCCATAACGCGCGCATGTACCACTGCACAGGTTTAAGATTTTGCCATGTGCAGTGCCGGGATTATATATTTTTTTTTTAGTATGTGCCACTTGACTTAGTTCCGCCCGTCCCTCCTACCTATCTTACTCACATTCACCTAGGCCTTTTGCAGGGAAAGAACAATTTTACGTACTAAGTGGGTAGATAGGTATTGAAAAGTCATATGGATGAATGAATTAGTCATAAAAGAAAAGTGTAATGAAAGAAAAATTACACTTTTTACACGACTATCCAACAAAAGGAGTGTAACATGTTCACGGTTTATCTATGTATGTTTTCCGTTTCTTTATTCCACCATACCTTCTATACACTCGAACCGATTTAGAAGTATGTAGTATTGTTAGAATCGTTAGGTCATCCCGAGTGTCACAGGGTACCTTAACTGTCCAAATATCAATTAAATAGTTGTCTAAATGTCGAAATCTCCAAATGTCAATAAATTAACATAAATATATCGTGTTTAGTATCAAATGAAAGGCCTTATTGAGTACAGCGAATATATAAATGTATCTATATGGATAAATACATAAACCATAAATATTTTATAAAAAAAACGTAATAAAAATAATCATATATACAATAGTTCACTTTTTGTAATGGCATTCGTGTTTTTTATTCCTTATCTATAATATTCTTATAGTTTATGGTGTTCATTATCTCTGCCTCTATGTATAGAAGAGACAATGGGTTTAGTTTTTCTTCAGATAATGAAGACCTCTGATAATTCTTCACTCGTCTTAAACAAGAAAAGCTATTTTCACCAGAAGAATTTGTGGCCGGAGTGCAAAGCGCGATACGGAGAGCTACCTATATCCAATTTTGGGTAAACGTTGCACAGAGGCTCTCAATCTCTCAACATTCCTGAACCAAATCATCCTCTAAATCAGGGCTGTCCAACATGATGCCCGCGGGCAGCATGCGGCCCGCGACCTCACTTTTTGCGGCTCGCGGAGCATTTTGAAGAAATAAGGATTTTGAGGAACTTTGAAATTTAACTAACATAAAAGACATTGACTCAATTAAAGAAGAATTCTAAAATCGATTTAGCGACCTTACAAAACTCGAAAGGGAGATTTCAGTTTTTAATGAGCGCCTTATAATTTCAGTTGAGAATGTAAGCGGAATAGACCTTCAACAGGAATTGTGTGATTTGCAATAAGATCGTTTTTACCAAGGAAGAACAAGCTGAGGATTGAGCGTATTCAAAAACGATTTATACGTCATCTAAATTACCGCTTATTTTCCAACGGCTTGTCGTACGCTGAAGGTCTGCAACGCTACGGTTTAGAGACATTAGAGGACCGGCGAGTAGTATCAGATATGTCGTTTCTACATAAAATTGTTCATACTGGGTTGGACAGTTCATACCTCCTGAGTAGGGTGAGCATACGAGCGCCTTCCCGACTCGCACGTGCTCACTCAACTTTTTACGTACCAAGGTTCAACACTAACTATGGTTCCAATTCGTTATTGCCGCGCGTTATGCATGCATACAATGTATGCTTTAACGATATTGACATATTTAACCATCAGAATAGTCGATCCTTTGTTAAGGAGGTACGTGAAAAACTGATTATCAGATCGGATTGAATTAGCATGCACAAGCACTCACAAGCGCATTCGCACTACAGATACACACACCCACACACACATACATACACAAACACACACATACAAACATACACATACACACACTCACACATACACGCTCTCCATCACACAAACACACACTAAAATCCATACACTCGCACCTAGCGATTTTAACTGTTACTTTTAAATTCTTTTTGGTTTTATTTATTTTGTATTGTTTAGCATATTTTGTAATCCTTATATAGCAAATAATTTAAAACATCATTGGCTTTGTTACTGGTATAATATATATATATATATATATATATATATATATATATATATATATATATATATATATATATTATACCAGTAACAAATATATAATATAATATATATATATATATATATATATATATATATATATATATATATATATATATATATATATATATATATATATATATATATATTATATAGTAATATATATATATATATATATATATATATATATATATATATATATATATTATATATATATATATATATATATATATATATATATATATATATATATATATATATATATATATATATATATATATATATATATATATATATATATATATATATATATATATATATATATATATATATATTGTTGCGACGCCGTCAGTAGCGACGTCGCCGGCCGTAAAATAGATGATTTACGGCCGCTATGAGGGTGCCCGAGAAAGCATAAGAAATTTGCAGAAAACTCATTTTTACGAGAAAAATGGCAAAATCGCCTCGGGTTACCTTTATAGACATCGCAGGCGCCGCTTGGAACGGATCGAGCGAGCGAGACGGCCTACGGCCGCCCGCTCCCACACTGAGACCGAGCGAGCGAGACTCCCTACGACCGCCAGCTCTAACATAGCTAGGAGACAAACTTTGGTGCCGAAAACGGACAGTATTGAACTCGTCAAACCGGATATGAAAGCGGGAAATACTGCCCGAAACCGTGGTATAAGAGTCGAGGTATATGCATAGAGCACCCCTCTTACGACCTGCCGTGAAAATTCACGTGTTCACAGCAAGGAACCGTGAAACACGAGAGAAAACACGTGGTATTTTCTACTCCCAAAAATAGTGAAAAACTGTTAAATGGGAGTAGAAAACAAAGCACCATCACCACCGACCACCGGCAAGTAAACAGAAACACAGGAATCATCGATTCAAGTTTACGTTGCCGGAAAACTGCCCTCAGCCGATTTCGAAGATACTAGCAGACACGAAAACAACGGGAACGCATACGTGAGGTACCGGGCCAGACTCTGATGATGTTTGGAACCCGAAGAATCCACTCCAAAGGAAAGGATGGGTTTTGAGCCATTCTCTGATTGGTTGGTTGCCGACCAATCAGGAATGCGCTCTAACGAGCCAGTAGCCGCCAACCAGAAACTGTTGGTCGGCCCTGAAGTCTGGACAAACACGGAGCGTACCGTAACGGCTTTTAGAGGAGAGGAGATAGCTTTTCTCCTAGGAGAGTGCGAGAGGTCAATAGAAAAGGGAAGATCCCCACCTTTCACGGAAAGCTGTCCGCGGCGTGTCCATTGGTGGACACGAAAGCAGGTGCACGACAGGTGCACGGCGAGAACCGCGGAAGTGAGTACAAATATGGGCCCCTGGGCCATACCAAATCACTCGCTCTCTCAGTTCCACAGCAAACAGTCAACCGACTAGGAAGGAAGGAAGGAAGGAACCCCAACGACTACGAAGACCGCGCCCTGGAACCGCTCCGCTGCCCTTGCAGTCTGGAAGCCAGTCGCGAGCGGCTCTACTGCACCGTGCAGTATTGAGCGCGGTCTAAGTGACGGACACTACGGTCGACGAGACACTCTCTCCTATTCGGGGAGTTGAGTGCCGGTCCGAGTCGGGAATTACGGTCCGACTCGTGATTTACGGTCGACGGGACGCTCGCTCCAGTCGTGGAGTTCGAGCGCCGGTCCAAGTTGGGACCTTCGGAGAGCCGGGTCCACGCGGCGCACACGCGGTCAGACGGCGCACACAGGCGCAGTCAGACACACGCGGGCGCAGACGGGCGCACATAGGCGCAGTCTGGTGCGCATCGGCGCACACGCGGCACCCACGCGGCGCACACGCGGTCAGACGGCGCACACAGGCGCAGTCAGACACACGCGGGCGCAGACGGGCGCACATAGGCGCAGTCTGGTGCGCATCGGCGCACACGCGGCACCCACGCGGCGCACACGCGGTCAGACGGGCGCACATAGGCGCAGTCAGACACACGCGGGCGCAGACGGGCGCACAAAGGCGCAGTCTGGTGCGCATCGGCGCACACGCGGCACCCACGCGGCGCACACGCGGTCAGACACACGCGGTCGCAGACGGGCGCACATAGGCGCAGCACAGGCGGACGCAGCACAGGCGGACGCAGCACAGGCGGACGCAGCACAGGCGGACGCAGCACAGGCGGACGCAGCACAGGCGGACGCAGCACAGGCGGACGCAGCACAGACGAGCGCACCCAGGCGCAGTCAGGCACACGCAGGCGCACCCAGGCGCACTCAGGCGCACTCAGGAGCACGCAGGCGCACAGAGGCGCCGCTCGACAACAGAGAGATCTTGTTCGACCCGCTGCCCGGGAAGAACAGGATAGCGACACTTAGAAAATAAGATTAATTGTTATATACTTATGTTTACTGTACAATAAAGAATTTTATAAATTGTGTATGTACCTAGGTTAATTGCGGTACCTAGGCTATGTCCTATTGTAAAATTGTATTTGTTATACACCTTATGCACTTTGTTATGCATCCTAGACTAAGATCTCATATTTGTAAATTTATGGTGTGTCATTGAAGTTCATCGAAAAATAATATGCCGTGTTGGCACTAGTGAGTCGAAGGCGTGTTTTATTGGTGCAGGGGACGGGGAGTAAAACGGTGGTAAGAGACAGACTGAGGCGTATCGAGGCTTGCAGCAGGTGTCGTGGCCGCCCGTTACGGGGCAAGCGGCGACCAAGCGGTGGACCTCTTTTTACAGTCCTGGGTCCACACAGCGCTGGGTCGGTCCGTGCCACAGGGCACTGCATATGTTGGGCAACGGGCGCAACATAGAAGCTGGTCCTTCGAGCCGGATAGCCATCAGTAAAATACCGTTACTCTCCCGTCGTGCACCAATAAATCACGATGAGCCTTCGTAGTGGAAAAAGTCGTCGCGACCCACAAGCAGCTGACCGCAGCGCTGCGAGGGACGGCGACACCGTGACAGAGGTCACAATCCAAGATTCACAGATGAGCGACCTAGCAACCACGAGCGTCACGGTAACACGAGTTGGCAACTCGCCTCAGGGGGCAATGGGCCCACCGACCGCGCAGCCACTAACGCCAGCAGCTCGGGTAGCAGGCGCATACCCGGAGCGCGGCACGCCGTACGTCGTGGACAATGCAGCCGCTATAACTCAAGGGGGTGCGACAGGAAGGCCCGCCGACTGGACAGCGAGTCTATGCAGCCGTGAAAGCGGCATGACGCCGCACAGTAGGTGCAAGCGTCGCTTCGCCGAGGCAGCACAGCGAGCATTTCGCGAGAAACAGCGGATTGAGGACGAGATATCCGAGCTGCGCGATGCTTCCGAACGAACGGTGCTCCGTAACCGAACGGAGACGCTGCAGGCGAGACTCGCCGACCTGCGCCGAGCCACGGAACTCGAGCAAGACATCATCGTCGCTGAGGAAGAAGAGGCCGAGGACGCTCCAAGCCTTGGACGTTCGATGGCACGCACTCGGATTCCCCTCGAGAAAACTCCCATACCGCAGTGGATCGACCACTCAAACCAGGCGGTAGGGGACACGGCGCAGCGGCAACGAGCGAGGGATATGGACGCCTTCGCAGGCGCTTTCCCGCAAGCACCAGGCCCGCCACAATCACCGACACCGCACGCGACCACTGCGTGCGAAGGGATTCTCTTGCGGCATACATTGCCGCGGGAATTGCCGGTGTTCGACGGTGACCCAGAACGGTGGCTGGTCTTCGCGTCACAGCTGGAGCAGCAGACCCAGATCTTGACGCGAGCTGAAGTAATAATGAGACTACAGCGGTGCCTGAAGGGAAAGGCGTATCAAACTGTGTCCGCTCTCCTCTCCGATTCAGAACAACTACCACGGATAAGAGAGATACTAGAGCGACGATTCGGGAGACCAGACCTTCTCATCGGGCGCCTTATCAACCAGGTGCGCAGCTTGCGGCCATTGACCAGCACTTCAACGACAAGCGAAGAAGTGATCGATTTCACGGTGACAGTTGGCAACCTCATAGCTTCAATGAGGTCCCTGAAGCGGCCAGAGTACGCGTATAACCTGGAGATACTGCGCGAACTGGAAGCCAAGCTGTCGGGCCATCACCTGTCGGGCTGGAGTGAAGCCATTATAGAGAAACACGGAGGCAATCCGTCATTATTTGATTTCTCAGAGTACATGGACAAACTCGGGCGACAGGCCACGGCGGTGAATCGAGCCAACTGGGGAGTTAAGCCGTCTAAACCGAAGGGGTACGAGTCGATGCCTGCACAGAAGCGGGTGTATGCGACGACTGCTGATACACAGCAGTCGACGTCCGCACCACAGTCAAAGAGTGACACCAAGTACACACCGCCCGCAGCTTCCGGTCCAAAGGAAGACGGTCCGAAGTGCGAGGTGTGCTACACGCGTGGACACGCAATAGCACGGTGCAAAAAGTTTCTGAAATGGACAGAAAGCCAGCGCTCAAGATGGGTGCAGACTTCTGGAGCCTGCTTCCGGTGCCTCAAGAGGGGGCACTACGCGAGGGACTGCCGCACCGCCAAGGCGACACACCCACTGCTCACCGATAGCAGAAGGGCGGCGCAGTCACCAACGCCAACGGAAGACAAGGAAGAAGACCGGAAGAGTAGCACCGGCTACAACTACTACATCGAAGCAGCGCGAGCAACAGACGGCAAGGCTTGTGTTGCCAAACGAGAGGGGTTGCTGCGCGTCGCCTCAATAGTAGTAAGGGGTCCCAAGAGCAGCATCCCGATACTCGCTCTTCTTGACGAAGGGTCAAGCGTCACGCTGATTGAGGACAGCGTGGCGAGGGAAATCGGCGTCTGCGGGAAGCAGAGCGCGATTGTCCTAAAGAGCGTAGCGGGACCACGCAAGGAAAATACCCGACTGGTGGACCTTGAAGTGAGGGACGCCCTGAATGCAGAATGGCATCAGATGACGTCCGTGAACACCATTGAAAGGCTCAATGGACCCGAGCAGGAATCGTTGGAAAGCAAATGGGACAAGTGGCCCCATCTGCATGGCATACAGATTCCGCAATATCGGGGCAAGGCACAAATGATTATCGGCATGGATAATTACCGCCTCATAGCGCCCCAAAGTATCGTCTGGGGACCACTAGGGTTACCCACCGCCACCCGGAGCTTGCTCGGGTGGACGATCAGCGGACAGGTCCAGAAGAAATCGGACAAAGCGGCAGTTTACCACACACGCAAGCAGTCGGGGAATCAACTGGATACCGACAATCAGCATGCGGAGGCAACAATGGCTACCCCGAGGCGCCTCGAGAACGGCCGTTGGAAAACGGGCCTGCACTCGCGCCACGAGGGGGAGAGGCCCCCCCGGAGCCGCTTCCATGCCATCAGTCAAGTAAAGAACGACCGATGGGCAACGGGCCCGCTCGGCTGCACGAGGGAAGAAACGGAGGAGGAAAGATGTTGCTGGTCACGCATCTCCTACCTACCGCCTCAAAGCGGCACACGCCCAAACCAGCCGAAAAACAGCAGGCCGACGGCAGGTTTGGAAGCATTGGCAGAGGAGCCAATGATGGACCAGGAACAGCGCGGTCAAGGGAAGCAAGCGCGACTTGTCCACAAAAAAGGATACCGGCTGCAAGCCGATGAAAGACCGGCGGACACCAGGGAGAATGCAGTCCCCTACGAAGGAGTCTTCGAGAGTGGTTGTCGCCGGCGGAATCCGCCACGTGGGGGAGAGGCCCTAACGCAGCGGAAGATGGAGTGGAACTCCATGACCAACGATCAAGTGATTAACGGTCAAAACAAGCAACGTCACGATCTGCAAGCTCATGGAGCACGGAGATTCGTCGATGCAGGCGAGCAAGCAATACATCGCCGCTCAGTACAAGGTGGACGCGGACAAGCACGCTCCGTTCAGCCACAAGTACAACAAGTCAGTCATGGAGCCCGGAGAGCTCATGATGACAAAAAACAAGGACGTAATCTCGAAACGGACAGCACTCCGTCCGAGAAGAATACGACCAGGCGAGAGGTTCATCCACCCCAGAAGTCCGCCACGACTAAGGAGTCAACGGCGGCGAGAAGACCGGCAACAAAGCAGCCGGCAAAGGCCAACGTACCGGCCAAGAAGTCTGCCCCAGCGAAGGCAGCGAAGGCCAACGTACCGGCCAAGAAGTCTGCCCCAGCGAAGGCAGCAAAGGCCGACGTACCGGCCAAGAAGTCTGCCCCAGCGAAGGCAGCGAAGGCCAACGTACCGGCCAAGAAGTCTGCCCCAGCGAAGGCAGCAAAGGCCAACGTACCGGCCAAGAAGTCTGCCCCAGCGAAGGCAGCAAAGGCCAACGCACCGGCCAAGAAGTCCGCTCCAGTAAAAGCGGCAAAGGCCAACGCACCGGCCATAAAGTCCGCCCCAGCTGAAAAGGCGGCAACTGCCAAGTCAGCGACGGCAAAGAAACCAGCCGCAACGAAGCGAGCCGCAGTCCACAGTGCGACAGCGGCCGAGAATCAAGCGACACGCTAAGGCAGCAAGCCCGACGTCCTGTTGCAAGCTGAGGAAGCCTGGCGAGCGAAAACGTGGAGCACAAGGAGTGCCCGACGCAGAGGTGCGTACGGTTTCCACAACGATATTGCCGCCAGCAAGTCAGCACGGGTGAGAGCAGACACCATGCAACAGAGTCGGAGGAGGGCCAAGGAGGTCCTGGCAAGCAAGCCGAAGCAAGAGATACCCCAGCAAGGGATGAAATCCCGGAAGCAACACAGCAGTGCGCAACCGGAACCATGAAGCAGTGAGAAGCTCCGATAAGCATGGACAGCAATCGTCATGCCACGCCGCAGACATCAACGAGGGCAAGCAAGCCGACGACTACTGGCGAAAGGAGTCACTTTCTCATTGGGTCACCGCAGCCAGTGCTACCGTTATGCCCCCAGACGAAAGGGTGGACCTACGGAAGCAGTGGCGGTTCAGCCAAGCCTTGGCGAACCAGTTTTGGAAGAGATGGGTGAAGGAATACCTTCCCCACTCTAGCCAAACGAACGAAATGGCACGAGCGCAAACCGCGACATAGCCATCAATGACGTCGTGTTCATGGCGGAACCAAACACGACTCGCGGGACGTGGACTAGAGGTGTCGTAACCGCTGTACACCCGGGCGCAGACGGGTTGGTACGAGTGGTCGACCTCCGCACCGCAACCGGTCGGATCAGCCGAAGACCCATCACCAAAGTGGCCGTGATACTAGAGGCCGAAAATGAAGACACGGGACGTGTCGAGGGGGAGGATGTTGCGACGCCGTCAGTAGCGACGTCGCCGCCGTAAAATAGATGATTTACGGCCGCTATGAGGGTGCCCGAGAAAGCATAAGAAATTTGCAGAAAACTCATTTTTACGAGAAAACTGGCAAAATCGCCTCGGGTTACCTTTATAGACATCGCAGGCGCCGCTTGGAACGGATCGAGCGAGCGAGACGGCCTACGGCCGCCCGCTCCCACACTGAGACCGAGCGAGCGAGACTCCCTACGACCGCCAGCTCTAACATAGCTAGGAGACAAACTTTGGTGCCGAAAACGGACAGTATTGAACTCGTCAAACCGGATATGAAAGCGGGAAATACTGCCCGAAACCGTGGTATAAGAGTCGAGGTATATGCATAGAGCACCCCTCTTACGACCTGCCGTGAAAATTCACGTGTTCACAGCAAGGAACCGTGAAACACGAGAGAAAACACGTGGTATTTTCTACTCCCAAAAATAGTGAAAAACTGTTAAATGGGAGTAGAAAACAAAGCACCATCACCACCGACCACCGGCAAGTAAACAGAAACACAGGAATCATCGATTCAAGTTTACGTTGCCGGAAAACTGCCCTCAGCCGATTTCGAAGATACTAGCAGACACGAAAACAACGGGAACGCATACGTGAGGTACCGGGCCAGACTCTGATGATGTTTGGAACCCGAAGAATCCACTCCAAAGGAAAGGATGGGTTTTGAGCCATTCTCTGATTGGTTGGTTGCCGACCAATCAGGAATGCGCTCTAACGAGCCAGTAGCCGCCAACCAGAAACTGTTGGTCGGCCCTGAAGTCTGGACAAACACGGAGCGTACCGTAACGGCTTTTAGAGGAGAGGAGATAGCTTTTCTCCTAGGAGAGTGCGAGAGGTCAATAGAAAAGGGAAGATCCCCACCTTTCACGGAAAGCTGTCCGCGGCGTGTCCATTGGTGGACACGAAAGCAGGTGCACGACAGGTGCACGGCGAGAACCGCGGAAGTGAGTACAAATATGGGCCCCTGGGCCATACCAAATCACTCGCTCTCTCAGTTCCACAGCAAACAGTCAACCGACTAGGAAGGAAGGAAGGAAGGAACCCCAACGACTACGAAGACCGCGCCCTGGAACCGCTCCGCTGCCCTTGCAGTCTGGAAGCCAGTCGCGAGCGGCTCTACTGCACCGTGCAGTATTGAGCGCGGTCTAAGTGACGGACACTACGGTCGACGAGACACTCTCTCCTATTCGGGGAGTTGAGTGCCGGTCCGAGTCGGGAATTACGGTCCGACTCGTGATTTACGGTCGACGGGACGCTCGCTCCAGTCGTGGAGTTCGAGCGCCGGTCCAAGTTGGGACCTTCGGAGAGCCGGGTCCACGCGGCGCACACGCGGTCAGACGGCGGCACACAGGCGCAGTCAGACACACGCGGGCGCAGACGGGCGCACATAGGCGCAGTCTGGTGCGCATCGGCGCACACGCGGCACCCACGCGGCGCACACGCGGTCAGACGGCGCACACAGGCGCAGTCAGACACACGCGGGCGCAGACGGGCGCACATAGGCGCAGTCTGGTGCGCATCGGCGCACACGCGGCACCCACGCGGCGCACACGCGGTCAGACGGGCGCACATAGGCGCAGTCAGACACACGCGGGCGCAGACGGGCGCACAAAGGCGCAGTCTGGTGCGCATCGGCGCACACGCGGCACCCACGCGGCGCACTACGCGGTCAGACACACGCGGTCGCAGACGGGCGCACATAGGCGCAGCACAGGCGGACGCAGCACAGGCGGACGCAGCACAGGCGGACGCAGCACAGGCGGACGCAGCACAGGCGGACGCAGCACAGGCGGACGCAGCACAGGCGGACGCAGCACAGACGAGCGCACCCAGGGCGCAGTCAGGCACACGCAGGCGCACCCAGGCGCACTCAGGCGCACTCAGGAGCACGCAGGCGCACAGAGGCGCCGCTCGACAACAGAGAGATCTTGTTCGACCCGCTGCCCGGGAAGAACAGGATAGCGACACTTAGAAAATAAGATTAATTGTTATATACTTATGTTTACTGTACAATAAAGAATTTTATAAATTGTGTATGTACCTAGGTTAATTGCGGTACCTAGGCTATGTCCTATTGTAAAATTGTATTTGTTATACACCTTATGCACTTTGTTATGCATCCTAGACTAAGATCTCATATTTGTAAATTTATGGTGTGTCATTGAAGTTCATCGAAAAATAATATGCCGTGTTGGCACTAGTGAGTCGAAGGCGTGTTTTATTGGTGCAGGGGACGGGGAGTAAAACGGTGGTAAGAGACAGACTGAGGCGTATCGAGGCTTGCAGCAGGTGTCGTGGCCGCCCGTTACGGGGCAAGCGGCGACCAAGCGGTGGACCTCTTTTTACAGTCCTGGGTCCACACAGCGCTGGGTCGGTCCGTGCCACAGGGCACTGCATATGTTGGGCAACGGGCGCAACATATATATATATATATATATATATATATATAGTATATATATATATATATATATATATATATATATATATATATCTGCCGTGTTATGACTATACCACGTAACCCGCGAAACACTGAACTGAGATAATCGCTCTTAAAGTTTTTAAACAGATCTATCCGTTTTATTCCTAAACTACACCATAACTTTTCTTGGGGTATTTTTCATATCATAGATCATTTAAAGTTCTTCAAATCCTACCTACAAAAAAATACTCTATATTCAGTATAAGTATTTTTAAATGATAAATATCTCTTTTTTCCCACAAATTCAATAGCAAACAGTGTACTTTATGATGACAATACCACGTATTATTGGGTTACGTGGTTTTGTAATTATAATATTAGAGTTTATTTTTATTATTTATGGATATTAAAGCCTGTGTAGTCAATGGAAAAAAATCTTAGGTGTCTTTAGATTACTTAATATATATATATAATTTTCATACTAAAATTTTGTAAGAGTTTTTTATATTACCAAATATAAAAAAATAAGCAGACAGGCAATAAAATTAAGTAAAATTGCATAAAAACACTTAGAAAGGTATGTGAAATATACATAAATTGTTTTTATTAAGTATAATAAATTATACAGTCATTTATAATATTATTACTTACTTACTATGCAGTTACAAGTTACCAGATTAGATTTAGTTTATTTTTTTTACTTCTCGACCTCCTTCAAACTATAATCATCTGGAAGGTTTTCATTAACTTCGAGGTTTTCAAAAACTCCCTACGTGAAGCGGGCATACATTTAGCCAACTTTAGGAGGTCTTCTTTTTTTTCTTATTTATCCCTGAACACGAGTCCTGGTGATCCAGATCTGTTAAAGTGTGAACACTGATATCATTGCCTTTGGAGATTGCGTTCTGAAGTTTAATCTGCAGAGATTTTTTGTATACATTTAACTCTAAAAACTCTGCTTGCTCGTAAGCGTTCTTAGCGAATAGTTTTGTAGAACCTCTTCTAAATTCAACCACTTTTAGGTTTGAAATGTTGTATGACTTAGGGAACTTGACTGTCATCTCATCTTAAAATTTCACGAAGTCTATATATCGGAGACTTTGCACCTCCAAATTGCGCCTAGAAGCTTTTATTTTCATCTGAAAATCTTCGTAGTCATACAGATCACCAGCAGTGTTGATTTTTCGCGCAATACACGCATGAACGCTGTCGGCAGCCATAAAAGTATGACCTGGTTCCAAGTATGTAATTTTGATGGTTTCTACCTCAACGCTAGAGTCATTGACTATTCTTAGTAATGCTGAGTACAGCGTTTTGTTTTATTTTGCGAGGTACAATTGTCCATGTAAAATATAACCTTAGTTAGGTTATATTCCAATTAGCCTGACTAACAGTGGGAATATTCAAAGTAATTGAATTGCCTCGGCGGGCTGCTGAGGCCCGCGCCGCGACCGAGCCGCGGCACGTGGTTTAGTCGTAATACGCTAGTACTATGGGCTGCGATATTTATTGCGATAAAACCCTATAATAGTGGTTTACGTATTTTAGTCATAATAATTTTTTAAAAAATTGGGTTACGTGGTTTGTCCACCACGTATATCTCGGGAATGAAACGTCATAATGAAAAAGTAATAATACAGTTATATAGTATTCGAAGAATAGAATTGAATAAGCCTTATTCCGACAAAACCACGTAACCCGGGTTGCGTGGTTTTGTTGAACACGGCAGATATATATATATATATATATATATATATATATATATTTATATATATATATATATATATATATATATATATATATATATATATATATATATATATATATATATATATATATATATATATATATATATATATATATATATATATATATATATATATATATATATATATATATATATATATATATATATATATATATATATATATATATATATATATATATATATATATATATATATATATATATATATATATATATATATATATATATATATATATATATATATATATATATATATATATATATATATATATATATATATATATATATATATATATATATATATATATATATATATATATATATATATATATATATATATATATATATATATATATATATATATATATATATATATATATATATATATATATATATATATATATATATATATATATATATATATATATATATATATATATATTATGCTTATACGTATTTTTTTATGCTGTATGTTTTTAAGAAAAATAAAATTAAATAAAATTAAAACTGGATTGACTTATTCAAGCTGCTGCCAGAAAAACGATACCCCAACATGCGAAACTTAGGGCTTACACTGGGCTCAATGCTGGGAAGCAAGTATCTTTGCGAAAGTAGCTTTTCCAACATGAAATTTATAAAGTCAAAATATAGATGTCCCCCCTTTGATGTCACTTACTCAGCTGCTTCGTTTATCAACAACAAATATTATTGTTCATATTGATGCATTAGTTAGTGAAAACCAACGTCCTCAAATTTTCCACTATTTTATTTGTAACTACACTTGCGAGCAACTAAATCGACTCACCCCCTCAGTTCGGATAAAAACTAGTTTTTTTCTAAAATGACTAACCGGATGTACACCAAATATATACTTTTATGAAAACATAATTATTTAGCTTTCTAATTACACTTTTTTATAAAAATGGGTTCAGAACTTTTTAAAATAATAATAACTGAACGGAATTATTGGAAAGTACGCTATTCGTCGCAAAAAGTTTCCGCGTCTTAATCACTCCTAAATCCCCCTGGAACAGGTTTATTTTTAGCAGTCACTTATCAGTAGTTGACGCGAAAAAATCTCCGTAAGCTAAACTCATTATTATCGTAAAAGTATGGATACTACCTACACCAAAAAAGACCGCTCAGGTCATTGCTTTATTGTAGCAGGGTCTTAGTTAACGTACAGGTGCTTGTTAAGTGAAATTTTGTCAGTCTGCCATCTTAAGAGTAAAAAAGAGGTTTGAACAAACTGGTACCATCAATCGGAGACCAAATAGCAGCCGGTTCCGATGCACTTCTGAGAGAGATGACCGTTACATCCCTGCGACGTTACTGCAGAATCGCGACCTCGCTGGCGTTAATGTACAGCAGGAGCTGAGACAAGTTCAAGGGATAGCTGTCGGTCAGTGAACGATCAGAAGACGCTTGAAAAAATCCAACCTCGTTCCAAAAAGACCTATCACAGGCCTTAAATTGACCACACGCCACCAGCAAGCGCGCTTTTAATTTTCTCGAGAGGACGTCAGTTGGAGCATATAGCAATGGCGGTCAGTTTTATTTACTGACGAAAGCGGAAAGTCTCTGTAAAGCAGTCACAGAATAGGCTGGGTCTCCAGGCGTCCAGGTGAGTGATTTTCGCAGTGCTGCTTCGCTGAAACAGTCTCCTACGGCGGCGTTTCCTGCATGGTGTGGGCTGGCATTTCTTTAGAAGGAAGGTACAACCTCGTTTTCGTGCGAGGGGGAGGTCGGAGAGAAGGCCTGAATGCTAACCGCTATATCAAATTATTCTCCTGGATCATGTCATACCGTATGAACGATTTATTGGAAAAAACTCTGTTAATACATGATAATGCACGGTGTCACACAGCGTGTATCACTCGGCGATTCTTAGATGAAGTTGGTTTGGAGACGATGGGCTGGCCAGATCTCAGTCCAGACATGAATCCCATCGATAATTTGTGAAACGAACTGAAACGAAGAGTCCGAGCCAGAAATCCGGCAACTTCTAATATCGACGAGCTCAAGACAGCGTTGTTAGAGGAATGGGATGGTATTCCTCAAGACTTGACTAAAAATCTCATCAGGACGTTGAGGAACCGCATGCGAGCTGTCATCTGGGCAAGGGGGGGAGGGGGGGGGGGGGGGGGTAACAGTAAATATAAATTTATTTAACGTTCCTTCTTAGGTTTGCATTTTCCGTTTTAATTTAATTTTATTTATCTCCAGTTTTCTACTCCTAAACTTCCATTTGACTCCCCTTTTTAGATGTTATGTAATTTAAAAAAAATCTTAAGCGGATTTTCATGATTATGATATTAACGGACAGCTAACAAAACAAGGGTTTAAAAAATATATAATCGTATAGATCTACTTAGCCATTTCTGAAAAAAATAAGTTTTTTTCAGCACTGAGGGGGTGAGTCGATTTAGTTGCTCGCAAGTGTAGCTGACCCGTGCCCACTTCGTTGGGCGGTAAACATTTACTTGTGATGAAATTATGAGTTTGGTTTGGTTAGTACTGAGTGCTATGATTTATTTCCTGACTTCCAAAAGGAATGCTATATTTCTGTGGCAATTAGGCAAAACTACATAAGTCAGAAATACCATTTTCTCAGGGGAGCATTTTGAAATTAATGATAACTTCAAATCTGTTAATCTATGTTATTTTTTTTATATAACATGACTAAAATTGGCACATGGAATAAAAGATGTGATGTGTAATTTCAAAATAATATGTATTAATAAAAAGATAACTAACTAATGCTACTATGACCACCTATCAATAGTTAAGAAAAAGTACATAAGTTACACATATGTAGTTTTGCTCATCTGAACAATATATAACTATTGAGAAAGTAGGTGCTATAACTTCTTTTATATTGTGCTTCGAGTTATGTAGTTTTTCCCAATGAAAGAGTAAAAAAACGCTGCTAAATGGTCATTATAACTCATTTTGGCCAAAAAACGACTTATGTAGTTTTGCCTAATTGCCACAGATTTTTACTGCATATGTATGTACATATGTATTTGCATGCTAATTTGGCTATATTAGCGGGTTTCAAATGAGTGAATGAAATGATTATGATTGAATAAGGTACCTATATTTATTTTAATATTTTCAAAACTTCTCTGCATACTATATTAGATGTAATTATTTGGTGCCAAAATATATTGTCTTTCAGGAGTTCCAACCCGAGATACGGTCGCGGTTTTATACCTATGTATGTCGTATTATCTCTTTAACTATTTATGCAGTAAAAAGGAAATTATATGTAGTAAAAGGGAAAGGTCTTTTGTTTTAAAGACTTGAAACAATAAATTTACTTATTTTGATAAGAATTTATAATTGTTGATAATATGATCAATAAAAATGACCTAACGATTAAAATTATTTTTTTAATATAAAAAACTATTTTTTGTGACCTAAATATAAAAGTTATATATATGCTGTGGCTGACTTTTTTGTAGGTATTATCAATCTCTACAACTTTTCTCTAAAACTCAATCATATATCTCTCAACGTTAAGACAGAGTTCGTGAGAAACGTTTTCATTCGACTGTTTTTTCTCCGACTTACTTTGCAAATCCGACTACCGCGAAAAACGTTTTTTTATTTTTCAGGATTTAATATATAGCCTATGACACTCACAACTAACGTGGCTTTCTATTGGTAAAAGAATTTTCAAAATCGGTTCAGTAGATCCAGAGATCACTCCCTACAACCTCACAAACTTTACCTCTTTATAATATTAGTAGAGAAGTATAGATTTGTATTTTTTTAGTAATTTAAAATAAAATGTAAACGCGTTTTTCTTTTTATACCATACCTATTAAAACTCACTGATAAGGTTGCATACGGCGACCTTCAAACCTCATTTTTTTAAAGCGGTCCTTGGGGCACCTGCAGTTGGACGGCCCTGCTCTAAATAATTGGGATAATTTTGCACGAGGGAATGAGCGTTTTCTGTGGCTCTTGGTATTTGGAAGTTCACCGATTCTAGCCTGCGCCCCCCGTGCCGCCACCCTACTTCGCCTGGCATAGTGGTTTAGTGGTTTAGGTCGCCTGATCTTACATTGTAAGATTCCGGGTTCGATCCAGGCTGGGTCACTATTTCCGTTGGAATAAAATTAACGGAATTGCATTTTGATTCTGTCGATCGAATGCAACAACATGACACACACTTACACGCATGTTACATGCACACATACATATAAACACTTCATTGTAGGGTAGGTTGTAAGAGATTGTCATGATAAACTCGCCCATTGTGAAATTTCACAATAAAGAGTAGAAACAAACAAACAAATGAACAAATATAACAACATAGGTTAGGCGTATTGCTAAGTCGCAAAGGGGGCTTGAAAAATGTATCCAAATGACATTTAGCATTGCAAGTTGTCACCTGCAATGGGCGAACCCGTCACCCCAGGCTGCTATAACAATATATGATTGTTCTTTCAGCCATGGGATGAGCGTAGAGACTTGGGAACAATACAGTCCACTAGTTACACTAACTGGCCCGCGAGAGTCCAACCCTTACCGCCAAGCACCGGGTAGTTAACCCAGCGGGCAGACCAAGCACCCCCGCTACCAGTTGTAGTCGGATGTCTCGTCCTCCCGACTGGTTACAGGTTTGAGATAACGGAGTCGTTTAAAGACTCCCCCGGTCATCTGTCGGAATGCACAGTTGACTGGCTGACGCCGCGTGGTACGCAAACGGTTTCGTGCAGCTTGGGCCACAAGATCCACTTTGTTCTCAGGGTAGCCTCCTCGTGTGGAAGGCTACCACGGGTAAGACTCTCGCGTCTCAGGCCACACGGCTGGTGGACCGGTTTTGTCCTGGTGGGATTGCATCCGGCGCTACTGGACGTTTTGTACACCGTTCGCCGACGCCTATCGGTTGTGCACTCTGATTAATTGCTGAAGGAGTCTGGAGACTATGGAAATATACTGTCTCTTAAGCATCGGGGGTGGATGTTGACCTGTCGTCAACCACTCTTGGCTACCTGATCCTGAATTCAGAGCCGGGCAAAAGATCCGCGATAGATTCAAACCGAATCACCGCTGAACATACGGCAGGTAGAGGTCGCGCAAGTGTCTTCGAACCTGTGACCAGTCGGGAGGTTGGAGGTATCCTGAAGGTTAATTTCAGACGGAGATATCCTTCCAAAACTGACAGACAAGGAGAGGCTACCCGCTCGGTACCTTTCCCGGTGCCCCGCCGTAAGGCGTCGGCCTCTGTCGGGCAGGTGGCGTTACTAGACAGTGGATTGTTTTTCGTCATAAGTCTTCTGCGCTCACCTCACGGGAGACAGAACGATCCAATATTGTTAAAACTTCCTGAGGTGACGGGTTAGCCCATTATAGTCGGCAACTCTTGTTGGTACGCAAACCGTTCAAGCCCAGGTGTGCCCTAAGAACGATTCCTAAGGGGAAACTGACCCACAGGGCACAGGTGCCAACCCGGGCTCGAACTTCTACTTGGAGGCTTACCGGATTGGTGCTGACCCGTGATTTGGGCCGACCCTAAAACGACATGGGTCATAATGGCCCAACTGCACTAGCCTCGTTAGCTCCTATTTAACATTTAACAGATAGAAAACACTATCCACAATTGACTTGCTTGAGTTTTAAGTTCATAATCGCGCACGATCTTGACGGCTCCTACTGTACCAAAGTGAGCGCCCTCTGAAATCTGCCGCCTTCTGAAGTCTGTCGCCCATAGGCCGCGGCCTATACGGCCTATTGATAAATCCAGCGCAAATAAAGGGTTTAAGTGCAAATAAAGGGTTTATTATAAATATTATTAAAATATAACTGAAAGGACGTTCAATTTTTGGAAGATCAAATCAAATCAAATAATTTATTGTCCTAAAAACTAATACATAGTTGTATAGACAGTTGTATTACATTTGGCCGTGATATGATTGAATTAATGATCAAATTCTTCTATTAATAATTAAAACATAAAAGGTTACTCGTAAGAATAAAAAAGGTATTATTGTATAATTAAATCGAGTCTCACCATTTAGTTTACCAGATAAAAAACATAGAGTAATTAATTCTGTAAAATACCGATAAAAAAAAGTTTTTTAGTATAAAATTAATAAATGTAATGTCAAAAATAAAAAAAAATAAATTTGTGTTTTTTTAATGAAACAAATGGATTTTCGCGCGGTAGGTACCTAATTAAATACCTTTGGTCAAATAAAATGCACAGAACGAGTATTTTGAGACTTTTTCAGATACATTAGGGCTTGATGCTCCCCCATCATATGTTACGGCTCCACGTTGGTGTGCTGAGTTTAGGAAGAACTTAAACTAACTACGACCCTCGCTCGGCTCGCCCTACGGTAGTAGTTGAAACAATGGTTAAAAAAATGGAGAAAAAAAATGTTTCGGCGGATCGTGGTGTCACGGTTTGTTATATTGCTGAAGAAGTGAAGATTTTGATATACGGTGTCCACAGCATTTCACATGATCGCTTGAAGATGAAAAAGGTATCCGCACGCTGGATACCTAGAATGCTTACGGATGCGCAGAATAAACTAGAGTAAAGATTTTTCAACGCCTTTGCATTTGTTACAACAGGACGCTGCAACAGTCCATGACCTGGAAACGACTATCATTTCCAATTCCTAAGAAATACAATGCCATTCCATGCGCCGGTAAGATCATGGTCTCTCCTTTCTGGGACAGTCGAGGGGTCGCAGTCATCGATATATGATCCCCTAGATAGGCTTTTCGTGGTCGAAAATGACCCCTTCAAAACCAATAATGAAAGCCGGCCAGTAGTAGTTTGGTCGCAGTCCGCTGGCAGACAGCCGACCGTTTCCGGTGTGCGAGCTGCCGCGAAGAATATTGGCGCGCTATTTTCTCGTATACTATTCAATTTATTTTCCTCTCTGTCATATGATTTACGAGCAAAGTATATGCGGAGCCAACTTATTTGTTTGTTAGGGCATATCTAGCTAATAATATATTGATGGTAGCAGTGCTGGGAGTTGTATGAGGAGAGGGACAAAAGTCATAACTCAATTTATATCCCGTAAAAAGATATTAGCAATAATATAAATGTTGCCAAAATCTACCTTTCTATAGCTTCTATAACCTACTTAATATTCGTTTAATATTTGTTAATACATTTTAATGCCTTAAAATAAAAACATTAGAATTTTAAATCTGCAGCAGCAGTGTTCATGGGGTTCCTAAAGTTAAAGAAATATATACGCAATTGCAATAAAATACAATTATCATAATCTATAAGTCAGAGGTCGATAGTCAATACATTTTACTTTCCTGTCACTTCTGTGTGTCTGTCTGTCTCTCTATTCCTCAACGATAGCGCCCAAACGCTTCGTCCTATTGAGCTGAAATTTAGCATGCACGCATCATTTGGTCATGGCAACAGTTGAAGAAATTGTGGTTGAAATCGGTCCACCAGAGGGCGCGTTAGTCACACGTTAATCTCTAAATTTTGCACTTAGACTTGAAATTCGGTATACATATGCCTTTTTGGACCGAAATCACGTTCTGAAATTTTGGTTATAATATCTCGTATACAAGCGGCGTAAATCATAATTAAATCACGATATATTTAAGAAAATACTACATATTTTTTTGGAGAAATACCATTTTAATACCGCGGAAAATACTACAAATATGTTACGAATTGACGCACGAGACCTCCATTTGTTTTTACATCTAGATTTATTATTGTATCTTAGCTTCTACTTGTTCCTACATATATATTTATTCCTACTTTGTACGACGATGAAGGCTTTTCGAAAAGTTTGAGATAATTCTGAACCTCTTCATCCACATTCTTCATCCTTCATCCTTTTCTTACTGATGACGTATGAGGTTCAGAAGTCAACAGAAGAATCCTCATCAAGTCGTTGTTGGAGCTCTCTCTTAAGCACTACGTTAAAAATTAATTAATGTTTCTGAAAAGACTCACCTCACAATTGATAATAGTTGTATTAGATACCTACTTAAAACTACAGTTTGAGTTGTCATGAAATGCTGAGTTTAGCTGTGGAAGAACTTCAGCTAACACATGACACTCCTCGGGTAGCCAATGGCTTATATTGGAGGAGCTTTCAGTGGCTTGATGGCCTATTAGTAGATTGAATCCCATATATTTTAGGAAGTGGAAGCTGATTTATTAATATCAGCTAGGGATGCTGATTAAAAAAAGGGATCCTCGGTTTTAGACCAGTCATAGAACAGCGCAGATATCAATCATAGTTTTTCTTTTTTTTTTAAAAAACTTCATGTCCCAAGTAAGATTACTAACCACCTAACTTAGGACAGTATTGATTTTAGCTTATATCCCATGATATGTTGCTTCAAACAAAACATGGGACAGTTTAGGAGTTTTTAAAAAGTGTATTCTTTATTACAAAATATATTAAGTTGAAAAACATGCCATACAAGTGTAAAAAAAGAGTCCGCTAACTTTTTATTTGATTTTACCCTAGAAGTACTGGGGAACAATGAAACACTTATTAATTATGAATTATATGTATTTATCAATAATCGACATTGCTTAAATTTTACTTAAACATAAAAATTACAAGAAAAATTTAAATTTATAATTTGTTGTATTAAAATATAAAATTGTACCGGCCTCTAACTTGAGACACCGGTATCAATTTCTTAACAATTTTATTGAAGGGCACATTATCATCCACATCTTCAATAACGGGAAAAATGAAAACCTCTCGAGAACCTTTATAATTTCTCATGAACGCGATCGCACAAGATTTACTGTTGATACGTATTATTTTACCCACAAATTTCTTTTTTGCTTGATTTCTTTTTCCTTCGTCGTAAACGTATTCTACTAGTACAAAATCATTAGCCGTGTAATTTACAGGTAAAACATCAATCACTGTAGGAGTAGTTTCTTTTTTGCATGAAGTCTTCGGAAATTCTTCAAATGAGTTAACCAAGCAAGATCCTGAAGCATCTTCATCACCGTCATTCTTAGTTTCAATATCATTTGCCTCTTCGTTTTCAATTTCAATATTATTGACCTCCTCGTTCTCAATTTCAATGTTATTTACCTCTTCGTTCTCAATTTCAATGTTATTCACCTGTTCGTTCCCAATTTCAATATTATTTACCTCGTTTGTGTCTTCATTATCACTCTCTGCTATCTCCTGTACATTAATTGTTTCAAAGACAAACGGGTCATTGTGAATGCCATCGATTGATACATCTGAAAAATCTTCTTCGCCAATTGATGTTGAACTATCATGGAGTGACAACAAACAATGGGGAATGGAAACAAACAACAACAGGGGTAACGATCTTGTTGAATACCTTATGACAACTAACCTAGACATACTCAACACAGGATCAAAACCAACTTTCGTCACTCGTAGATGTAACACTATAATTGACATTACCTTAAGCACAGGACTGGCAGCTCAACACGTGTCCAACTGGCAGGTGTCGGATGAACTATCGTGCTCCGACCACAGATGGATTCGGTATGATCTGACAGCAGATACACAAACACCTATACCCAGAAGAAATCCAAGACGCACCGACATCAAGGCGTATAAGGAACTTCTCGCAGGTAAAATAGAAAGCAACACAAAAACACACAGACCAAACAACACAGTAGAGTTAGAGGAACAAGTAAAGTCACTCACAAAAAACATAATTGACTGCTACGAAAACACGTGCCCACTGTCGACACCATCAGCTACTGGAAAATGCAATAACAGTAGCTGGTGGGGTCCAGAGTTGGAACGCCTAAGAACAAAAATGAGGAAACAGCTAAACAGAGCTACGAACACAAAATCTGATGAAGACTGGGACAAATACAAAACAACCAAATCAGAATACAAAAGGAGAATAAGACACAGAAGATCAGCCTCATGGAGGAACTTCTGCGACAATATATCCACAATTACCCAAGCAAATAGAACAAGGAAGATCATGGCCGATCAACCAAAACAATTACTGGGCACTCTGAGAAGGAAAGACAACAACACTACCAGTAACCCGGCCGAGACCGAAAGTCTACTGGTGGAAACGCACTTCCCAGGTTGCAGAGTAGTTGACAAACAAGAATGGGACGTACAAACAGACAACTATCATCCGACCGAAAACGAGTGGAAGATAGCGGAGCATATAACGGAACGGACCAAAACAGCCTGGGCAACGAACAGTTTCAACAACTTCAAATCACCAGGACTAGATGGAATATACCCAGCCCTCCTAAAATGGGGAGGAGACAAACTTATCGAACAACTAGCAAGCATACTATGTAGCTGCATCGCCTTTAGATACATCCCACAGAAATGGAGAGAAGTAAAGGTGATCTTTCTACCAAAACCAGGGAAAACTGATTACACAGACCCGAAATCTTTCAGACCCATTAGCCTTACCTCCTTCATGCTAAAAACACTAGAAAGACTATGCGACAGAGAACTGAAGGACACAGCACTTAAAAACATAGGTATCCACCCGAACCAACACGCATACACACAAGGCAAATCGACAGAGTCAGCACTCCATGCCGTTGTAAACAACATAGAAACTGCACTAGCAAGGAAAAACTCCTGCCTAGGCACCTTCATCGACATAGAAGGAGCGTTCGACAAGACAAATTTCAGTAGCATTCAACAAGCTCTAAACAGACATCAAACCGAACCATTGATTACAGAATGGATAATGAACATGCTAAGAAATAGAATCATCAGGCTATCTGAAAACCAAAATCACCAGGCGCTCGTGATGAGAGGATGCCCACAAGGAGGTGTACTCTCGCCACTTCTATGGAACCTGGTAGTAAACGACCTGATAACAAAACTAAACAACAATCATTTCCTAACAATAGGATATGCAGATGATCTAGTAATAATGATCAACGGACTAGTAACAAGCACATTGTGCGACCTTACACAAACAGCTTTGAAAATAGTAGAGAAATGGTGCAAGGAGAATGACCTATCGGTAAATCCAAAAAAGACACCATTCTCTTCACACATAAACGGAAATTGGGTACATACAAAATGCCAACCTTGTTTGGATCCAGACTAACGCTTTCTAAAGAAGTAAAGTACCTAGGAATAACTTTGGACGAAAAACTAAACTGGAATAAACACCTAGAAAACAAACTAAACAAAGCAACAGTCGCCTTCTGGCAATGCCGAAGAATGGTGGGCAAGAAATGGGGACTAGCCCCACACATTATACTGTGGCTGTACAAAATGATAATAATACCAATGATAAGCTACGGAGCTGTAGTATGGTGGCCCCGCACCCAACTTACTACTGCAATCAACAAATTACAGAAAATGCAAAGGCTAGCATGTATAGCAGCGACCGGCTGCATGAGAACAACTCCGACAGCGGCGCTGGAAATCATGCTAGGGCTTCTACCACTACACCTACATATACAAAAAGAAGCAGCCGCAACGGCTACTCGTCTAAAGAATCTAAACTTATGGACCAAATATAAAACACCGCACACGAATATATATGATAATATACTGTCAAGTTGTCCAATGCTGGATGCGGCAATCGACAGAATACCCAAAACTATGATCTTCTGGAAAGAATATGCCATATCATTAACAGAAGACTCAAAAGAAGCACTGAATCAAACGGACCTAAGAATCTACACAGATGGATCAAAAACCAACAAAGGTACAGGATGTGGTGTCTTCTCGGAAGACCTAAATATACACATCTTCAAACCACTCGGAGCACACAACACAGTTTTCCAAGCAGAATGTATGGGAATAATAGAAGCTTGCAACGCAGTGGAACAGCGGCAGCTAAAACACGAAAACATATGTATTCTATCGGACAGCAGGTCAGTGCTACAGGCACTGGGAAGCGATAGATTTACATCTGGGCTCATATACGAATGCCACCAAAGCCTCCTCGAGGTATGCGGAAAAGGCAATAAGGTGACACTGAAATGGATCAAGGGACACAGTAACTCAAGAGGAAACGATGCTGCGGATGAACTAGCCCGTAAGGGCTCAGACACACCGGCATACGGACCCGAACCTATCGTGCCCCTACCCTACTCGCACATAAACAACCAACTTGACAACCACTACAAACAACTACATCAAACACACTGGAAAGAGATAGACACCTGTAGACAAACCAAAGAAATAGTAGTGGAATACAACCACAAACTTACCAAAACACTTCTAAGGACAAAAAGGCCCCAACTACGCAAACTAGTGGGACTGATAACAGGACACAACACACTAAACAAATACCTCTTCAACATGGGCGGAACGAATAGCCCTATGTGCAGAGCATGCATGGAGGCGGAAGAAACCACAAAACACATTCTGCTAGATTGTAAACAGGTAGAAGTATACAGGACAAAACACCTTGGGACTCCAGGCACCCTGCGCGAGGCAGCAGGAAACCTGAAAGCCCTGCTGGCTTTCGTCGAGGAGCTGGGGTGGGTGGAATAGCGCTACCCCCGTTACACGCAAAATAGGCACACTGGATGTCGACTTGCGGAGGAACGCCCAGTACAACTAACTAACTAACTAACTATCATGGAGTGACATAACACAATTATCATCAGAACTATTAATATCCTGGTCATTGCGACCTCTTCTTTTTATTTCCTTTCGATTTTTGGGACGTTTATTTTTTTTATCACTTGCATTTCTTTTGGATCCACTAACTTCTCCTTTTGCTTTGGTTTGTGTATTTTTTCCTTTTACTTTTTTTGAATTTTCTGTTTCTTTGGTTTTCAATTGTTGGATTATATCTCCTTCGGTAAGACTTTTGCCAGGTTAAACATCGATCTTTTTTTTCCGTGCCGTTACAACAGTTTCTTTCTCGCGTGTACTCTTCAGAAAATCTTCAAATGACTGTACCCAGCGTGATCCAGAAGCAGTTTCGTCTTCTGCTCTTGAAATTTTTGGCATGTTTTGAAGCACTTGCTGTTTATTGAGAGGCGAAATTCCGCTCTTTCTGAATCCGGCAATCAAATTTTGAGCAGTCCGCTCCTTGAGTTCATCCAAGCTCTTCTTTAGAAGCCTAGGAAACTGGTCTTTCCTAACACTGCCTTTGTACTTCATTTTCCGTTCAGTAAGCTGTTGTCTCCATACTGTTTTTAAAGGACTAAAGAAGGCCAAATCCAATGGTTGGCACAAATGTGTACTATTGGGAGGTAAAAGAATAAATTGGATATTATTCTCAACGCACAATTCCAAAATATTGACAGAGGTATGACTAGCAAGGTTGTCACTTATGACAGCTTTGCGAAAATCTCCGAGGGTTTTCAGGTATGGCAAAGCTACAGATCGAAACCAATCCTCGAAAAGGCTCCCCTCAAACCAACCAGATTTACTTTTATTGAATCTGGTTCCCGCTGGCCCCCCTTCCATCCATGAGTCATAGAGATTCTCAGCTTTATATACGACATAAGGGGGTAAAGCAACGCCACTTGCTGTCCCAGCAAACATAACACTAAAGTTTGATTTAGAGAAATCCATAATTCGTTCAGGGTTCTTACACGTTCTCCTCACAATAACCTTATTATTTCCAGGGTTGTCTTGCATGCTGGTCTAATCATAGTTTAGGATTCCTTCTATTGGGACATCCTTGAGGGACACCGAAAGTTCTGCAAAGTAGGACTCCATAATTTCTGGGGTTACAGCTGCCCTAGCTCTCATAAAGTTGTGAGCCATGCGTGTTTTCAAATCTGAACTCTGCCTTTTCATGAAGCCTTTCATCCAGTTCTTGCCTGGCATATTGTTCTTAAACCTAGGCTCAACAATACCTTTCCTGTCTAAAAATCGTTTGACAATGCATTTTACGTCAAAAGAAGTAAAGGGAAAACCCCATTCAGCTGCTAAACCCAAATACTGAGACAGTTGCGTTTCTTCGGTTCCATTAAATACAGGTGGTCTGCCATAACGATTTTGTTGAATATTTTTTATTTTCCTTTGTATTGTTGATTTCGGTATCTGGAATTTTTCTTCCGCTTTCCTATAACTCATTCCCCTCTTAACAGCTTCAGCTGCTAAAAATAACGTTTTGTCATCGAAGAAATGATATTTTTTCTTTCTTCCTTCCATTTTAAGAAAACAATCACTTCAATCTGAAACAATAATGTCATTTACTCGGCTGTAGAACTTATTTAACCGTTTGCATTTTTAAAGAAGGAGAATATAATTATATAGGTACTTAAATATTACAAAAAATGGATATGTACCTACTACATAAAGTCACATGCGTACATATACATATACGTATAATCAAAGTATCCATAAATTTTTTTCATTCCGGGGGGTTTGAACCCCCAAACTCGCTCCCCCCTGGCTACGCCCATGCTGAAGGGTAACTTAAATTGAGATAACCTAACCTAAATTGGAACAGTTACGTAAATTGGGACAGTACGGTAAATTGGGACAGTATCGTAAATTGGGACAGTGTCCCAAGTAACCGCACGCGTGTCGCTTTTCGGCAAAAGTTTTAATAAAACCAAAACAAAACGAGCTTCTGACGAAACACGACTAGATTTGTATTGCTGAATAACTATGTTCTTGATCATAACTAATAAAAAGCTTGTATAACAAGAGAGGTGGAGAGAGCACAGTTATCCAGACAATTATTTCTTACCTTTTTGCCTTTTTGTAAAGAAACTTCAACGGCGAAAATCCTTTGAACAGATATCACTAACTGACAGATTGATGGTTGCCAGGGTGCTTAATGATCATAACAAATCACAACAATATATATACCATAGACAATACACGATAATAGGGTTGTGAAAAATCGATAACTAAAACGATTCAAAACGTCCCATGTAAGATTACCGTCCCAAGTATGGGTCTTCGACTGTACTAACTTTGAACGGGAAAAATAGTAAATAATAATGGAAACGGTTTTTATTGCAAAATGTAAATGATCTATTTAATATTACATAGTTAAACCAAAAATATAATAACTGCATAAGATTAAAATTAAATAAGTAAAGTTTTATAACCCTTCAATTTAATTTCTATAAAACATTGATTTTTGCTTCAAAAAGAACGGGTACCAAATAGCAAACTAATCCATTCAAAAGATGGACAAGGCTATGACCATACAATAAATTGTAAAATCTGTCTGCGCTTATCGTGCAGTGTTGACGATAGCTCCATACGCGCTGCCGATAAGCATATAATGCTAGCTTAGTAGCTAATACGTAGTACTCCTCATTTGCACTTGCGTGTAAACATGATGATTCAACATATTAGTGCTTAGTATTAGTGATACTGCCAGTGCAAGCATTCACTTGCATCGGCAGTTTCACTTCAGAAGCCTATCCTATTTACTAAGCAACACGCGACTGCCCCGCCACAAATTACTAAGCACTTATCGCTTGCTTTTTTGTGTGAACAGCTGCGGACAAATAGAAACGGCAAGTGATGTAACGTTTGTCTCTGTTTACGTAACATTTGCTAAGTTTATTTTGTGATTATGGCGGAGCTGCAGAAAGGTGGAATTTCGAAACAACTATAAAATTCATACTGGAATTTAAATCCTACGAAAAATAAGTCGGCGGTCGTGTTCCGTTTCGAACGGAGGTCGTGCCACTAACGCCTTTTTACTAATACCACCATTAAACAGTTACTTGTTGTTGCGACCACTAAGCAGGTTAGCGACAAATAGGTACTACTACTAAGTATTGTCTGCTATTGGACAAACTTTACTAGACTACTGCCTCGACACAGACCTAAGCCTAGTGAGGCAGTATAACCACATGGGCCTGTACCAGTCTGTGGCCTGTACCTTTTTTATTTTATTAATGATTAGTTAAACACTCAACTTATTTCTACTCCACTACCTACTAGTTTTAATCAATAATTAGTAATTAAATAATTATAATTACTTATGTTATAGCTAAAAAAAAGTGACAAGTACTAAGCGATAAGTACTAAGCCCGTGTAAACCTAGCACAGATAACAGGGACTATGTAAACCTAGCACAAGCGCTGCCGCGACTTGCGAAATAAGCTTGTCGTTATATTTTATAGATATATGATATCGATATCAATTCCCGACACGTCAGAAGCGGTTTGTTGTGGTGGAGGAATATTGTGATTTCCTATTATTCAGAGGTTTATATCGATATCGATATCCATCGATACCGCTATACCTTTGGATTATTATTAAAAAAGTGGTTAAAAAATCGTTGGGTTTGGTCATTAGATTTGTTAATAACAATAGGTACCTACTTATTTGCAATATACCTACCAGACAATTTTTTTACACGATACACCTATTTACGACCCTTTTTTATATTTAGAATCGCGGGAACAATTTGACGTATCACGTACGATTTGTGTATTTATTTTTTAAAATTTATTATTTTAACCTGAACGTACGTGATACGGTTTATTGGATTCGATAATATAGCGCACGTATCAGTACCTTCGCATGGGTAGGGCCATTGATTTTACACTATAAAATCAATGGTAGGGCGGTTTATGTTCATCTTCACGTCATCACGCTGTTGTAGGGAAGATGTTATTTTCAATTGTTCGGTGGTTCACATCGATATACTCGTATAAACTCGTATATCGATATTAATGTCACTCTAAACGTCATGAAGCTGTTTGTTGTGGAGGAGGGTTATAATTTCCTATTTTTCAGTGATTTCTAGGTGGGTTTAATGAAATATACATAAATAAAATTACAAGTGCTGTTTATTCATATTTGGTGGTGCAATTGCCGAAGTAAAATGGCACACTACAAAGGCGCCGCCTCGGAGGCTGGTAGGGCGATGCAGCTGATGAAGAAACGTGAAAAAGCGCAGCAGGAGATCGAATTTCGCAAGAAGAAAATCGAAGAGGATCTCCGTATTCACAACATAGAGAATAAATTCGCCACACACTACGATGCGGTCGAGCAGCAGCTCAAGAGCTCCACCATCGGTCTCGTCACTCTGGACGAGATGAAGGCAAAGCAGGAACACATCGTGAAAGAGCGGGAGAAGAAGCTGGCGCAAAAGAAAGCGGAGAAAGAGAAGGAGAAGCAGAAAGAGATTGAGGCGAAGCAGGCGCAGAAGAACAAGCAAAAGAGACAGGTAACTACAATCTTTAGTAACTATTCGTAAATGTGATGAAGACTTTAAAGCAAATGGGCAACTTTGGAGCTGTCACGTACAACGGGCAAAACTGTCACTTCAGGCTCAAGCTAGACACAGTGGACGTAAGACTCGGACACTTCACGGACGTGGAGTCTGATTAACCGCTCGAAAACCATCCTTCGCGCGCAAACGCTACTACGTTTTGGTCTATTTCTTCACTGCGCCGCAACGTTTTGGTCTATTTTGTGAATAAATACTAACAATATCGTTTTTTCATGAATTCCCTCTTGTTACCTAGTAATTAATCTTGTTGTCATGTATGTCATTAGGTTACTAAGTTCTACTGTAACTAAGTTCTCGCTGTCTTTTTTTATGAAAATGCAAATTTATAGGGACAAAATGGTAGGGATAAATCATTCAAAATATTGCCCATCGCTAGCTACAACTTTTACCCATCTTTCTGGCAGAGCTCTAATACCGTTACGGTAATAGTTTTCATCTTTTGAGGGTATCCACGAATCGAGCCATTTTTTGATGTCTTAACCCTAGAGCCCCATTGGCCGATATCGACCACAACACAATTCAGCGTGACAGCCCCACACAGTTTTAATTTTATTTTAATTTAATTTATTTATTTTATTAGGTTTTATTATGTTAATATGTTTTATTTTAATTATGGGTACAGTGGTTGGGCAGTAATTAATGTTTTGGTGAGATAGTGTCATAATAAATAGGATAGAAAACGAATTTACCGCGTGAAATTTGTAGGACCCGACGTTTCGGTGACGTTGCAGCCGCCGTTGTCAAGGGTAAAAACGAGTTTTATCCTACAAATTTCACGCGGTAAATTCGTTTTCTATCCTATTTATAATGTCAAACAACCGCGATAGTCTTCGATTTCATACAGTGTCATAAATTTTTTTTTTTACTAATTTTTACTAAAAATTTTTGGGACATCAACTTGTCAATCGGCTGAGGGGCCGAGGCCTGAAGGGTTCATATGAGCGGAACTGCTGATCAGCCAGACCATGTGCCATCAAACGGAACAAGTAATAATTGGACAGCGCAATATCAGGGGATTATGGCGTCCGTCTCCGTCCCCTGGTCTGGTCACAGGTTCAAGGTCGCTTGCGAGGCCTCCACCTGTCGTAAGCGGTTATTCAGTTCAAATATATCGCAGACTGAGGCACCCTTTTCCCATCAAGGTTACTCGGGATCGGGTGGTCAACGAATCGTTTTAAGGATAGATGACGTACACTTATAGACCCTTCTGGTTATTAGCCGGATCGCGTAAGTGTGTCTGACACAGCCTGGTACGCAAACCGTCCGAGGTCTTCCCCCGAATCCGGGATCTTCTGATCTCAATCGCCTCCGACTGCAGGATTACAGCTGTGGCAGAAGCTCACAGCAGTCCTGACAGGTTAAATTCCTCTACGAGAAGGCTACCAGATAGGAGTTGAACCTTGAGTTGGGCAGCAAGCTACACGGAACCTTTACGATCCATTTAGTAACTATTCATAGTAACTGTTCTTCAGTAACTATTCGTAAACGGGATGAAGACCTTAAGGCCGGATTTTTCTATATGATAGTCGGATCCGATAGTCTGATCAGACAATCGGAAGGCACTCTTATCATAAATTTGTTTGAACATTCTATACACGTCCGATCCGATAGTCGGATAGGACGTGTATTGAATGTTCAAACAAGTGTATGGCAAGAGCGCCTTCCGATAGTCTGATCGGACTATCGATCCGACTAGTCGGATCCGATTATCGTAGAGAAAAATCTGACGTATATTTCCGGCCTAAAGCAAAAAGCTGGTCAGTCTGGAAGGCTTATCAATGTATAGATCTGGCATTCAATATAAATGGCAGGAAAACCCATTGCCGTTTTGTATAATCATTGCATACAGAATACCACTGAATCAGTCCAGAGTTTTTTTTTTATGGTATCAATATTAAAAATTACGGTTGCAATATAGAAAGTCACATTTTTCGGAAAGACCGTTTTTCGGAATTATCGAAGTTTGGCTCGAAAAAAAAATGTTGTCAACACTCGTCGTCAAGTGTATAATGCTTCTTATTCTAGATTCAAGCGTTGTCATTTAATCCTGATGAGGATGATGAAGAAGAAGAAAATAGCGATGATGTTGAAGAAGAAGAATCAAAACCTACAAGTTGGAGAGATAAAGAAGAAGTGGTAAGATTTTGATAATTACTATTGCATTATTATTATAGGGTATATACTAAAGCTATATATATAGGGTAATTCACTAAGGGTACAACATATTTTAAAAGGTGATAGACGAATATTTGGAGCTAAAATTAAACAACTTTTAATATTCCATCCCATACAAAATTTCACAGAAATAATACGGGAAGATACAGCCTTTTATTAGTCTATCATAAAAAGAAATGTATAACTACAACGTATTGAAACCTATATACTAAATAAAAAATTTACATCTTTATGTAAATAATAATAGTGAACGTAATAAGTAATTATTTTAAAAAAAATGTTGGTTTTATGTTATTATGTTATTATTCAATTTTAAGATAGGATACCTTATAGGCATGTTTAGAGCGCTGTCTAAAGTGCACCGTCATATTGAACATAAGAGGATATTCATCAATTTTGGGGACTATGAGAGCCATCTACTCGCAGCGTTTTGTAGTAAAATCCTGGTTGCCAAATTCGTACTGCAATTTAACTTTCACCGGGCCTCAAGAATATTACTTTTCTTTAAAAATGCATAACAATATGTTTGTAATTTTATAGGCGACTAAAAAAGTAAGGAAAAATCCAGATGTTGACACATCATTCCTACCAGATCGAGAAAGAGAAGAAGCCGATTTAAAACTGCGAGAGGAACTGCGTCTAGAGTGGGTGATGACCCAAGCAACGTTAAAAGATGAGCCGATTACGATTACGTTCAGCTACTGGGACGGCTCGGGGCATCGACGTAACGTCACCCTTAAGAAAGGGAATTCAATTTATCAGTTCCTGCAGAGGTGTCTTGATACGCTGCGACCGGAATTTTGCGAACTGAAGACTGTCACTGCCGATCAGTTGATGTATGTGAAAGAAGACTTAATTCTGCCTCATCATTACACGTTCTACGATTTTATTGTGACCAAAGCGAGAGGAAAGAGTGGTCCGTTATTTCAATTCGACGTGGCTGATGATGTGCGGCTCGTCAATGACGCTACGCAAGAAAAGCAAGATTCTCACGCTGGCAAAGTTTTATTGCGGTACGTACTTACTTTATATTAGCCATTATTTTATATTATATTACTTTAGCCAAACTGGCTGACCCCTCGACTCTCTTCAGCTCCAAACACATTTTGGGATAGCTCTAAAACTGATCTCTCTGCTTTATGCTAACTCTAGGATAACCAAAACTTCGATTCCGTCCAACTGTAAGGATCTGGCAATATCGAAGCAGCTCGTAGTAAGTGGTTGCAGTGAATCAAATGATCTACAAGCCCGCGTAGACATAGTTAGTTAGTTTTCCTGGGCTATTTCCCGCACTTCGCCTCTTGATTGGGCCGTTGTGCGTGGCTCATGTTTCTATTTATGTTACTCCAGCCAACCCAGGCTGTCCCAGAAGGTTAGCAGCCTGTTTGGGTTGCTACAGGCCTCCGGGACAGATGCTGGAGATAGTAGTATTCTTGCTCTGCCACACTCCTGCATTCCATGAGCACATGCTGTGGCATTTCTTCCTGCATGCATCCTCTGCATAGAGGGCTGTCTGTCACACCTATGGTAAACAGGTGTTTGTTTAGGGGACAGTGGCCTGTCATAGTACCTATGATTTTTCGGATTTTGTCCCTTTTTAATCTGGTGAGGTTTCGGGCAAGTTTTTTAGGCGCTTCCGGAACCGCGTTCTTTGTTTACCTGCATCCTGCGTTTTTTTTCCATTCTATAAGGTGGGTTTCGTCGGTGTTCCTGCGTAGCCATGTTTAAATTTGGGCCTGGGGTATGGGCATCAAGGGTTCCCGTCCATATACTATTTCCTTTGATCCCCTTTTGGCCAGTTCGTCTGCCGCGTCGTTGCCCAGTGAGTCGCTGTGCCCTTTAATCCATTGCAGGGTCACTCTATTTGACCTTGTAATGGATTGAAGCGCATTGTGGCATTCCAGTACAAAGACAGAGTTTATAGTATTTTTTGCTAGCGCTTGTAGCACGGAGGCACTGTCGGAGACAAATTTCAAGCTTAGGTCTCCGACATCTTTGGCTGCAACTGCCTGTGCTGCTCTGGTGATGCCAATGCATTCTGCTTGGAAGATCATATTTAAGTTGCCTAGGGTAGTTGATATTTTGATGTTTAGATCATTTGAGAAGTCGCCGGCTCCGGTACCTTGAGTGGTTTTGGAGTCATCTTTGTATATCCTTACTTCATTTGTACCAGAGTGATCTGCTGCCCGCGTAGACATCCACAGACAGTTTCTTGCTGGAATCAGCCAAAATAGCACTGGTCTGGGGTATAATAGTATAACCATGAGAAATGTGGACCTGAAGAAATCCTTCTTCCGGCGAGACTACGACAGCAACAGTATATACAGATCATGCTATTGACCTTTAATGCAAGAACGACACTATAAGATAATGTTGTATGACTGGACGCCAGAGATGCTGAAATTTTATTTAAATCTCTTTCAGCTTACACTTCCAGACTCCAGTAAACTTGCTCGTCAGAACGAGCGTCCCATTTTTAGCAAAATCCCTTGCACAGATAGATATATTATAGCTGGCTGCAAGGCGGCCTTAGATCAAGGACGGTACACTTACCGCCATATCAAAGTCTTTGCTGTTATTCACGATGTAATTAGCCTCTCAGTGGCTCTTGCCAATAAGGGTCTAACAGAACCCTCCAAACCCCCCAATAAAGTTCGTTTCGAATGGCTTTAAAGGCAAAAAACATTCCACTACAAAATCTTCCTCAATAATTGAGAAAACTTTGGATTTTAAAGATTGGATTCTCGAGGTCGATTCGGTTTTTAAGCAGTATTGATTCCGTGAAAGTCTCGAATGCACAGCCCTCGATCCAGATATAACTCTTCACTCCCTATCCTAGAAGATATTGTAGAATTAACTGTTACATGGGAATCATATATCCAAAAAGACCACGAGTACAAATTAAATAAATACCATGATGCACATAAATCTCACAAATGCAATCACTCAGAACGGCTTCACTGTTTAACTTGGAAGTTGGTGGAAGTCATGCGGTGGAAGTTGGCGCTTGTGTCCTGCCAGCCAAATATCTGTTTCATCTCTTTAAAGATCTGGGTCTCTTCTGGAAAATAATCAGCTCCTACCTAGAAAGAATATCGGAAACTGTAATTTTCGCGTCTCAAATTCTATGGTTCGAAGAGAAAGTGGTAAGGTTAACGCTCACATGTCCTTCGACAGAACGCTCAGCTATCCTAAACCTACCACAGCCGGTCGAAGTCTACTGCTCGCCCCCAGAAGTGTAATAACAATATTTTGATGAGTACGATTCCGCTCGGTGAATTCCTTGGCAACTCTGTAGCTATTTATATTTGTATACAGGTTGAGTTGTTAATTAGTGACATCCTTGAAGTTTAAAAGTTTGACAAGCGTTGCGCGCACTGCGTCATCTAGCAATAGGTAAAATATCGCAAAGAAACTATTTGCAATATTTTACCTACCGCTACATGGCTCAACGCGCTCAACTCATTTTATACTATTTTTCAAAACATAAAAATTTTCAAATTAATGAAAAATATATGATTTTATTTATATTTTTTTTTAATTCTGTTTTTCACATTTTTTAAATCAAAAGTTGCGTATTTTTTTTTTAGGAAATTTGCAATAAAAGCTTAAGCATAAAATACACAATACATATGTAGGAACTTCTTCCTACATATCAAGTCAACAAAACCATTAGATTCTAGAAATCTATAATCGCAAACACACTCAATTCTACACGTGTAAACTACAATTAAATTCTATCTAATTTCGGTAATTAATGCAGACACAGCCGGTGACAAACATCAATTTCTCCTAATCGATTCAATCGAACACAACTTATTTCCCCCACGCGCTCAGCATTGCATCATGCACTACGGTATATAAGCCCATACATTCGATCAATTAATTATCATCCTCGAGTCGCCGCTTATCGCGTCTATACTATGCAACATCATCCTCGGTCAGTCGCCTACGCGATCATCATCCTCGGGCCGTCCCCCGACACGCATCATTCTCGAGTAGACGTTACTCATCATCCTCGAAAGACCGCCATCCGCGTCTATACCTCGCATCATCATCTTCGAGTCGACAACCACCGCGCTCACACCTCGCAATCATTTTTCAAGTCTCTCGCCGCGCCTAATACTTCGACACACATCTGCGACATCATCTTCGAGCACACACTACACACCGTGCCTTACCATTCGAAAGCGTTACGCCTGGCAATCATCAGCTACGTTCTTCAATAAATAACTTCAACTTCAGCAAGAACGACTTTTACTACGGAGAAAACCCCTTGATGATACCACCTCCCCACTCACGAGCAATTGGGAGTCCAGTGAGGGGTGGTCCCTCACATATACATCGCAGAAAATAACCCATAGCAAGATTTAAACAGAGTGTATTTAAAAAATGCCTCGTATCGCTCCACTAAGCTGCGGACATTACGCGGACATTACACTGTATTATATCTGTAATCCAATTTGCATTTGCTCGTACTGATTCACGTTATTCAAGGATGTCACTAATTAAAAAATCACTGTATACTCTCAGTAGCTCTTGCCAACAAGGGTCTGATAGTACCCTTGTTGGCAAGAGCTACAGTTAGTGCGGGATGGCTCTACAGGCACTAAACATTTCACTTCAAAACATTTCACTTCAAAACCTTTCGCAATAATCTTATTATATAAAAAGGTCCAGAGTAGGTAGACCTATTATTACTTCAAGTTTGCTTTTGCCAATTCGACAGAAATACATTCATCCATTCCAAAAGTTTTCTTTTCATGTCCAGATGTTTGCTTACTACAATACTACACAATCAACTACAGTAGATAGGCATTCCTACACTTGGATGCGTCACAAAATTAAATGCTAAAAATTTTATTATTTGAAATCTAACTATCATGATAGTTGTCATGGCTATAATATTATATTCAATGTCATCTACATACAAATAATCTAAATATACTAATGTGATTTAATAGTCAGTGAGAATAATATTTAGAAGTGCAAATTTTATGTAGAATTATCAAAGTAAAATTATTTTATTTTCAATCCAGCAATATGTCTTCGTATTTTTGTAAAATGACAATTAGAATGTCAGCTATCATAATACCATTATGTTTAAAAATTTACAAATTTTACAAGTCATCAGCATGGAAAATAAACTCAGAATTTTCAAACTACCTTCTACCATATATTGGGTCTTTCATTTGCTCTGGAATCTTATTATAGTAACACAAACTTTGGTGAATTTATTTATTTATTTATTCGTTACACAAACATTCAAACGCAATAGCACAAAAGAAATATAATGTGCAATCCAGAAAATACCGCTATATGCTTCTAAATTTAGGCATACATCTGTTTGTGCCCAGGCCAAATTGTGCATAAATTATATGTTAAAGTGTATAAAATTATTCCTAATGTGCCAAGTAAAGTGAAACCGAGCCCGCCTTGCTAGGAACTCCTGTGATAAGGCGAGCTCACTTCCTGAGTCTTATTGGAGTGCCACGGTTGTGTCAGTAAAAATTATAAAACTGTCAGAATAAAACTGTATCGCAAGTAGCTGTCGGTTTATGTGGAGATTGGATTTATTCATTGTATCGTGTTGATGAAAATCACTATTTACTTTTGCTAGGTGTCTACGAGCGTACATAATATTTTTGTAGATGTAAGAAAATAGAGCCATGATTCCTAATTCTACGAATAGCGGCTTACAAGAACTTCTTAGAGAGACTCTATAGAAACTGCGTACCGCTCTTTTCTGGAGGAGAAAAAATATTTTTTAATTTGGTGCCATTCCCCAAAACAGTACTCAGCGTGAGCTTCCTGAGCAACAATAAAGTGTAATTTTTCTTTGTTACGTAGATCATGGTACGAGCGAAACAAGCACATTTTTCCAGCGTCGAGATGGGAGCCATACGACCCGACGAAAACCTACGCTAAATATACTGTTAAAGGAAAATAAAGCAATTAAATATTTTTTCAGACGAAATAAAATGCGTTCATTATTTTGGAGAAGTAATTTATTATCAATTTTAGTCTTTACACTTAGACACTGTAAAATACTTAGACATTATCATTGGTTAGTTAGTATAAGTGATTGCACTTTGCTACAGCCTGAGAAAGATTTCTACTCACAATAAAATATATGTTTTTTTTTTTACATTAAAATAGAGTATGAAATATATCTTTTTTATGTATTAATTAATGACAGTATTCTATGACACTTTCGTTTTGTAGTGAATCTGTTAATATGTAAATGGGCGAAAATTTCCTCGATATTTTTTAAAATTTAATAAATGTCCTATTCTTATTTCCTTTTGAGAATGCATAAAAATGAAGATGAAAATATCTACAGTAATCGAAGAACTTTTCAAAGAGTTTATAAAATATATTTGTGGTTTCGATTTTAAAAATAATCCTGCGATTTGTGAAATTATTATTTGAATTTCCAATTTTGTAACCTAGACAGTCATAAATTTGTAAATAAGAATTAGGTACATCGATAAGCGTTTCATGATTATATCATAAAGTTTTTTTTTTTTTTTTTAAAGATCAGACGATTTATAAATGCATATAATATATAGTCTTTTGGCACATTTATAAAGATATACACAAATCTACCATGGATTAGATTTAATATCTCACATTTATTACCATAAATACATATATATTGATTTTTGGTCATTTTTGCCTTAGATTTATGAAATGGTGATTAAGTCAATGAAATTTGGCGTTTTTATTTTTAAAATTACCTTGATGATAATAGGCCATTGTGTTAAAATCGAAGACTATCACGGTTGTTCGACGTTATAAATAAGACAATAATGGATTTTATCGCGTAAATTTTGTAGCACTTGATCTTTCCAACGTACTCATACAAAATCAAACTGATTCTCTGGCTTCGCTGTGTCAACGACACCCTATGTATCCTGAAGGGCACGCTCGCACGCTATGCTCATGAAAACTCAGCTGAGGTGGCGTGGGCATGTAGTGCGTATGAAAGACGACCGCCTCCCGAAAGCCGTGTTTAATGCCCAACTCTCAAAAGGCGCACGCAAAGTCGGCGGACAGCACCTACGCTACAAAGATGTATTAAAAAGGCACCTAACCGCCAGTGGTATTCCACCTGAGAGCTGGGAGGGGGCTGCTCACAAACGCAGCGAGTGGCGCTCCACGGTGATCACAAAAATTAAAGAGTTTGAGGAAGCCCAGCTTGTAAACCTCGACTCAAACCGCCAACAGCGCAAAACTCGTCCGAAGCCCACTTACACATACACTTACAACAACTGCGGTGAACTCTACTGTAGTTGTTGTAATCGGACCTTTAAAAACAAACTGGGATTCATGAGTCACCTCCGCGCGCATCTTCGAAGAAGTCCTGTCAACCAAGAGGTCGCCGTCGTCGGATCAGGAGGATATCAATCAATCAATCCCGAAGGGGGATGTACAAACGGTGGAAGAATTCCTGGGTCATCTAAAGCTTCGTATCCGCTTGCGAGCACGGCAGGCGGTGAGCAGCTCAGCTCGCATGTCGATACCGGTTTACCCGAGTCCAGCATTGCGGAAATTAAAAAATCTAAATAATCAACATCACATAATCACGATAAAATTTTTATAAACTAATGAAAAAACAATAATAATAATCGAATCAACGAGTAATCGTTCTAAAATAGTCAAAAAATCTTTGTCTTTTAATAATTTGTAATACCTTTGCAAACCCTGAGTATTTATACAATCGGGTGCAGCTGTGGGGTTACTGCTAATGTTGGGCAAACAAATACTAATAGAGCACACGCTGATAAAAATGTTCAGAGAGAAAAATCAGCAATTTGCGACCACATCTCATATCCAAAGAACACTTGGAAGTATCAGCTACAACGGGCGAACCTGTCACCTCAGAAAGTTATTGGTCGTTCCGTCTCCCGTGAGGTGCGAACAATATTACTTCCTCCGATCTTGCCCGCAACTGTCAACCTCCATCACAAACCAGGATCTACAAGAGGCAAAAAATAAGGCCATACAGGCCGGCCCGGACTAACCTGGCCCGGACTCGTTAACGAACGAGCACGTTAACCACGGGAAACCATTGAAATAAAGAAGAATCCCGAACTTCAACAGAGACGAAGGTTTCTAACTCTTCCACGAGGAACCCTCTTAAATGTTCTCAACGCCCATCGCCGAGTGCAAAGATGCGAAACGTGATACATTGAACGTTGTGTGCATGGCGGAATTTCAAAATATATTCACGCTTCCGAAACATCAGGTTCTACAAAATTTCTGCGTTGAAATCGTTTTTATCTTGTCGATAAAGCCATAATTGATTCTACAAAAGTTGTGTATTTATTTTTGTGTTAAAAAAAATTAAAACCAACAAATTTAAAGTTACAAAAATATTGATTATCTAATAAATGTATTCTTCGTTGCCTCTCTTGCGTCTTAATTCTATTTCTCAGTTATGTGTTTCTTTTACTTTTGAATAAGGCTTTTAAATAAGTTATCAGTTATGTGGGTATTTTATAGTTTTTAAGATGAGATATATTTAATAACAGTTATATGAAGATAATAATTTATAGAGACGTACTTACTGTATTACAGTCAGCACATAATGTAAGATAATCTTCACATAATATTAGATTTTTGAGGCGTATGACAACTGATGTCCTTTTTCTGATTACATCACTTATTGTGTAATTTCAGGAAAAAAAAATTAGGCATTTTGCGCCCACTTTTCCAATAGCTGTAAATCATATACCAATCGAAAGATCTCTTTATGTAGGTAGAACATTTATTACTTCTTCTTCTTCGTCATCATTCGCCCACCGTTGGGAATACGCCTCTCCATCCGGATCAGTTGTCCGTTTCCCTCCTCCAGACTGGTCCAGCTGTCTCCTTAATGTCATTGGACCATCGGGCCGGTGGTTTGCCCGCACTTCTTCTGCCTAGCCGGGGTCTCCACTTCAAAACGCGCTTGCTCCACCGTGCGTCGTGTCGTCGGGCCAGTGGCCGGCCCGAGCCCATTTCAGCTTGGCCACTCTTTGACCCACGTCGCCCATTTTGATACACTTTCTAATGAGCTCGTTTCGGACTCGATCGCGTAACGATATGCCGAGCATGACTCGCTCCATGTTACGATGCGCCACCTTAAGCTCGAGGATCATCCCAACAGTCAGCGGCCATGTCTCACAAGCGTGCGTCATAGCCGTTGATACGTCAAAGCCAAAAATATGTTGTATTTTTAATAACTGTTTAAACAAAAACCGTCGCAGAATATCCAAAATGATAAAGTACATATGCTGTGTGAGTACAAACTATATATTCCTAAGAATGCTCGAGTTTGTCAGCAGTATATGGAGGGAAAATGCTGGGCTATGTTGCTTGAACTCTGTAATGTGTTTCATGAGTTCGTTGCCGCTCTGTTTACAGACGTATATGAGATGCTGTGCAACATAGTGTGCCCAGTGACCATTCATCAATATACTATATTGTATGGGTCTTTACTGCAAATAACATATTTTAAATAAATAATTGGCATCATAGTAACATTCGGTTTTCGTATAATTAGCCATATTTAAGAGGCCATGGCGGCCAAAAGCTATATGAAGCATAATTTTGTGGCCTGGTTGTGAGAACACGAAAAAGAATTTTAATACAATTATGCCGGATTTTAAAAACCCGGTTCTGAAGCTATCATTTCGCCAAAACGAATTTGGTAAATTATTTCCATATTAATTGTAAATTATCTTTATTCTGTTACTGTTTTCCAAAAAAATAAAAACGAGCGAGATTTGTCTTCAGTTTTTGAAAATCCTAGAGATGATTCTCAATATTAAAAAATAGTATTTACGCCAGCGTATGGTCTATTTGCATAGTACCAAGACAGTTTTTGGAACTTCCATACAAAAAATATAAGAAAAAAATGTTTGAGATTATGTAATTTCCAGAAATGTTATTGTCAAACAATATTTTTTTTCTATTTATTAAAGATACTTTTGAGTGATATACAAAATATCACAGTGATCTTATTTTATTATTGTAATCTAATTTTTACTTTATAACAAACTATTCATTTGATAATTTATTACATTATAATTGAAAAGACAAATCGACTATATTAGACGACGCGCAAAGCCGCAATCGTCATTCGTAATTGGCCACTGCCAACGGTGGGACGTATTCCCTTGTCGCTGCTGTATACCTATACATATTTATGTATATATGGAAAGCGCGCGGGCGCGTGGCATAGCAAAAATACCAACATTTTTAGTCGCGTCAACTCAGAAGGGAGCCTCAAGAGGATACCAAACTTCAAAAATTCAAAACGGCTCGTATTTGAGGCAAATTGTAGCAGTCGTAAATATTCTAGATAAAGAGATCTTTTCAATGGTAAATAGATTATTGTTATTGAAGAGGTGGGCGCAGCGCCCATACATTTTTGGCCATTGCCCTTTAATGCGCTATTGCAAGTATGATTACATACTTGAAAACGTACAGACTTCGAAAGCTTTGTGTGGTCGTACTATGAAAGATTATGGAAATAAATTTATATCTGAATATTTTCAATTAGCGTATCATCATTCATATTACTGACAAGACGTACAAATAATATACCACTATCACAAACATATTACATACAAGCTCAGAAATAGTACACTGAAATTTAAATTGCACAACATTAATTAATAATACGCGATATAACATTATGGGGCTAAATCGGTATCGTCGCCAGTATATCGACAAAATCCAGGCTAAACATTGTATCTCACTTTTTAGGCAAAATATTTACATTTTCAATAAAATGATGTTCGTAATGTTATAATGCGCGTCCCAAGCAGAGTTTTGTATCTCATTGAAATTACCAATATACAATGTTTTGATTGTCTATTAATCTGCAATAATTATATCTCGTCCTACATAATAATGTCCTAGATAAATTGATTGCAGTCAAAACATCGTACAATTCAATAGTGTCTAATTTTATGAGTTTATGGCTGACCGGTAAAAGGTCTTAACCGCACTACCTTATATTATCGCCCGAACGCAACAAGCCGTATCCCGTACGTTCAGGTACAATAGAAAAAAAAACAACAAAAAAAACGAAACCCACAAAGCGTATGTGATACGTCAAATTGTTCCTATGATTCTAAATACAAAATAGGGTCCTAAATGGGTCTATTGTTTAAAAAAATTGGCTGGCATATTGTAAACAAGTAATTTTATTAAGAAATCTAATGAAAAACCCAACGATTTTTTATCTACTTTTTGATCTGTTAAGGAAGGTAGGGTTGGTAGGGTTGTTAGGTTATGTTATGTTAGGTTGTTAGGTTGGTAGGGCAGTTGAGCAACAAAAAAATGCTAAATACATGGTGTTGTGTTTGAAACAGCTCGACGTCCCCTTTGGGTCTTTCTGTGAACTGATTTTCGTTCGACTGACTTGTTCTAAAAAATATGTTTAGAGATAATAGATTTTCATTTTGAAGAGATTATGAAACATGAAACATGGAAAATGACTGTGATTGTGTATGTACCCACTATCATAGAACTATACGACCAATTACGATCGAATTACGTACAAAAATAGTTCATCTTAATGCTGAGATTTGAAAAGCTGATGAGAGATATCCGCCGTTGAATTAAAAATGGCCGTATTTTTCAAAATTAAAAAATTCATAAATCCGTTAATCGGGTGTTTGGACCTTCGGCGATAGGTGTGAAAACGGGTACCGAAGTCCTAATGATAAACGAATGTCTCCTAATATATTCTAAAACATATATTTACCGAATAAAGTAAATTTTATGTTCAGTTTCAAGTACTGTTAAGCTTTGAAAATAATGTTGTGCTGTCTGGAACACCATGTAGAACGAAAAATACACCAGATATTGAATTTATCAAATTTTCCAATTGATTTCATATTAGAAACATTGTGCCAGTTTTGTGATACCAAAGAAGTGCCAAATTTATATGAAAAATAAAGATCGTGAAAAGTTTTTTCATCAACTGTAGAATTATATTTTTGTGAGATATAATCTTTGGACTGTATAGATTCGTATAGATATTCAAGCGGAAAGGCCTTGCTAAAACGTGTATAAAACGAGAGAAGGGTTAAAGTTATGATTTTCGCAAAATTGTTCGCTCGACCAGTGGAACAATACGAGTATTTTACATACTAAAGGTGCGTTCACTTTGGCTCTTTGCAGTTCAACATTCGCAGCATACAAAGGTCAGGAGTGTTTCTTGAAAACTTTAGCATACCAAATTTGTTTGTTTGTTTGTTTCTACTCTTTATTGTGAAATTTCACAATGGGCAGGTTTATTATCATACGTCAATCTCTTATAACCAACCTTTCTATGAAGTTTATAAGTATCTGTTTATGTAACATGCGAGGAAATGTGTCTTGTTATTGCATTCAATCGACTGAATTGAAATGTAATTCCGTTAATTTTATCCGAGCAGAAAATGGTGATCCAGCCGGGAATCAAACTCGGAACTTTACAATGTAAGATCAGGCAACTTTTTGTCTATGTAACTTGTATATATGGTCCATTTCAGTTAAATATGGTATAGACAAATTTAGCATGCTATATTTTTCAACAATAGGTCCTATAGTGTCTGCACCACAGAATACACGGAGGGATCTGAGGAATTTCCAGTGGAATTCCTCAGAAAGGGGTGGTGGCCCTTTATGAGGTGGGGCAGTTGCTGTATTTTGGTGTTGTAAGCGAGGGCGCCGACTCCTGGGGTGCTCGGGTTTTCTAGCACCTCCCAAAATGTGTATGGAGCACCCTAGAATAAGAGGAAAAGAAAGAACAGAAGGGGAATCTTCTAAATTTTCATCCTATTTATAAAATGATAATAGGGTTTGATTGGAAATGATAATAAGGTATTTACATAAAATAATAATGTATAAAACGCGCAGCATCATGAGTGTCAAGTGCCCGACTCTTCCATGCGTGCACAAAATTGAACGACTATGTAATCATGCACATCGATAAGGAAGAGGCCAAAAATAAATTGAACCTCTAAACTGTGAATATATTTATTCATTTTAGACTGTCAGTTAAAGCCTCCCCGCACTTATATTCTAACCCCATTGCCCTCGGTTGTAAGAGAGGAAAAAAATAAAAATGTATAGTTTTAAAAAAAAAGCAGTAAAAACACGCTTTTATTAATGCACGTAAAAACCATTACAAGACCTTTCTAACAAGTCCAAACACGGCTATGATACGATATTCCATCATGGAATGCCAGTGCCTATCTTCCGGCTTCATCATCAGACCTTGAAACCTAATCGTGGTCAAAGTTCATTCCAACAATTTTCTAACAAGTAAACACAGCTATGATAAGATGTTCCATCATGAAGTTCCAGTTCATATCTTCCGACTCCATCATCAGATCAGTTCCACAGTACCATATTATTGTATTGTCATCAGAACTACATACAGCTGCCAATTTTCATGACTTTACGATCCTTGGAAGATGGTTAAATTAGTTACCTTAGATTCCAATACATAGTTACATACAGGTCGACCTAATAAAAGCTTAGAACACTAGAAGTGTTAGCCCGTAGAACTTTTTTTTTTGATTAAGCTTCATTAGATATATAACTTTTAATATAATTGAAAGTTTTGTGCAGTTGAAGATATATATGTATTTCTCGAGTACTCTCTGAAGAATAATATTTTTAGTTTTGTTTTTTAACGTTCCCAAATATATTTATTTTTTGTTTGGTGATAAAGTGATGTGTGGGAAAAACTCCCCGAAACGTGTGAAGTGAACGATGAACCGCTCAAGCGAGCATCCGCAGGAAGCTCGATGTGTGAGGAGTAAGGGATATTATAGATAAATTAGTATAATAAAAGAGAAGAAAGAAAACGCGGCGATCAGACGGACGAGCAGTGTTGCCAAACTGTAAAAAACTTAAAATTGCAAGTTCCTAGATTTTTTGTTAGAATCATTATTATTGATACAAAACTGAAGGTGTTTTAGCATATAAGGAAAGGTTAAGTCCCTCTTCGAGGAGGCTACCGAATGGTAGTTGGACCGTGTTCGGCAGATCGAGTTAACACAAAAATTGGCCAAAACCACCCAAGCTGCGCGGAATTATAGGAAACAGGAATGTTTCTACCCAATGGTCGCTTACAAGGTGCGTCGCTCACTTCACACTCGTCAGGAACTAAATCGCCGCTGCGCCATCTAGCATGAGAGAATTTGTCATCGTAAAGAAATGGACGTCGCGCTCCCCAAAGGGAACGCACCTTTAGCGTCGCATCGACTGCGAATGAATGTGACTTTTAATAATGAAAGTAATAGAAGTGCAAGAGGGAGGCTTCTAGCGCAAGGTGTGCCACATGGCGATGGCCTTGCGGGGCTGCTGCGCCACCTGCGCCCAATGCCGCCCCTCCTGGCCGCCCTCCGCGCTGCCCACGCAGCACCAGCCCACCGTGCGGCCGCTCGCTCCTCCCGACATCACGCACACCTGAAACGACAAAGATGAATCAATCAATGAATTAAAACCACATGGATCACATGGAGATGTGAGATTGTCGGTGGCCCATGCGGCGACTGAGGGGGGGAAGGTCGTTGGGGGTGGATTTAGGGGAGAGGGGGAGGGTTGGCTGTTGGGGATATACTCCTGGGGGGGAGGTTTGGAGAGGGGGTTAGCGGTATTACGGTAGTTGAAAATGTCAATTTCCATGAAGAATAAATGTGTTTTCCAAAATAAAACGTAATACAAAACAGGATATGGCCACACCCGAATGTCTCAGTTAATTGTAAACAATAATGGAAAATCCCCTCGAAGAAAAACATCAGGCAGCAAAGACGCGAACCGCATGCAAATACCTTCGCCGCAGATTATGTCGCATAGCTTCCTTCTTAATCGGTAGATACTGTATACTCCGCGCTACTGTATTTTAATTAACAGATGGCGCTACTTGATTTTATCATTGATTATATTTTGTATTGGGGTGACACAACAGATTATTTTATTTTTTATTTTTCAAGAAGAAAAAACGATTATCAATTGGTTTCTATATCTATAATGTCGGCTTGCTTGTACCCATGAGCATTCCTCGTAGAATAATATACAGTGGAACCTCTCATAACGAGCATAATTCGTTACAAACTCTGAAACAATTTTTCCCCTACTATTATTAGAGGTGCGAATTACTCGTTATGAGAAATAACTGCGAATTACTCGTTATGAGAGGTTCCACTGTATATATTATACCTCTATAGTCAGTCTAACAATAAAGAATAGGTTGTGTCACCCCAAGACTTTCCCGGCAAGTAGCCAAGAGCTAATTTCATCTGAATAATAATTTCATATGTAAATCAATGAGCGCCCTCTCTCGGTTTGCGGATGAACTCAGTTGGGCGGCGCCTGGCGGTTGGGAGCGCGCGGGGAGCAACCACCGCCTGGGTCGCCCAGCGCGGCTCATTTCTCGGGTAATCGCCAACAGACGCCGTTGATTACAATATATGGCGGAATTTAAATATTATTAGTGTAGCTTGTATATGAGATATTCAAACAAAAATTTCTCAACATGATTTCCGCCCAACAAGTCTGTTTACCAAATTTGAAGTCTAAGTTCAATATTTCGAGATTGATATATGTTTAGTCCGCCCCATAGTAGGTCGATTTCAACCGAAATTTCTGTTCAATGGGAATGTGTGCGAAAGAATTTTTTGGAAATGGCGTCCACGTTGACTTATCTTTTTTGTTTTTTTTTTAATTTAGAATTTCTCAAGAAGGTAAAACGAGTACAAACAATAACTGGTATATTGTGTAAAATGTGGGGTTTCTTGTACGCTTGAACACTCTGACATATGAAGGATTCTGATGGGGGGCGCCAGTTTTGCATGCGGCAAACTTGAACAAATGTCACTTTTGACAGCTCCAAATTTGTTGAGGGCAGATTTGCAGGAGGCAACCTTGCAGGCGGCAACCTTGCAGGCGGCAACCTTCAGTACAGTTTTTAAGTTTTTCTGTTAGGTTAGGCTAGGTTTTTTTTTCCTAAAATCGAAGTGACATTAATTACCGGCATCCTTGTAGTGGATGACTTTTATACATCAAACTAAACATTAAAAAAAATGTTTTAAGTTTTTCTGTTAGGTTAGGTTAGGTCATTTTGACATTTGCAAAACTGCCTTCTGCAAGATTGCCTTCTGCAAAACTGCCGCCTGCAAGAATGCCGTCTGCAAGATTGCCGTCTGCAAATTTGCCTTCTGCAAGTTTGATGGGACCCATTCTGATGATATAGTCCATGCATCTTTATAATTCGGGCAAACATGATCAAGTCCGTACTTAGTAATTTTTGCCAGAAGTTATCATGAGTGTGAATGAAAAAACGACAATATTTGTTCAAGTAGACAAACATGATTTACAAGACAAGCATTTTTTGTACATAATATGATTTTTTAAGGTGTTGTTTACATTAGATCGCTTTACCAAAAAAAAATATGACTTGGTTATCTATTTTCCAGTATACCTGCAACAATTGATATGTCAAAATATACACATAGAACTCAAAATATCTACACATAACTAACCTCAATGGCCGCATTGGACAGATTGGAAGAAGGCATACTGAACGACAAGGCTTCATTCCAAACGGGGCTCGCAGTATCCTTGCGAATGGCAGTCTTCTTCTTCTTAACCCTTTTTCCGTTTACCACCAAATACACCTTTACGTACGGATCTAAAATATAAAATGTTTTCTTAGTAAATTTTGATTTCTGAATCATCGAAGACAATATCGATGGTGTAGAACAGTACTGGAACATTTCAAAAAAAGGCGGTTTTGAGTTATGAATGCCAAATTTTTCGTTATATTTTTCTTCATCTAAAACAGTATCGGGACAAGTCAAGTCGCCACTCCAACATCCTCTAATTTGCTTGTTCGGATAAATAACTGAATGCATTGCTAACATAAAAATATTACTGTATTGGAACATTCAGAAATGTTCCCCTACAACATTCAACTTTAAAAGATGAATTGGAATATTTCGAAATGTACTGGTACTGAACTGAGCCACAGGCAAGGTCACACGTTTTTTCTCGGTACTTGTCAGTCTAAACAAAAGCCACTTTATTGCTGACACCTGTGCTCAATGGAAGACACCTCTCTGTCTTTCAATATTGATTTAGAAAGAGATAAGACTTTACTAAAATTAGGAATTGTTGTTTGTGTGGTTGATTATAAAGTAAGCATCTCTAAACTGGACATGAGCTTTGAGGTTATTCTCGTGAATGGTGATAGATTTTTGTGAATGTCGTGGATTTTTGTAGAATTGCTAAACATCAGCTATGAGAAGATCGAAGACGAGAACGGAGGTTATGGTGGAGATGGCTCAAGGCAAGATGGATTATCCAAGTGATTATAAGAAGGGTAAGTTTCACTCACATAACCTCAATTACATACCTAGGTATTTATCGTAACCAAATTTTTTTGTATTGATCGATTGTATCGATCAACGATGTTTTCTTTGTACGATTATTGTGCAATATTAGGAAGATTTATAGTGCAAATCCATTCAACATAAGTATTAAGTTATATTGATAATGTTTAGGATTCCGTAGCACCGTATGCTGGCATGTAAGAAAATCAGCCAGGTGTCTGTCCGTCAGTTTGGAACTGGATCTTATCTCGTGAACTATTCACGCTATGAACTTGAAACTTTGTATAATTATTTCAGGTGCTTCATTTTGTATGATGCCACCGGCGGAACATTCACCAATCACTCTGGCCCCTCCAACACGGCTGAGCGCTCCAAAAATTTCTGAAGATGGGCGGACACAGTCAGAACCTGGACTGTTGTTGTGGACACAAAATACGAATGATCCGACGAATTCCGAGCCTGCATTGTTGTGCGAAGCTCCTCTAATGAACATTCAAATTATTTCTAAGGCGCCGGAGGAACATTCACCTATCAATTCGGAGCCTCCAACACAGCTGAGCGTTCCAAAAATTTCTGAAGATGAGCGGACACAGTTAGAACCTGGACTGTTGTTGTGGACACAAAATGCAAATGATCCAACGAATTCCGAGCCTCCATTGTTGTGCGAAACTCCAATGAACATTCAAATTATTTCTACGGCGCCGGAGGAACATTCACCTATCAATTTGGAGCCTCCAATACAGCTGAGCGCTCTAAAAAATTCTGAAGATGAGCGGACACAGTTAGAACCTGGACTGTTGTTGTGGACACAAAATGCAAATGATCCAACGAATTCCGAACCTGGATTGTTGTGCGAAATTCCAATGAACATTCAAATTATTTCGACTGATGACACTGGGACAAGTAAGCTATACTTTAAAATTATTTAACTATTTTTGGATACTTGAAAATATTAAGGTGAAGTTAAACGGCTGTTAGTTTTTAAAAATAATTTTTGTTTTTAAAAATAACGACTAAAGTACCATCAGTCAAAAATATTTAAACTCATAACATTTTTCTTTTCTTTCCAGGCAACGCTGAATTTTTCAATAATACAAATTATACTACAGTGGATGCCGTTATCGAAGTTACGAGTTATGGTCAGATTAGTCCTGCGATTTCGAAAAATAATATGCGGAATATCTCAAATGGTATGTAAAACAATTTTCAGACAAAGTTGTAAGCTTAAATAATAAAAATTATTGTTTACTGCAGTTACAACTTCTGGGCGGATTAGTCCTGCAATTATTTAAATGAATTATTTAATCTTTTTCACAGATACTGAACATTCCAACGAAGCACTAAACAATAGAAATTGCCTCAATATTTTGACTAATCAAGCAGAAGATGATTCGATCAACAGTATACCACTTTCGCCGGATGCTCTGAATGAAGAGTTTCGAATTTCTACACTGCCTGGTTTGAAAAGAAAGCCAAATATTATTATTTCGTCTAGTTCTGAGAGTGATAATGAGTTGCCATTAACCAAAAAGAGACCTAGAAAACCTGATCAATGGAAGGCTAATAATAAAAAAAAACTTCGTAATACAGGTAAGCGTTATAAGACGGTCACTGGAAAGTCTATACCTGAAAGGAAAATGAGAGCAGGCTGCAACGAAACATGTCGGTTGAAATGTTCACAAAATATCTCCATGGAAAACCGAAAAAAAATATTTGACTAGTTTTGGAATATTGGAAACCTGGAAAGATAGCGTGATTTTGTTAACAAATGTATGAGTATAATCAAACCAAAGTATTCACTTCACAAAGAAACTAGCAAACGTTCTCTCAATAATGGATATCATTTTGTAGTCAATTCAGAAAGAATAAGAGTATGCAAAAAAATGTTCACTCATACTTTGGACATAGGACACTCCTTTCTTTCCACCACCATTAAAAAAGTATCTCCAGAAGGAATTTTGGATGGAGACAAAAGAGGCAAACATCATAAGAAGGGCAGAATTGTACCCGATCTGGTTAAAGAAAGCGTGAGGAACCATATAAATTCATATCCACGGAAAGAATCCCACTATTGTAGGGAAAATACAAGAAAAACATACATCGATGGTGACCTTAATTTGAAAATATTATACAGACACTACATTACTTATTGTAAAAGTAAAAATTTAACTAGTGTGACTGAGAGCATGTACAGAAACATATTCCGAACAGAATTCAATATTTCCTTTTACGAGCCTAAAAAGGATGCTTGTTCTTTGTGCTCTACCTACAAGAATGCTACCGGCTTAGAAAAACAGTCCCTCGAAGAAGACTTCAATACTCATCAGAAGCAAAAGGAACTGAGTCGAAGCGAAAAAGAAAATGATATTGCCTTGGCAAAAGAAGATAATGAAAATAGAGTTGTTGCATGTTTTGATTTGCAAGCAGTGCTGCAAACACCTTGTGGAAACGAATCTCTTTTCTATTATAAGAGTCGTCTTAACGTTTACAATTGCACGGTATATGATATTGTTAATAAAAAGGGTTATTGCTACTTGTGGGATGAATCTTTGGGTGACAAGGGTTGCGACGAAGTTGGTACATGTATATTTAAATACCTAAAGGAACATTGTGTGGGAAAACATGCCATATTTTATACAGACAACTGTTCTGCACAAAATAAAAATAAATATCTGATGTCTCTATACCTCTACTGCATAAAACATCTGGGTATTAAATCGATAACCCACAAATATTTGGTAGTGGGTCACACTCAAAATGAAGGTGACAGTGTACATGCGATGATTGAGAAAGAAAAGAAACGTATTTTAAAAAAATGGGTCAATTTATATCCCAGCTCAGTGGAATTCAATTGTACTTGGTGCTAAGAAGAATGGTAATCTATACCAAGTCATCAATCTAAACTTTGACGACATTCTTGATTTAAAAAGACTAAGTAAACTGGTTGGAAAGAATTTCACACATAATCTGGACGGGGAAAAAATAGTTTGGAACGATGTTAGAAAATTTTCGGTGGAACCTGAAAATCCTACATTTTTGCAATATTCATACACGTACGAGGACAGAAATATGCAGAAAATAAATGTACGTCAGAAAATGAGAAGCAAGCCAGTTTTGGAACTAAATAAAAAATTTACGGTTAGGCCTACTATTTCAGCAGCAAAGCAAAAAGATCTTTTAGCACTTTGTAAGTCGAATGCTATTCCGAAAGTATATTGGTCTTACTACGAAGGACTACAGACGTCTGATTAGATAAGAATTAAAATAAGATATAACTATTTTAGGATGATTTTTAAAGTTGAATTTCAGTTATTTTAAAACGTTATTTTATGTGAAAAATATGTACCTACATAGAATAAGAAGATTTTATTACCATAACAATTTATGGAAATGTAAAACTTTTGACGATTGTTTGTGAATTGAATAAAATACTGTTTTATAGCTGGAAATGGCTTTTTGTTAATTTAATATAAAGTTAAGACAACCGTTTTTAACCTCCGATGCAAAAAGAGAGGTGTTGAAGTCTTCACAAACAGTAATGGATCGTTTCAAATTCTTTTAATCTGCTATGTTTTAATGATTTGATCTAGAATAAGACTGGAACATTTCAATATATTCCAATAATCTGCTAGGTTTTAATGATTTGATCTAGAATAAGACTGGAACATTTCAATATATTCCATTAATCTGCTAGGTTTTAATGATTTGGTCTAGAATAAGACTGGAACATTTAGAATTTTAGGCTATAACTCAGTAAACACTAAAAACGCCATGACACTTTAACATAATTATAATAGCTTGCTTAAACTCACATATTTTGATATATAAAACATATTAATTTTTTGTACATAGACTTAGTAATGATTTTTAAAAAATAGAATTGCCATTTCCTCAAAATGGACGATTTTGAAATGTACCAGTACTGTTCTACAGTATCGATATATAAAGTTGACAACATTAAGAAGACAAAAGAAAAACAAAAATGGACTGCCTTGCATTGACGTATATTTTTATAGAACTGCCTAACAAAAAAGAAGTGTAACGTATTCAGGGTTCATCTATGTATGTTTTCCGTTTCTTTATTCCACCATAACTTCTAAACGCTTGAGAGAAAAAGAAAGAAAACAAAATTGAAATAAAATATATAAGTAGAATAAATAAGTAGAATGAATTATTTTAATGGTAGTTATGTTAATGATATATCTAATACCTACTTCAAAAATAAAGAAATCAAGAAAAAGTAATAAAGAAATAAAAAATAACCAGTAAAAATATTGTTTAAAAAATAATAATAATAAAATACAATAAAATTAAAATTGCACTGATAATCAGTAAATAGAGAAAAATAGCTTAGATGTAATAATTTAAAAAAATAAAAAAGCCAGTAAAAGAAGTTAGTAACTAAAATAGTCAGGTTGCTAATCAATAAATAATACAGAAAAAATGATAATAATAATCCTAGAAGCAACAAATAAAAAGAGAAGATTTAGTTATCAGGTTAAATATAAGAAGGCGCTTAATGGAGAGTGATGACGAGCACCTCAATCTCATATGTTGGTATTATTATATATGTACTTAGTATTATTTATATTACATTGTAATACTCAAACTATTGTTCCTATAATCTCAAAATATTGACTTTTAAATCTGAATTCATTTATCAGTGTTTAATTTATGCGAAAGCAAACTTGTAAAACTAGGAAAATCACTCGGGTTTACATGAACATGCAATAAAAATAACATTGTAGTTCCCGAAGAACGGCTGTGTTTATACCAAACTAAGTTTTATATTTAAGTTTTAAATATTTCAACCTGTTGCCATCACAAATTAAAATACTCTAATTGGTTTCATTTAACAGATGGAATGCTAATACCACCGATCGGTGGTTTTTCCGCTGCGTCAACTCGCGGGCGGCCGATCTCCGTATTTATGCAATTATGTAATTATATCAGAAAAAAAGTCACCCTCATTGAATAAGCCAACATTATAAATTAGTATGCGCGCACTAACACCCCCTACAAAGAAATTTTCGAGGGTTGATTCCCATGTACCTATAGCTTTCTAAGGTTTAAGAAATGCATACAAAGAAACTTAGCTATGCATGATCACTATAATTTGGATGAATTTGAGAAGGCTGTCTTAGATTTTAAACGATAATTATAGTATTTATCAAATCTATTTGTTTATTCTTGAATAAACATTTTTTTAAATAGATAGAGGAACAGTACCGAATACAGAAGGGTTCTTAATATGGAAAGTCAGCGTATCTACGTGTGTATCTACGTATCAGCGTGTGTACGTCGCACATGCGTAAGTATTTTTGTGTGTAATCCTCCCCCCGTCAGCCTTCGCCAGCCGGTTTGCGTCCGTACACCGAACGCAAAAGACGCAAATCAGAGTTGGGGCAACGTTTCGAGCATGTTCCATACGAAAAACACGCAAGTTTAAAATTTTATGGTTTATTTTATATAAATAAATTAAAGCAAATTTATAGGGTTCGAACATTATTCTGTAATACTAGATTATATTTCCAAGAGATAGGATCAACAATGCTGAATAAAATATGAAACTATATTTTAATTACTGACTTTTGAAAGATTGCCTTTCATATTACAGTTTCTCTACTTAAAGGTGACATGGATTATGGGATAATATGATATTGATTATTTATATATCCTTTAAGAGTATTTAATTTTGTAAATTAATTTTGTTTTGTATTTTATTATCTTTGTATTACTTGTGGCTACTCTAGTGGCTGGTGGCTGGTAAGGCATTTTTCGTTCTTTATATGAGTTAATCTACTGTCTACATTTGTTCACTATATGGGAGGTTTTACATATTTTTTGTACCTAGAGTCTCTTTTCCGTCCTGTGGGGCTAGAAGGTTCCTGGCCTTCAGGACGACCACAGTTAGCCTCTCGGCGGAAGGCAGGTAGCTCAGAGACAGGAGCAACTCCTGAAGCTCTTCCGCAGGACGCCGGTGTCTGCCAATCTCCCCCCAAACCTCCACACCTCCTGCAATTTCCAGGTTAGCTAATTCCACTCGAACCTCACCAGTCACTTCGTTTCGAGAATATCTGGAAATATAAAATGAAAATCTTAATATTAGGCATCACTTTCCTAACAGAAGTTTATATTGCCACATTATGGAGGGGATAATAAGTACTACCACAGTGGAACGTAGCCCAAATCATAATAAATATTATTTATTATTTTTATTGGAATTATCAAAATAACCATTTAAAATAAGTATAATATTAAAACAAATGGCAAAAACTTTCCTCTTTCATTCACTGGCTAGTGCTGCCCAACTGGGATATACCCGTTCCAGGGCAAGCCATTTATATTTTTACATTTAAAACGAGGGTCGATGAACCAACCAAACACAATAATAATAATAATAATTAAAAAATATATATAATTAAAATAAATATATATAATAATGAAAAAATAATAAAAATTACAATATTGTATCGAAATACTAAATACATTAGAATACACATATACACACATACATACATATAAACACCATATATGTTAAGTCAACTTCAACTTATTCTCATTACATCGATCATGGCATGGATAGATAAACGCTCTTCTTGCAACAGCCATTTATTTATTTTGCTTTTAAACAAATGACAATTGGGGCTTGTTTTTATGTCACTGCTTAATTTATTATAAAGTCTTGTAGCTATGAAAGAGTATTGTCGCTGTTCGAAAGTCGTCTTCATCCTAGGTACACTCAAATTATCACTCAGGATTTGTCTAGTGGGTTTCGTGTGCGTAATAATAAAAGATTTATTTTGTTTCGCCACGAAAACCCAACGTAGTGCAATTTTAATAATAATGATGCGATGATGATGATTGAGTAGTCGATTATGATGATGGGCAATCGGTAGTCTGACCCCGCACTTGACTCACCAAGTGGAACCTTTGTACGAGACCCGTCTATAATTATTTGATTTGATTTTATATTATACAGTAAACTTTTGGGAGCTAATGTGCCCTGTTAAGTTGGCCACGAAGACCTATTTGTTCGGGGTCGGTCACACTCACGGTTCAACACCCACCGCTGAAAGTTGAACGCAAGGACGTAAAACAGGATACCGTGAGTGTTGTATGCACGACGGATATTCGAAATTTGCGCGCGCCGAGCTCGCCCCACCACCGTTACCTATAATTTACGCAATGGCGGCAGCAGTATGCGCCCTACCCGCGGAACAACGGATTGACAGCTCTTTCAGTCTACCCTAGACAACGGCGGCTGCAACGTCGCCGAAACGTCGGGTGCTACATAATTCACGCGGTAAATTCGTTTTTAGCTTATTTATAAAGTACCTGTCATAGTCAAAGACTTGAAGCAGCAGCGTTTTGTCATTGAGATCATCGTGGGAGACCGGAAATTTGAAGTGGTGATCGAAGAACGGATTTGGATCGTTGCGATGGACGGTGGTTTGGCGACTGCGGGTGTCGACTTCAGGAATCATGGAGGCGCGGACGTAAGGATCGTTAAATCCTTCGCGGTCCCCACCGGCTAGATCATGAGCTGTAAACATAAGAATGATTTCATTAGTTTAAAGCCCGCCACAGACAGCGGCGCACGTTGATAAACGCCCACGTTTGATACGAAAGCTACGTCGCTCGATGTAGCGATGCGGCCACAAACTATTATCTCAACTACGTCACGCAAACGTCCATTTCGTCTCGACTACCTTAGAGAGCACACTCGTAAAGCTCTCGCAACGGTTTCAGAACGGTTTGGGAGAGAGAAGGGCGGAAGTCGGAGAGCGGGGAGGAAACGTGTTATCCGTGGCCTCTAAACGTGTGCACAGCTTCGCTCAGACGGCGCATCCGCGGCAAGCCACGCACGTGCCGCTGCCGTTACATAGCCATTCAGCCTTGCCTATATGTATATCAGCTCGTTGATATGTATAGCAGCTCGAGCCGTGCGCAGCAGTCTGTGGCGGGCTTCATTCCGCTAATCATGCCATCATTCAAGACCATAGACAACGGTTTTCTTTAGTGTTAAATATGTTGATAAATAAGGACGAGGCGGAGTCACGCCACCTTTACAGTATATAAGAATGCATTATATACACTGTTAATTGCGGCAAAAACGCATGCTCGTTTCAATGCCGACACAAAATATAGAATGTAAATATTTTTCCCAATTTGATGTCGTAGCTTGTCTGTTCACGTCAGCCGTGCGACTTGAGGACGTGGAAAATGCGACTCTCGATGTTGCAGAGCAACAGAAAAAGATTCTACGGGAAAACAGCGCAGATACCTACCTATCAAATCCAACTCCACGGAACCACATGGAAAGAGCTGAACGTGCACGTACGCGTCTCCCGCGGTTGGAGGGTTAATGCTATCTGGCAGCCCTGCGCTGCACATGCGCATGCGCAGCGGAGGTGGATGATGTTTTAAAACGCAAGTCGCTAATGCTCTACGAAGGCCTAGGTATACGAAGGCTATAATGTCATCATTGCACTCAACACCACAATACTATAATACTTAGGCCTCTGCCGGTAGGTCCGTTCGTATTGATGATTGCTTGTCTCACCTTCTATGAGGTGGACATTCAGGTCGGAGCGGTCGAAGTCGTAGTTGAGGCGCAGATGCAGGCGCCCGAGCGCAGGTCCGGAGTCGGCGTCGGCCGCGGCCAGAAACAGCGGCGCCTCCTTCTTGGTGTAGAGGTCCGGCCGCAGCGCGCCCAGCGCCGCCAACGCGCTCGCCGCGCTGCCCGCGCTCGCCGCACTGCCCGCGCCGGGACTCGCCGGCGGCAGCGGACTGTAGCTCTCCACCAGCGAGTTGCTTCGGTCCATTCTAAAACACGCAACGACCGAATGGAGGAAATCACCTCGAGCATCGGAGCATCTCATACTCGGGGAGGTACCAAAGTTATACGCCTATCGTAGATTTTTTTAGATTTAGGGTTTTTCAAAACTGATATCCTCCGAAAGAAACCGCCAGCAACTGCTTGCAGGCAATGGCGGGACTGGATCGGTTTGACGGGAAAGACGAGGATTTTCTTTTATCTATAGTAATATTTTTATTTTATTTTATTTTCTTTTATTCAGGAAAATAACAGTGTATAAAAGTAAGTAGCCAAACAAGATAGATATAAAAATTACACCAAAGACAATTTTCCACTAAATGATAACATCAAGATTATCTAAATGATAAGAGAAAGAAAAAAAACGAGAAAAGAAAGAGGATAGGAAGGGATGGACCAGGAAGGGAAGGAGGAACATAGTAAAAAATAAATACATTAAATTGATGGGTGTCCACGTTTTAACAAATTTACCAGTACGATAATTGAAGTTGAGACAGGTACGTTGGTATGAATAAGTAAAAGTGCAAACAGTAGATAAATAGTAATATATTTTAAATAATTATTAAATTTTAAATATTAAGTGTTAAATATCGCCCTCTTTAACAAATTTCTGAATCCAATGTTCGATTCAGCGAAGATATCAATTGATGCGTATCGATCATCGTAAACCCTACACACACGGTTTAAGAAAGAAGTTAATTAGTATTAAGAAGTAATATTATTAAGAAGTAATGTTTGAAAATTTGTGTGTAAGGGGTAATCTCCGAAACTACTCATCCAATTTGTCTCATCTCTCAAATTCATCATTTCAAATTCCTTTACCAAAAGAATGCTCCGTTATCGACGAGTGCCATAGACTATATTTTATTGCGATAAATATTGGTTTTCAATACGAAATCACAATATTTGTAAATCAAGTCAGAGAAAAATGATCTTTCATTATCGGCGTGCGCTGACGAAACGGTTCGATATGCATATGTAAAAACAATTTAAAAAAACATCGGTGTCAAAGAGATCTATAAAAAAGTCCGCTAAAGCATATATTCAACTTTCATTAGTTACCACATTTTTATTTTTATTTTATTATTTATATTTTATTTTGTTCTCATCTTTCTACTTTTAGAATTTGTTATAAGAGTAAATGAAACCATTAGGCATGTATAGGGTTAAGCATGCTTTGGAGAATATTGTGTCAACTGATGATAACACAATGACATATGCATTTTATGATGATTTAATTTTGATTAGATATCAATAGTGGTAAATGATTATGCAACATTAGCATTTCAAAAAACTTTGTTTGATGCAGTTACCGCAGTTTTTACGAAGAAGTATTCGAAGCCTTGGTTGTTAGATGCTTACCACATTAGCACAGAATGTCGAGATCAATATATTGGATGTCATGTAGTACTTAACTCATTTTCGTAAAAAAAAGTCACTTAACACATTTGCGTTCTAAGCCATTGAATTCAAGCCACAATAACTGTATATTTATATCTAAAAAAAAAGGAAAATTAAGTAGGCAGTGTTTTATTTAAAGATATTAGCAATAAAATAAGAATCATTATCAAAATAAATTAATCCATTATCACGGGTGTTAAATAAAGACAAAATTAGCCATATACTGTAAGTTTTCAGGTGGTAAAGTTAAAGAGATATCATGAAATTAGTAACGCGTGCAAGCACCTCGAAATACCTAGTAGGCGGCGGTGCGGGTGGTGAGGAACAAGACGCCTATCCACTAGACAGGTTTCGTGCATCTAAGGGTAGACGTCTTGCAAAAATATTTACTATATATCTAAGGGTAGGTTCTAAAAAGGCAAGAAGCGGGCGACAGATAGCGACAGATTATATATTGTAACACAGCTTTAGGGGAAAGCGGCACTCTGTCAGTATCAAGGAAATTTAGATAACGCAACAAGAACCCGGCAAAGAATCTGCACGCGCCAATCTCGAGCTATTAATTTCGACGGCCCTCGAATGCAGACTACTTTTGGGGATTTTAATGTATTTTATATACATAGTCACCAGGATATCTATACTAATATTATAAAGAAGTAAGTTTCTAAATTTGTATCTAGGGGGTAATGTCTAAAACTACTCATCCGATTCCAAAAATTCTTGATGGAATTATCTACGAATGCTATATACTATACTTTGTTGTGATATACATTGGTTTTCAATAAAAAAAATCATGTTATTATTGTAAATCAAGTCGGAAAAAATGAGCTGGTGAGTTGCTTTATCGACGTGCGCTTAAGACAAGGTTTGATATGTGAAAACAATGTATGACAAAAATATCGGACTCAAAGAGATCTATGAAAAAGTCATATATCCAACGACTGCATATATCCAACTTTTATATTTAAGCTATAATAACTGCTTTTATGTCTCGAAGAAATAAGAAAAATAAGTAGGCAGGGTTTGTTGAAGACATTAGCAATAACATTAGAAACCTTAGCAAAATAAATTAATCCATTATCACGGGTGATAATGGACAGATAAAATTAGCCATTTTCTGTAAGATTTTAGATGGTATATTTTAGAGACATCATGAAATTAGTAACGCGTGGCGAGGAACAAGATTCGTACGTCTTCGAGATAGGTAGCATGCATCTGAGGGGGGACGTCTTGCACTATATATTTAAAAGATAGCGTCTAAAAAGGTAAATAAACGCCACGCTACTTAAATTAACAAATCCATTCGAAACTTTACTCGAAGCGAAGTCGCGGGCAACAGCTAGTATTATATATTGTAACATAACTTTAGGGTAAAGCTGAAAAATATCCTCCCGGAAGAGAGCAAGATTACGATTTGTCAGTCTGCTCTCCTCCCCCTTCTGGATTATGGAGATGTCGCATTTCTCGACCTCACAGAGGAGTTATCCACCAAAGTTGAGCGTCTCCAAAATGTTTGCATTCGGTATATGATATATCCATGGCCTCAGAAAATTTGACCACATCACGGAGTACAGAAAGAAGCTTCACTGGCTGTCGACCCGGGAGAAAAGAGACATGCGAGTTCTCTGTATGCTTTTAAAGATCTTGGATGGCGTCGCTTCCAATTATCTTACCGGCAGATTTACTGCACTATCGGCTCATGGACGACCTCTGAGATCAAAAAACAACCTGCTACTCTCTATCCCTAGTCACAGCAGTGACTTCTTCTCATTCTCTTTCACCGTGCATGGAGCTCGTCTTTGGAATGCTTTGCCGAAAAATGTGAGAACCGCGCCAAGTATAACAACTTTTAAAAACAGACTCAGAGAGCATTTCAAATCCTCTAGATAAATTCCCTTTCCCCTCTCATTCCCCTCCTTTTAAAACTTTAGCGTCCTTTACGTGTTAGATTATTTTGATGTGACAAATCTGTGCCCACAAAGAGTAAAGTATATACTTCTTTCTATCCTCCTCTATTTTATTTGTCATACTCTTTATATAGGTTAAGTTATGTAGTCTACTCGCAAATAATGTTCTTACAATAGTATAGGTTAGCTCTAAAATATTGCCTGCAGGCAATAAGTTCGCCTTTTCTTAAGAATAGAGTTTTAATATTATTATTATTATTATTATTAAAGCTGTACTCTTGTCAATATCAAACAAAAAATAACGCAACAAGGACAAGGAAAATAATCTCAAACTAATGAAATTCTCTCTCTCAAGCTATTCATTTCGACGTGCCTCGAATGCAGACCACTTTTGGGTATTTTAAGGCAATTTATGTATGTACATACCCCCCGGATATTTAATATGCTAAAAGAAAAACTAAAATTGTATTTACCTACGTATTATTTCAAATCTAAAATTGATTCCTGGTCGAAACGTGACACCCGGCAATGCAACATGCAATTCCTGATGAATCATGGGCAAGTGCAATGTCATTGTGTAAGCGAATGTCAATGCGATCAAAGACTTTTTACAGTTCCGCCGGGAACATCCAAGAAAAAAACCACTCCTGTTCCATCGTTTACAACTTTCATGAGAGTATCGTCTGCATTTTACATTACATTACATTTTCGTCATGTCCAATTGACGGCTAAAGACCGTTCTTGGACGTGTCAAAATAATTGGGTTAGGTAGTAAGTTTCGTTACTACTCTTTACTGAACATACATAGGTAGTCAAGAATTAACTACTAGATTGTCAAACTATAAATATAAATAATCAAAATAGAAGCCTAATATTTGAAGTAGTTAGTAATTCGAAAAAAAACGTAGTTAAATTATTCATCGTAATATTCAAATTGTCAGTAAAATGTTAAATAATCAAATTAAATCTACGTTGTGCATTTTAAACTAAAAGTACAGATATAAGACCATATAAAATAATCAGACAATAAGGCTCTACTTTTTTAAGTAATTTAAATGGGCACAATATTTGAAAAATCATGGCATCTCCTTGATGTTTTTTTAAAATGTTATGTCCTCCAGCTGTGTAAATGTTGTAGGGACTAGATTATAGAATTTAATGCTAAGGTTTTCTGTAATGGTAATGTAAGGTTTCTGTAATGTAATGTAAGGTTTTCTGTAATCTGTAAGGTTTTCTGTAATGGTAGCTTTTCTGTACTTTTGCCAGTCGTATTCTGGGTACGCATAAAAGGGAGCTACTGCGGGTATTATGCGAGTGAATGTCTGCATTAATTGGTGTTTCTGCTAGGTGCTGTCTAGCATACATTAGACACTGGTATATGAACGCCGAATACATAGTCATTACCCTTGCCTTGATGAAATATTCTTTGCATGAGGTCCTAGTCGTTACCTGATACATGCTGCGCAGTGCTCTCTTTTGCAAAAGAAAGATTCTTTTACTGGTTGCAGCATTTCCCCAAAATAGTAGCCCATAAGTCATTAATGAGTTAAAATACGCAAAGTATACTGATTTGGCTGCCGCAAAACCACAAAGACTTCTGATTTTTTTAATAGAGTATATCGAGCTTACTAGCTAATTGTTGGATGTGCGCATTCCATTGTAATTTACTGTCAATTCTTAATCCTAGAAAATGTATATCTTCTGTGATGTCGATTTCGAAATAGTCGTGTAATTCATTTAAATAGTCAACATTGGCAGGTCTTAAGTGAAAAGGAATTATTTTTGATTTTGTAATATTTAGACTGCTATTTTTGTTGACGATTCAATAGCGGAACCTACGTTCGACCTGATTTTCACAATGCAGACATATTATTTTTCGCGTTTTAAATAATATGAATGCAGTCATATTATTTTTCGCGTTTTAGCTCTTCTATAAATGAGTCGTGCCTCGGACGAGTGGGCGCTGTCATACCTAGTTTACCTAATACCTTGTTTGATACCACCAAGCACATGTCCTCAGTTAATATCAATGCCTCGTTGTGAATTTCATCGCTCAATTGCAAATCTGGATTTGATATTCTGGTACGCATCTGATTCAAAATTTCATCAGATGTGTAATTTGGCCCACAAATCAATCGGTTTCGATAAAAAGCATGTTGAGATAATTATCTAAAATAATGTTCGTTATCGATGAGCATTTATCGAAATCACAGTATCTCGGATAGTGTCCCAATGAGTGTCATTCTCTAGCAATGGCAAACGTTGACAGGCCTCTCTATGGGTGACATACGATTCACCATTATCAGTACGTAGGTGTAGAAACGATATTGAGCCACGAAATTTTAATAATAGCAAATGCAAATAGAAACACTTGTGATTGCTTGGATGGACTGATAAAAACGACCTGATACATCGGTGAAATATAAAACATGTATATATGAAATATGAAATATGTATTATATATGAAATATATACATGTGGATAACGTGAAGTTGGGTTTCCTTGTTTCTGTCGTTGTTTTTTTTTAGAGTTGATTCCAAATGAGATATCTTGGCATTTCGGAGTATGACAGCGTTTAGGCAAAGTCATGATTCTGGCACATTTTAAAATACAGATCAATACTGAAATAAATATATTGGAATATAAATAAAACAACAACATTATTATGCGTACATCAGTACAAAAATCTGATTTATCCAAAATCCTTACGTTACGATTTTCGATAAATCAGATTTTTGTAATACACGATAAAAATAAATATTGCGTCTTTACACTGATCCTGTACTAAAAATGTATATTTCTTTGTTCCCTTCCTTCTTTAACGCTGTGTAAAATATTGAGACGATTTTGACCTATGCTTCGCCTTTGCAGGGGGAAAAATTTCATATAAAAGAGTTGTCCGTGATATGATGAAGTATGTACGTATTAATATTAATGGTCAAATCTGCACGGAATAAATGTCAGATTTTCCCCCGGACACAGTCAGAAGGACGTGAGCAGAATAGAATTTGTGAGTGGAGGAACATGGGGAGAAAATCCGATATAATAATACCTTATGCCAGTGGTTCCAGTGTGCGACGCACTGTACGGAATTTAGGCCAAAACCTGGCCATAAATCAAAAATATTAATTTTAATCAATGTGATTAATTTAAAGTATCCAGATACCCAGATAGGTAATACATGGCGTGATATAAATATTAGTTGTATTTACCCAGCAGTAAGAAGTTCTGGAATATGGAAGTTCGCCTTCGCTTAGCACGCACAAAGTCGTTGTATTCTGCATTTTCTGTGATTTTTGTTGAAATAATCGTTATGGACACTGAAGTTCAAGGTATATACATATATTATATAAAGCATTTATTTATATGTTACTTAATTATGTTACTAACTATTTTATGGTAAGAAAAACGTTTAAAAAGGGTTTGATTTCTTGTACATTATTTGCATAGGTATATTGATGTTTTATTTATGTTCTACTCATTTCTACTCAAAGTAAAATAAGTCATATTAAACCTCTGAGTTTCTTTTAACATTTCCTTAAAAAGCAATTCACAAATTTTCACATTAAAAAAAACTGGAGTTCGCTAAAAAAAGGAGGCGCTAAAACTTTTAATGCATGCGTTGACTCCATTTTTTTAAACGGCTTCATTATTACACTGGGTGTCCGGCCCTGACAATGTATTATCTCTTATTTTGACCAAATAGGCGACATGTAATAGAAAAAAATCATTGTTTTCTATTACATCTAGCCTATCATTAGAACGGCTATTAACTATAAATAGGATAGAAAACGAATTTACCACGTGAAATTTGTAGCACCAAACGTTTCGGTGACGTTGCAGCCGCCGTTGTTGCAGCAGGGTAGACTGAAGAGCTGTCAATCCGTTGTTTTGCGGGTAGGCCGCATACCGCTTCCGCCACTGCGTAGGTTATAACGGTGGTGGGGGGCCGGGCTTGGAGCGCGGGAATTTTGAAAATCCGTCTTGCACACAACACTCACTGTATCCTGTTTTACGTCTTTGCGTTCGGCGTTCGGCGGCGGGAACATTTTAAGAAGAGGGTTCCACGTAGAAGAGAGTTTGTAACCATCGTCTCTGTTAAAGTTCGGGGTTCTTCTTATTTCAATGGCTTCCCGGATCATGCGAGGAACGTAGAATTGTTCTTTGGATAGCACAATGGGATTTTGAAACTGCATCCAGTGGTTACTTCCGCTATCCAATATATGTTCGCAGATCGCCGATTTTTCTCGCTGAACGTTTTTAACAGCTTTGATGTGTTCTGACAGTCGCGTGGCTATGGGCCGTTTCGTTTGTCCAACGTAGGCTAGACCGTAACTGCATTCGACTTTATACACACCCGGGGTTTGCAGTGGTACCTATTACATCCTTTACAGGCCTCAAAAATCGAGCTATATTTTGGGTCGGTTTGAAGATCGTTTTTATATCGAATCTGTTTAGCATTAACTACATAACTACATAACTACATAACTTTTTTAAATAAAACCCAAAAAGTTGAAATACCGTTTAGTTTTTTTTAATAATTAATTTTTAACTTGACATTTCTCATGCATCGCCACATTTTTAGGGTTTTGGAAGCTCAAAGGTTATTTTTCTGAAATTATTTGCGTCAAATAAAAATTTATTTGAAATAACAATATATTGCAGAATACAACACAAGTTATTTCGTGGTATTACTCTCATAAACAAAAAGGCTATGATGACTTAATCGCAAAATTTGGGGTAATAAAAAATATAATGATTAATAAAAAACGGTGACAATTAGTACAAAGGGTCTATGGGTGAAAGCTAGCAAACCACCTCCCCATTTCCTAAAAAAAATGTGTCGGTTTTTCTGCCAAGCACCCTGTATATTCATAGGTTCTCAACGTGGGCAATAACGCTCCCTGTGGGCGTTTGAGATGATCAGGGGGGCAGTAGAAGACCCAGAGAAAAGGTAAAAAATACGTAATTGTGGCAATAGCTGTTTCAGCTTCGCGACAGATAGGTAAGTAAAAAAAATGGGGGGCTCTGGAAAAAAATATTCTTATAGTGGGCGGTGGGCGAAATAAGGTTGAGAACTTATGCTGTATATCAATGTACTTCAGGCTTGTACCTAAATGTGCTTAAAATCAATGATTTTAAAAATACCTTTTATATAATCAGTACATTAAAAGTGGGTGGCCAAATATTTTTGAGCGGTACTGTATATGTCGTGGCGTACGTACCTCGGCGGTATCAGTAGCGGGCTGAGGCATCGCGGCGCCTGCCTCGGCGAGGCGGGCGCGGCGTGCGGCGCGGCGAACGCGTACGCCGCGTCGCCGGCCGACAGCGAGGCGAGCGACGAGCGCGCGGACGGCGACGCGGGCGGCGGCGGCGCGTTGCGCGCGTCCAGCGACGCGGCGCGCAGCGGCGACGGCGAGCGCGGCGCGTGCGTCCGCGCCGCGACGCCCTCGCACGCGTCGATCGTCGTGCGCCCGTCCGGCGCGAACGTGCGGATCTGCGGCGACGAGCCGCGATGGCCCTGCCGAAGTCAAAGCTCGATCGTTTATCGCTTACTAGTCCAGTCATATTAGGGGTTTTACCTCGGAATGAGAAATAATAAGCTGGAAACTCATATACACCTTCATTTTGGCGTTCTAAAAGTTGTCTCAAAAGTCTCATAAAATCTCGTGTTTGCGTCGTAACTTATGTTATCGACGACATGTGCTCACATATTTGGGACTGCGTCTGATTTTCATAAAATTAACACAAATATATCTGGTGACATTAACTTAAGTATTGGTAAGTTATACAAGAAGTGTTAGTTAAAAATTTAACCAAAACTGTTTAGTAGTATCAACATTTTTCTAGATATAACCTATATTGACTGATAGGTTTTGTAAAATATGCAGTAGTAGTAGATGGAGTGGGGGGCTTGTTTCCAGGCCTTGATGTCACCTAGATCTGTAAGGTCTTTTGTAACTACCCACTGTGTGGTTAGGTCAATGGTCAGCTAGTAGCCCGGTACTTCTTACCAGTCCAAGTAGGTCACTGACCTTCAAGTTGGGCAGATCGCTGGGTTCGAGAAAGGCTCGTCCCAGTAAACTGTGTCTTTTGGCGGCGAGCCCTGGACAGCGGCCAACAATGTGTATGCTGTCTTCAGGTTCCTCGCCACATATTCGGCAATCCTTGCTCTCAGTCAAGCCAAGGTTGAATAGATGAGCTCTAAGGGTCGTGTGTCCGGTGAGGAGACCGATAGTGGTTATAAGGTTCTTCTTGCTCATGTCAAGTAGGGCCTTGGTTTTCTTCTGTAGTGGTTGCTCCATCATGGCTTTTGCCTGGCGACATCCCTGACTCTGTTTCCAGGAAGCCCGATGTTTCTGCTCCAAGCAGTCCCTGATGATTTTCTTACCTGTAGCGAAGGGGACCCCTACAGCTGGCTCCACTGGGCAATCCAGTGTGCCCAGTTTTGCCAGTCTGTCGGCCTCTTCGTTTCCGGGTATGCCTTGGTGACCCGGTATCCATATTAGGGTGATTTTGTTGGATTTTCCCAATTTGTTGAGCTCCTGCATGCAGTCCCAGACCACAGAAGATTCTGTGGTGGCTTTAGCCAGAGCGTCCAGTGCTGCTCTGCTGTCAGAGCAGATGAGGATTTGTCTGTTTTTTACCTCAAGTCGACTTTGTAGTTTTATGCAAATATTATGCAATAATTTTGTAGTTTTATGCAATAATTTTTTTGTAAAATATGCAAGGAATTTCGTAATATTAATCAATATTTTTTTCCGGGTATGGGGTGATATTAAAATATTTTCAATGTAGAAAAGTTTATTAAACTGTATAAAAACCTGAATCGATTTTAATATTACCACTTAAGTTAGGTTAGATTTAATGGACACCACGATCGCTTCTAAAATTTCGGTCGTCCTAGAAATGGGCCCACAAAAATCTGCTACTGAAAGTCGTAGGTCCCCGTAGCCTTTCAGAGGCAAAAGCAACGAACACTCGATCATCTTCCTTCTACGTGATTCGATCCGATGTTCGCGTACTTACCAATATTTAAAGTATTTTAAAGGGATTTAAGACAAGGAAAAGTCAGAAGCAGCAACTCACTGTAGTTCTAGAGACGCTGCTATCTAAACTGCTCTGCGAAGAGACCGAAGGGGTGCGAGTGAGGCGAGGGTGCTGGTGATGAGGAAGCAGAGGCCTGTTGGTCTCCGTGGTGCGCACCAGGTCAGGCTGGACGCAATGTGACTCCTTGGATATGTTAAACTCCTGGAAAAGAGTACAGTCAATTTTAAAACTACTATTCAAATGTCAACAACGCCTAATAAGGGTGACGAATGAATAGAAATAAAACTGGTCAAGCGCGAGTTTGACTCGCGTACCGAAGGTTCCGTAGCCTTTGAAGTATGTTCTTACTAAATTTCTTCTTTCGAAATACAGCAACAAAGGCGTTTGAAAGGTTTATAAAACAAAAGATGCAATCCACACCATGCTTTCTTTAAGCTGGGAGATTTTTTTGAGCATCCCAATTCTTTTAAATCTAATTAACAGAAATATGTAACTTTCTGCTACGTCATTTCCGTCTTATTGTTTAATTTTATAAAAAACAAAAAACATCGTTTGCCAACAACAACAACAAAAATTATAATATTATGAATTTAATATTTAATATGTATATAGATTGCAATGTTTAACGTAACATACCTGACCATCCTACATACGTTGTTTTTTTCAGTTTTGCTTTAAAACTTTCTATTGTGTGATTATTTTTGTATAGGGTGCCTAAGATGACTATTAATATTTTTATTATAATTATCTATTTTATATGAATACACATGTACATGGAAACAGTTCTGTTTTTTTTGTCTGCCGTGTAAAGTCCACTTTAGTCAACGATACTGTCAAATGAATATTTCTGCTTGATTAGTTTTATATCTACTTATATCAATATATTACTCGCAACTGACGAATTTTAATATGCGATAACTAGCTTTAATTGATTATTCATGCTTTTATTGTATATTTTGAATGAATAAATTGAAAGCTGAATACTGAATACTGAAATACAGTACCGCTCATACGTATTTGGGCACCCAATTTTTATTGTACCTTCTGATTTTATAAAAGGTGTTTAGAAAATCCTGTTTCTAAGTACATATGGGTACAAGACCGAAGTGTATGTATATAGCTTTTAAATAAAATTTGTTTATGAGCCTATTACCTAGTGGGTCATAATTCTTATAAGATATCGATATTAATAAAAATTTAGGAATAAAAGGGCGATTCAAAAATTCTGGGAAACATTTTTTAAGCTATTGCATAGCTTTTATCGCGGGCCTAGGCCAGCGCGGCGACCGAATGAAGAAATTTCTTAACGAAAATTAATGATTTTAAACTGATAATTACGTCTAAACGAGTACCTACTGCTTACGATTCGAAAAAAATATATGGTAAACAAGAATATTTTCCTAATATTCTTAGCTTTGAATATTTTAGATTTTGTTTATATTACACAGTGTAATTAATTTTTGAAATTAGGTCTAACCGAACACAAAAACGACTACTACGCGAATACTATCTGGCGTATTATTATGAAACCTGCACCATTTTAAAGATAATTTAATTATTTATCTTTTTATCTACGATTTTTTTGAATAATCCGGTTTTTTGCTTTATCGAATAGCGCGCACGAAAAAAAATCGTGCGCGGCGCTCTATCGGAAGACGTTTAAATTATTCCGAATCATTTGCTTCCGCAGCCGCAAATGATTCGGAATAATTTCAACGTTTTCCGATAGAGCGCAGTTATCTGATATCAGAAAAAATAAAATAAATAAATAAATATAATTGAATAAGTTGTTAAAAATGCTATGCAATAGCTTTACCGCGGCAGTCCCCGAGTGCCACACGTATTTATTTATTTTGTTGCAGGTAGCCCTAAGTATATATTTAGGCGTTGTTCGTCTAAATAAACTTTAACAAGGAAATTTAATTAGGGCTACAGAATTCTTCCCAGAATTTTTAATTAACAAGATTAACATTGAAAACAGGATTTCCTAAATACATTTTATATAATCAGTACAATAATAAGTGGGTGCCCAAATAGATGTGAGCGGTAGTATATTTTCTTACTTACATCCTCATACTAATTTACTACAACAGGAGCTTCAGCGGTCTATTTTTATAAGCTAATAGGGAGTTTGTTTTATAATATCGGCGGTTTTATTTTCTGTGTAATATTTTTTTTTATAATTCCTTATAAAATAAAATAATATACCTATTTCTTTATAAAATTTTATGAATTAAAGAACTATAAGTTATTGTTATAAATACGGATGTTATCAAAAGAAATGTAACGGCTAAAAACCCTAACATTTTCCAGACAGCCTTGAGAGAAAATAATTTTATCGCTTCCACGGACGATCCTGATCATCTGTATTGTGAATTCTTCAGATGGTATCTCGCTGCATTGGATAGATCAATTCCCGTGATGCAATCAACTCAGAAACGTTCGCCTCAGAAACGTAACCCAACTCAGAAACGTAACCCTGTTTATAATCACATTACAATAAAGCCCCCTAGATGTCCCTCTTTACAGTTATTTCGAGAATATTGCGTGTTTGATGTACGCCAATCCTATGTGAAGCAAGTGCTATTGTTATGTCATAAATTCAAACACTTACAGCCTATGGTCCAACAAGTGAAAATTACTAGAAGTTCTGGGGCGGGGCAGTTTTTGGTACCGTGTGTGAGAACTTCATTCGCACAAAGATACTTTAAATACTTAGCTCCAAGGCTCTATAATAATATAGAAATTACGATACAAAATTTAGTTAACATGGTAGCATTTAAAAAAGCAATAAAGAAGTGCTTGATTGTTAAAGGACCACTCTATGACAAAACGGAATTAAACAGAATTTTTGATTAGGTAAAATTAATAAATAAAAAGCAAATACTTAGATTTTTTATTTATAAATATGATAGACGTATATGTGAGGTTTAAGACTAGAGGTATTTCAATTTTATTTGTTTGTGTACATTTTGTCTATATTAGTATTTTATATTAGTATGTATATTTATTTTATAATATGTATTTATTATATTTATGTATTACTATTTATTTATTTATTTATTTATTTATAACGTACAAGAACAAAAAAATACAAGGACATGCATACTGTTGTACATGAGGAATAATTAAGAACAAACATTATAATAGCGAAAAACATAGCTCTATGGATATAAATATGCTAGCATATCCGAATGAGGCGAAATCGCACAACCAACTAGACCTAGAAGGTCTGTCTCTGGCTGTGCTGTGTTATACCAACTGTATTTTTGTAACTCGCGAACTGACGAAGGTGATCAATTTTAAATATTTCTAAATCTAACAAATGTGTTGTTTACACAAATTAAAGTAAAATTTAAAGTAGAAAAAAATAAATATATATGTATGCAATTAAGGGCTAAAAATAAAGTAAACTTTACATTATATACAATAAATTTAAGTGGAAAATAAGTAATAATATATACAAATATATGAATAAACACTACATTCTAGTATATATGTTTAAGAAAATGATATGTAATATTGCACAATTTTACAAATACATATTTTTTTAAATATTCACCCTACAGTATTAATAAGGTCTTTAGTTTTTGAACGCCCAATATCTAGAAGCCAGTTTTTTACTATATATTGGTGTTGGGTTTAATAATAATTTATTACTAATATATTTTATTTTTTTGTATGTTGGTATAACTCCATGTGCTTGTGTATTTGTTTCATGCAAGAATGAATGTTTTGAACTTTATACCAATAATAATTATATAACCGAGCGTCCTACATGTCATCTCGCAATATGCTAAGTCAAATATCAGCATCCCTAGATACGGGCGTTCTTGCTCAGTTAGGTATGCGATGAGCCAACGCTATGGGTTCAACTGGTTTTTTGCACGTTTTAATGTACTGTATACCGAATATCATAGCCATTCGTCTGTAAATCATGTTGTTTAAAATAAATAAATAAAATAAATAAATAAATAAACAAATATAGTGCTATTGTTTATAGAAAAAAAATACATTTTACCAAGAATCAAGAGTTGGTTTTATATTATTAGCTAACTACTACTCTCTGAACCGTAAATAAATGTACCAAGCTAACGTGGCAAGTAATTTTAGAACATTGCTGTTTTAATCTACTTTTTAATATAGTATAAGATCTGCCTGGTATTGCTTTGGAAAAAAAGATATAGCTATGTTACTGCTAAAAGGGCTTATTGTGAAATTATTTCATTTTATTAGCTTTTGGGGGTGAAATAAGTTTACATGGAGATATCCAAACCGTTAGATCCTGAAACTGAAAATTTTGCACAGGGCTTTATTTGATAATGGAGGGAAGAAGTAAGAAGGGTTTCTTTTGATTCAACCCCCATGGGATGATAGTAATGGGTAAAATTCTATTGTGTGGAAAATCAAAATCGCCGTAGTAGCTACAGAAATGAAAATATATATTAAAGTTTCTCATTACAAATGAAAAACTTTGACTTAACAAGTTTTTTCAAAATCAACCCTTGGGGGTGAAACATAGGATGATATGTTGTATGAAGGTACTTAAATCATTAGATCTTGAAACTCGAAATATTGCATAGGGCTTTATTTGATAATGGAGGAAGAAGGGGTTTTATAAAATTCAATCCCCACGAGACGAAAGAAAGGGGTGACATTCTGTCCTATGGTAAATTGCAAACGCTGAAGCTACAGATATCAAAATTTATATTTAGGCTTCTAATTACAAATGAAAAAAAAACATTCATAGTTTTTTTTCCAAAATTAACTGAGCTTTCTATAATATTACAGTCAGTCGGTCGATCAGGTATTAGTCCTTGTCAGCCAGGTATTAGTCATTGAGTAATAAAAACGAAGTCCAAATTCCACGCAGATGAAGTCGCGGGCAAAGGCTAGGTTATATCTTGCTTCAACTGTTTCATCATTTTTTTAGGGAGCTAATGGGCCCTTGCTGAGTTGGCCAACAAGACCCATTCTGTTCAGGGTTGGTCACACTCACGGGTCAACACCTATCCGGCGGCCTCCACGTGCGAGCCCGGGCAGGACTCTGGCCTTAGGGCTAGTTTGCCCTAGGAATCAACCTTCTGGCGCTCCTGGACGGTCTGTGCACCGTACGGCGTAAGCCAATCGACTGTGCATTCTGACTAACAGTCGGGGGAGTCTGGAAGCAGTACTATTTCCTATAGACCGGGGGTGGTTGCGGAACTTGCGGCGACTGCTCTTGAAACGACCATCGGCACCCCGATCCTGGGTGAACAGCCGGGCAAAGGATGCTGTGGTCTGCGATAGATTCGGTAAACACCGTTTCACCGCTTCGTAAGGGAGAGGACCGCGAACTCGTAACCGATCGAGAGACTGGAGTAATCTGGTCACAATTGGAAGTAAGGGCGTGAGTGTAGGCCCGCCGGGTATACCTTCTGGCTATCTCGCGGTTAAGGCGTTGGCCTCTTACGGGCTTGTGACGTAGCTAGATGGTGGACTGTTTTGTTCTCAAGTCTTCTGCGCTCACTCCAGGGAGATAGAACGACTAATCGTTAAAACTTCCTGAGATGACGGGCTCGCCCGCTGTAGTCGACAACCCAAGTTGTCTGTAGTAGTATCACTGCTTTATAGGATTAGCGGACTGGTTCGACAGAGCGGGGAGGGGAGTTAGTTGCAATGTACGTACGTTGTATTATTCGCTACTATTCAGTAATCATCATTTTAATTATTTAATAATATTTATATTGCAGAAAAACAATTATTTTGAGTTTAAAATCATCTAACAAAAAATAAGACCTTTCCATTGTTTCCGAAAATAAATTCAACCTTCTTTGGCAGTAAAGGTTTTGAAAGTATCTTCCACATAGGGAGGTTCCGATAAATAACATATATTTTTTCTCCATACAAGATCGATTTACTCTAATTTTCACATACATAGTTACCTGCTTACCAAATCGTACCTCACAAATATTAGGTAGAGTAAGTCCACACTTAAAATGTCAATTGGAGTGTTAGTGGCCGAAAGCAATTGACAGCGAGCAAAGCTCACGGTTGGGCCAAAAAAAGAACACACCATAAATCATTCAGCGCTACCTCGAAGCATTCATAATTAATTTTCAATAAAAGACACAGGACTCGCCAAACATGGCAGCGGATTGACGGAGACCTTGTTCCTTCGGCATCACAAATTACATTCGCGTGCCCTTCCTCTTTTTGACTTGTATTATATATTAAATTAGCGACCCGCTAGCGACTCCGGCTTCGCACGGGTGCAATTTATTAATAAACTAGCTGACCCGTGCCCACTTCGTTGGGAGGTAAAGCTTTTTACTTGTGACAAAATTATGAGGTTGGTTTGGTTAGTACTGAATAATTTATTTCCTGACTACCAAAAGAAGGGTTATATTTTTACTGCATATGTATGTATGTATTTGCATGCCAATTTGACTATATTACCGTTATTTGTGAGTGTCTTCTTGTGAGTGTCTTATTTGTGAGTGTCTTATCTCTTTAACCATTTATGCACTAAAAGTGAAATTATATGCAGTAAAAGGGAAAAATCTACTACGAAATCCGACTACCACTAAAAAGTCTTTTCATTTTTCGGATTAATATATATTCTATGACACTCACAAATAACGTGGCTTTCTATTGATAAATACATTTTCAAAATCGGTTCAGTAGATCCAGAGATTACTTCCTACAACGTCACAAACTTTACCTCTTTATTATATTAGTATAGATAGTATAGATAGACGACACGGTCGCGGTTTCCATACCTATGTAGTATTATCTCTTTAACTATTTATGCAGTAAAAGGGAAAAGTATTTTGTTTTAAACACTTGAGACAATAAATTTACTTATTTTGATAATAATTCATAATTGTTGATGATATGACCAATAAAACTGAGCTAACGATTTAAATATTTTTTTAAATATAAAATACTACTTTTTGTTACTTAAATATAAAAGTTAGACATATGCTATCGCTGACTTTTTTGTAGGCAATATCAAGCTCTACAACTTTTCTCTAGAACTTAATCATATATCTCTCATCGTCAAGGCAGCGTTAGTTAGAAACGTTTTCGTTCGACCGTTTTTTCCGAATTACTTTGGAAATTCGACTACCACGAAAAAGTCTTTTCATTTTTTGGATTAATATATATCCTTTGACACTTACAAATAACGTGGCTTTCTTTTGGTAAAAGAATTTTCAAAGTCGGTTTAGTAGATCCAGAGATTACTTTCTACAGCGTCACAAACTTTTAACTATTTATAATATTATTATAGATAAAATGAAGAGCGCGCTTTGCAAGGAAATATGAAGTATATTTATTTTATAACGTTTATTTATTTATTTATAAGTTGTTAATTATGTCACACATGAGAAATATGAATAATGTAAAAATTGGTTTGAGTCGTAAATTTATCATGAAACATATGTAGATCGACGTCTATTTCTCCGCCTTCCACACGAAGGCTAAGAAACAGACAGAAATAAATAGTGACCTTTTTATACTATGTAATAATGATAATGTATTGTGTATTAAATACTTGGCTTTGATTGCCGCGCCTTGCTACCACATATAGAAGGTAGTTCTTGAAGTGGCTGATAAAATATCAAATATCGTTTATAATGCAGGAGATCTTTCCATAGTTTACTTTAAATATATGCTATATGGAACAGTCGATATACATAAACGACATCTACATATACGACAGGAAATCTTTCCATAGTTTACTAGAAGTTAATGGGCCCTTGCTGAGTTGGCCACGAAGACCCATTCTGTTCAGGGTTGGTCACACTCACGGGTCAACACCTATCCGACGGCCTCCACGCATGAAGTGCGAGCCTGGGTAGGACTCTGGCCTTATGGTTAGTTTCCCCTGGGAATCAACCTTCTGGCGCTCCTGGACGATCTGCGCACCGTGCGGCGTAAGCCAATCGACTGTGCACTCTGACTAACAGTCGGGGGAGTCTGGAAGCAGTACTGTTTCCTATAGAGCGGGGGTGGTTGGGGACCTTACGGCGACTGCTCTTGAAACGACCATCGGCTACCAGATCCTAGGTGAACAGCCGGGCAAAGGATGCTGTGGTCCGCGATAGATTCGGTAAACACCGCTTCACCGCTTCGTAAGGGAGAGGACCGCGCAAGCGACCTCGAACTCGTAACCAATCGAGAGACCGGAGTAATCTGGTCACAATTGGAAGTAAGGGCGTGAGTGTCGGCTTGCCAGGTAACATTCCTGGCTATCTCGCGGTTAAGGCGTTGGCCTCTTACGGGCTTGTGACTTAGCTAGATGGTGGACTGTTTCGTCTCCAAGTCTTCTACACTCACTCCAGGGAGATAGAACGACTAATCTTTAAAACTTCCCGAGGTGACGGGCTCGCCCGCTGTAGTCGACAACCCAAGTTGTGAGCGCGCTAAAAAGAATTTCGAGATGCAGACCATTTTGAGCCCCCCTTTGACGATTAAGACCATTTTGAGATTGAAGTCTGTTTGATGTCATTTTGTGTCATTTGATGTCAGATGTCTGTTTGTGTGTCATTTCTCCACGATAGCGCTTAAATGCTTCATCCGATTGAGCCGAAATTTGGCATGCATACATCATTTGGTCATTGCAAGAGTTGAAAATGTTGTGGTTGAAATCGGTCCACTAGGGAGCGCGTTAGTCAAATTTTAATTTCGAAATATTGGACATAAAGACGCGTAATTTGGCACACATATACCTTGTTATGCCGAAACCTCATTTAGGTTGGAATATCTCATATACAAGCTACACTAATCATATTTTAATTCCGCTATACATTTCAATGAAATATTAACGCTATCTTTTGGCGCTTGGCCTAAACCCGCCCTTAGCCGAGAAACGAACCGCGCCATCCGATGCAGTTGCGCACGAACCCAACGAGGCTTGTCCGCCGGCCGAGAGGGTCTCATCGATTTTATTTATAAAATTAATATTGAAAGGAAACCAGTCCTTGGCTACTTGCCGGGAATGTCTACGGGTGACACAATCGATATTTTAGGTAGATAAATTTATTTTTAGGTAGGTAAAGATCACAGGAAAATGAAATAAAGGTAAATTGACTATATCGCAGTTTCTGAGAAATCAGCAAATAAAATGCTCAACCATAAAATAAAATAAGTGAAAGCTGAATTATATTTTTTAGCAGGAAGCCAACATTATAAAGCGACCTAATGAAGTGTAATTTCATTTCATAAAATTACTCGTATTTCTGAAGATTTCGCGCTCAGAAACGCTCTGTTAGGCCATTAATCTGGATGAAACGTGACGTGAATTCGAATTCTTTTTCCGCTTTACGAACCTACTAACAATACTCTGAATTTCTATTGGAGTTTTTCTATTTCATTCTCTGGCTATAACACCGTTATCGTGAATATATAAAATTTGTTAGAAACTTCAGCTAATTCATTTCTTAAATTCTGCGACTTATATGTGTCATTTAATTTCATACTCCGCCAGATCCAATTTAAAAAAAAATACCCATGGTCTTGTCTCACTTCAAATCAAATCAAATTTATCACATTTAAAAACTTTCACATAGTTGTTTAGACACTATACTTTCTATGGCCGCTTAATGTTAAAATAAATTTAAAATGGATACTATATGTTAATTAAGAGACTCACCACACAATTATTAGTTGTATTAGATACTTAAATAGTTGTATTAGATACTTAAAACTACAGTTTAAGTTGTCATGAAATATAATATTAAATGGTCCTACATATAAGAAATACAATTGATTATCGGAGGCTATTTGAAATAATAATAATAATAATATAATAATCAATAAAATGGTAAAAATGTCCTGTTTAATAAATAAAATCGAAGTGGAAATTGTCATTCTCCTAATTATAATTCGTTGATATTATAATTTCTCTCTCAATACGGTGTTGAGTTCTATGTTCCCAAAACTACATTACCTTTCAAACTACGCCAGATTTCAAGATAGGTAATATTTAAAAAAGAACTATTTCTTTTTAAACTCCGTTACATCCATGACAAACGGTTTACAACGGTTTCGAAGCGAGGTGTATTAGGACAAAGCAGACATTCAGTTTTTTTTGATCCGTCCCACACAAAAAAATCTGAAAAGAATTTTGTATGCCCAAAGTATAGAGTTTAGGAAAAAAACACATAGGTCGACTATTGTTAATAATAATAAGGTATATCCATCGCCATAAAGAAAACAGTGAAAAAACAAAGTTGATTCCTTAGTCCGCCAAATATGTCGTTTCGACCCACCGTGCGCCGTGCCGTTTCCGCAATGTCCGTGGACAAGCTTTTACAATGACCCATACCCCACTGACGATCGCGCCTAGACACGGCGAATTAACCGTGGATTTTTACGGCGAAAAAAACGCGTGGCCTTACGATATTGACGTAACTCCTCATATATTGCTCTCAAAAAAACAATGATTAATTAAGCGTTGTTGACATGTCATTATAATTGCAAAATAATAATAATATGTATTTATGTATATAATAAGTAAATAACATATATCTGCAAGGACATTAAAGCAATTGCAATACGAAATAGTTCGCCCTATTATGCATATTATTAATCTGAGTATAGACAATTGCACTTTCCCAAATCTTTTTAAAAGGGCTGACGTAGCGCCGATCTTCAAAGCGGGAGACAAAGCAGACATGACAAACTACCAACCGATATCTTTACTAAACATATTGAGCAAGATACTGGAGCGACATGGCAAACTCCAACTGACGGACAATTTAGAAAAAAATGGCCTTTTGTCGAAAGGGCAAGTCGGCTTTAGATCAGGCATAGGGACGCAAGATGCTATTTTGGAATTTACCGAATTTATATTTAAAAATGTGGATGCAAATTGAAGGTGTCTTGCTGTATTCCTCGATCTGGCCAAAGCGTTCGACAATGTACCACGCGACAAATTACTAGACAAACTGAAACAAAAAGGACTTACTGATTCTGCTTTACAGTGGTTTTCGACTTATGTAACTGGACGTACACAAAGAGTAAGAATGGATAACGTGACAAGTGACTGGCTACATAGCCCCTATGGAGTTCTGCAAGGAAGTACACTGGGTCCGACTTTATTTCTTATATATATTGACGACCTATGCCGACAAGACATATATCAGGAAAAAATAATATCATTTGCTGACGACACTGTATTAATGTTTGAATCTGACACATGGGACTCGGTTTTCGAAAAGGTGACAGCAGGTCTTCAATAGCCATACGACTGGCTGGCTCATCATCTACCTTCGCTGAATATCAAGAAGACTTGACATTTAGCATAGATGGGCGAAAGCAACCTGGACTTGCCAAACAACTGACGCTACACAGCTGTGACAGATCGAACTGCTTGTGCCAGCCTCTAGAGCGAACAACCACTATGAAGTACCTTGGAATATTTATTGGTAACTTTCTACGCTGGCACAAGGAAATAGACTTGACAACACAGCGACTACGAAAACTAATATACGTCTTTAAAAACATCAGGAATATTCTTAGTCCGTCTATGCTAAAGATGACATACTGCGCACTTGTACAGACTGTAATCACTTACAGACAGATAGGCTGGGGTAGCGCTGCGGTAACTATTCTTGATCCCTTAATAAAGGCTCAAAAATCCCTAATTAGGGTCATTAATAAGAGACCTTACCGCTCCCTTCCGATATACTGTTTAATGAATTTCAAGTACTTGATATCAGACAATTATATATACGAACAATAGTACTTTTCTACTACATACATGACCTGGTGACTAAGATACCTCTACGAAAAGTACGACACCAGAAACCGTAACAACCAACCCCAACAAGATTAAAATTCAGCATACGGACAGCAACATTATGCTTTTCACTCGCCGAGGATTTACAATATGTTCATATTTGAGGTGGAGGGGGGGGGGATGCATTGACATCAACATCAACAACCGTGCTGAAGAAAATGGTGATGCGTTGACTACTAGACAAAGGAAGAAGGGAAAATGAAAATATACTTAAAACTGTTGTCAAAAAAAAATACAAAAAAAGGAAAAACAATTCATATTAATAAATTAATAATAGTTATTGCTAACAATATTATGTCATTTTATTTTTATTTTTTTATTTTATTTTATCATGACTAACTTATTGACATGTCACTCCTTATGTATTTATTATTATTATTATTGCTGTTGTTATTTTTGGTATTTACTTATCTAAATTTATTAATATATTAGATATATTATAACTTTATATGCAGAAATACGTTAGTATAATGCTATTTCGTTATTATTATCACATCTATAATACCTATATATTTACGTATTATGACTCCTCCCTTCACACCTCCACCTGTTATTTCTTGAAAATATTTATCCTCTCAACGGCATTGCTCCCCTGCAATACGTCGTGATATCCTGGCTGATTCAGAATGCCTAAAGATGATATATGATCTAAGATACCCATTGCTTGTACAAGAACCACACAACAATCGCCTCGGAATGCGAAAGTCGTTTATGAGCCGAACACAACCGCTCCATGGCAGTAAATCATCGAACCGCATCACTCAATAAAGGGCTTCACTTGGCGAAGACCAGTGCCGGATTTAGACTTGGTGAGGCCCTAATCTATTTGAGCTGTTGCTGCAGTATATTTAAGTATATATGACAATTAATTGCTCACTCGGATATTTATTGGGGGCCCAAGAAATTAGAGGCCCTAGCTTGTGTAGCTTATACATAAATCCTGCATTGGCGAGGACGTAAAGAAAAAGATGGCACTGGTATCCCATCCCTATACCATATGGCGTAGTCTGACTATGTGTATTTAAAAAAAAAAAAATGTTTGAGAAGAAACATATAATTAGCTTTGCGTTTGAAATTATTCATTTTGCATTTAATGTATTGAAGCAGCTGTATATTTCCTGAATAACAATAAAAAATACTAATCCCAAATATGCATCCACCTACAGAGAATCTGAATCGAGTGTTAGTTTACTTCCGATCAACACCTTATAACGTACGTTACGTACGTACGGCGAGTTTTTCCTTGAGGGAGGGGGAGGGGTACAGAACGCAGTGAGGTGTACGGGGGTTCGTCGCGTACCTCGCCCAGGCTATCCGTGGAGCCGGCGATGGGCGGCGCGGCCGAAGCGGTCCGCTCCCTTGCCACGCGCGCCCACGACTCGAGGCGCTTGTGGGCCGCCCAGCAGCCCGCCGGGCCGAGCCCGCCGCCCGCGCCCTGTGCGCCGCCGCCGCTCATCGCGTCACCGCATCCGACGCCGCACCTCGCTACGCACGACGCGCGTACTACGCGACGCCGCGCCGCGCGGACGCCCGCCCAGCGCTCTTCGTCGCCCCAGACGTCGGCATCGCGGCGGCTCGAGCGCGACTGAGCGACCATCCGACGACCTTACTTTCGCTCGACCCCCAGCAACAGGTGGGGTGCGGCGTGCGGGGGGCGCCGCGCCGCCGCCCTCCGCGAAACGCCACCGAAGCCGCCCAAAGCCGCCTAGAGCCGCCCTCGTCGCCCGCCCTGTGACCTCCCGGGATCCGTGTCAAGTGCACTCACCCTCACCGCTATAATTTCATCATTGTACTCAACACCACAATACTATAATACTATGGCTCACTGATAAGTAGCCGAAATCTCTAACACATATACAATACCACAATACTATAATAAAATGGCTGATTGATAAGAACCTAACCTAACCCAACCTTTTGGAATCCGTGCCAAGTTCACTCACTCTCATCCTCACAATTCTATCATTGCACTCAACACCACAATACTATAATACTATAGCTAATCGATAAGGACCGAACAAAACCTAACCTCCCGGGATCCGTGTCAAGTGCTCTCACCGTCACCGATATAATTCCATCGTTGTACTCAATACCACAAAACCACTAAATCCTGAAAGCTGTGAAATCATTATCATTAGTGTAATCACAATGAGTTCTGACTTCTGAGTTACTGACTTCGAACTCAAAACAAGTCAGCGCTGATCCGGTACTGTCATCGTGTAAATTTATTTGAATCAGTACAGCGCTGTCGCGTCAGTGCTGACTTCAACTCCCCTATCACACGCGCCAGCGCTACTGACCACGTGTAAACGCCGAAGTCAGTCGCTGGCGATCGATGCGTTGTAGGGTGGTGTCGTGTGGCTTAGAAAATTTTAACTAGCGAAAGTGACGCGTTTTCCCCGACTGACTTCAATAACGTGCGTACACTCTGAAAAAATACCCACGAGTGACTGACTGCGTGTAAATAGTATGTTAGTTCCTGGGCCGGATTTAGAGGTCTGGAGGCCTTGGGGCAACAAAGGAGTGGAGGGCCTCCTTGTTGAGGAAGAAAGATTAAACATTCCATTGTTTCTGATTGGAGTACACAAATATAAATGAATTGTTTTTTTAATATATTTAAGAACAATATAATTATGTTTACACAAAGTAATATAAGTAAAGGTAAAACAGCGAAAAAAATATAAAAGGAAAAGTTGTTTACTAGTTTACTCGTCAAAATTTGAATTTTTTTTTTGAAGTCTATTGTGGGGGGCCCTCTTTTGTGGAGGCCCCGAGGCTGTAGCTCCGGATGCCCTCCCCTAAATCCGGCCCTGGTTAGTTCTCGGCACCAGCATTGCTCCCATAACTTACTCAAAGTAAACCAATGCTTAGTTTTACGCTATAGTTAGTTTTACGAGGAAAACCAGTAATTTAACTTTTAATTATACTGCCATTGGTTTATCGATAAACAAGAAAAATGCAATCTGGGACCTGTGAGTTCTTTTAGATAGTAAGTTATTATTTAACTCCCGCATAGATCACGAAAAAAGCATATATTATGGGTTCGTATTTCGAACTTTAAAGAAGTTCTCAAAAAAACCATCCTCTCTTACTATTGTACTGCGCATTATCCGCAGTCACATCAAATATGCTTCTTAAATATGGTCTCCTGGCTATAATGTTGTCGTAAAAAGATATGAATGTATTAAAAAAAAATCTTGGAACATTCAAAATATCGTTCCTTTTTTATCCTTTCTCAATTAAAACGTAGCAGGCGGGTATCAATCTTTACAATGAAAAGAAAATGCGCTGCAGATGTGGTACTTTTCCATAACTTGTTGATAGGTTGCATCGGTTGCTCAGCCCCCTGATTGTGAAGCGACGATACTATACACGATTGTCGTCACTCGATGATATTTGCGATCCTGGATGCGATTTGACAGTACTTCAATCGTCAGAAGTAAGGTTAGGATAGGCAATATGTCGTCTGCATATCGTTGCTCTGCTAGTAGATAGCTGAGAAATTGTAGTAAAAATTCCCATATAAGACGATTGATATTGGAATATAGTCCTAAGAAATAAGGATATTAAATTTAATAAATAAAGGACGCAATCCGAATTGCCCTTAGCTTAAAGCACCCTCAGAGCCAGGTCCGAATTGAGCATACGCCGCTCGCTGCTAAACGGCCGATCCCGGCCAATCAGAACACGATATCGGGGTGGTAATCACGTGTGAAGTATAAGTTTCGAGATTAGCTGACGATTCTGACAGTCGTCGGATCGTGGAAGATATCGAATTCAATGTCGTGTTGCGTTGACGTATCGTATCGCCACTTCAGAATCCCAAGGCAACTGTGCTTGGAATGTTATCTTTCCGTGTAGGTACCATCGCGACTCACTCGCCAAACTGAGCACTATTTCTGCACAAAACTGTTACATTAATAGGATTTGTAAAATTTGTAGTACCCATCTCGTCGATATTGACGTATTCAACACGCCATCCATCGCTCTCAAGAAAGCAATGATTAATGACGGTTTTGACATGTCATTGTAATTGAAATATAATAATAATAAATGTATCCATGAAAATATTAAAAGTAACATGTACATATGTACCTATGTATAACTATGGCATATGATGTGTAGCACATTACATTTATTTATTTCCCCTCCTTTCCTACCTCCTTTCCTACCGCCCTACTGTTAATTCTCGAAAAGATGTATCCGCTCATCTGCATCCCTACCCCTGCAATACGTCGTTATGTCCTAGCTGATTCAGAACGTCTAAACTTGTTAGATGACCTAAGACACCCACTGCACGGATAAGAACCACACCATCATAATCGTCCCAAGTCGTTTATAAGCCGAAAGCAACCGCTCCATGGCAGTTAGTCATCAAACCGCATAACTCAATGGAGGGCTTCACTTGGCGAGGACGTAAAGGAAGAGATGACACCGGAATTCTATCTCCCTTATACCATCTGGCGTAGTCTGAACAGACTGAAGGGGGCTGTGATAAGATGCCGAGTCAATATCGAGTCGTGGACCCCTCCACGATCCCTATCAAATCCCCATCAAAATCGATATTTTCCTCGTCTCAAAAAATGTTTTTTGCGCGTCCACAATACTTTCCCTGACAGTTGGTTGGCCGAAAAAGTAAAATAAAATACATTTAAATGACATTTTTTAAACTTCCAATAGACTTCCATCTGGGAATGGTCTTACTTTTCTCAGGGAGGTTTAAATTAGATATAACGAAAAAAACTTTGATCGTTCACAATACTTTCCCTTCTTGTTGGTTGGTGGGCCAGGTAAGAAAAAAAACAAATGATCATTTCGTAGCGAATATACAAATATATATTACTAATAAATACGTGTATGTAAATGCAAATGTATGTAAATAATAATAGTATGTAAATAATACAAGTAGGTAAATGTATATATTTATATATATATGAGAATAATATATGTATAATGTTTAATATTATATAAACATGTAAAATATCACCATAGTTCTATAATTGCAGTATAAAATTACGTGCGCATCTTAATTTAAAAGAAAAGAATCTACCCTAGTACGGGCATTAACCTAGTTGGGTAGTTTTTAGGACATAATTTTTGTACTACTTTCTCTTAAATAAAGCATTATTATTATTATTATTATTTAACATTACAACCACAAAATCGTCATTACGACCAAATCTCATTTTTTTCGGTTTGTAAAACGGTTCAATTTTCAGAAAAGTTCGAGCACCTTTGCACTACAGGATTTATTTCATCTTTTGGAGTCACCCCTTGCAATCGTATTATATTGTGCAATCGTCTATTCTCTGCCTACAATCTGTCTGCGCATGCTAGCGTGCAGTGAGACAGAGAGCCTTGAGCCTGTTTGAGAGTCCTTCAGGCAGCTCTTCAGCGAGTTAGACGTCTCCCACGGGAGACGCGAACAATGCCGGAGAAGTATTATAAAGTGCCAGAATAAAACAACTCTCTCCGTTGAAAGAAAACGGTTATGTCTCCCCTAGATTTACCCGGAAAGTAGACCACCCCCCTTCCTCCGCCAACCCAGCCACCACCGCGCGCCAATTCGTAGTACATTTGTAGTATTTTCCGTGGTATTAAAATGGTATTTTCCCAACAATATTGTAGTATTTTCTTAAATACGGCGGATTTAAATATTATTTGATTTGCTTGCATACAAGATTATCTAACCAAAATGTGATTTCGGTCCAGCAAGATCGAATTTCTAGCCAATAAGCTCTGGTGGACCGATTTAAACCATAATATTTTCAACCTGCAGGCCAAATTTCAGCTCAATCGGATAAAGCGCTTCTAACTGCAATATTTCGAAATTAATAGTGCTCCCTCTGGTGGACCGATTTTAACTAAAATCTTCTCAACTCTTGCCATGACCGAATGATTCCTGCATGCCAAATTTCAGCTCAATTGGATGTAGCGTTTAGGCGCTATCGTGAAGGAATATACACACACACACACGTGCGCGCATAGACTCACATACAGATTTCAGTCTGGAAATGGTCCTAATCGTTTCAGGGATACAACATAGATATTTATAGAGGGTATAGGATTGTAACATTGATATTTATAGAGGGGATAGGATGTTAACATAGACTGGCCGAATTTGAGGGCCATGATTTTTCAAATATTTTATATGGTCTTACATCTGTACTTTTAGTTTAAAATCCATAACGTAAATTTAATTTGATTATTTAACATTTTACTGACAATTTGAATATTACGATGAATAATTTTACTACGTATATTTTCGAATTACTAACTACTTCAAATGTTAGGCTTCTATTTTGATTATTTATATTTAGAGTTTGACAATCTAGTAGTTAATTCTTGACTACCTATGTATGTTCAGTAAAGAGTAGTAACGAGACTTATTACCTAACCCAATTATTTTGACACGTCCAGGAGCGGTCTTTAGACGTTAATTGGACACGACGAAAATGTAAACGTAAAATGTAAATTTCCGTTTTCATCTCCAATTTTTTCTTATCGCTTTCACTACTTTTCGTTAAAAAGCTCGTTTATCATAAAGATTATCACCCGCAGGACATCAGAGTTAAAGCCGTACCTGGTTAATCAACGGTATTTAGCAAAACATTTCACGGTTCGATGTCGCGCCGCCGCCGGCCCGCGCCGGCGCACTGTGTTTCATTTCATACAAGTCGCTATAGAATTCATACGCATCAAAGTTGGGAAGTTCTGTGGCATCCGGCGTACTCTCCATTTGATGAAATGATTGAAATAGACTCATTGCTCTCGGCGGAATAAGCGGTTAACTGCTCGTCGTGCTTTGAACAACCGGGATTAATGTCGATTCGTGTTTTCGGCCGCCAACATAGGACAGCCGTCGCCGGAGCTGTTGCGTTGAGTTTGGGTACGAAATTACGAAGTTTACCATATATACGGTGTCCATAGGGATCTCATTAACTATGAGGTGCGTACGATTATCGGGTAACCTCGCGCCGTCTGACTATAATATTTTTAGATCGATGAATAACGCGCTTCAACGTGTACGCTTTTGATCATTAGAAGAAGGGAAAAAATGGGTTGACAAATTCTTTGCATCGAAAAGCCAAGAATGTTGTTCGCAAGGGACTCCATGAATTACCGAGCCGGTGACAGAATGACACCGGTGTGATGTACGTTCTCATTTTCGTACCTTTCCCGGTAATATGAACCTTTATTAACGACAATAATTTAAAGAAAAACCACTTAGACATTATTAAATAATCAAAAAAATTGTTGTCGTTCGAACACGTTCATCAAAATAGTGTTGAACAAAATAGTTTATTGAGATTTTTGTACTTCAAGCAGTACGGATATTATCCATTTTTGTATCCGACTGCATTTATCACTGGCATGGTTGGCTATAATTCTCTCTGTCTCAGAGGAGAAATGCTGACCATGTTCTATGTTTTGAATCTAATTCGTGGTAAAACTGATAACCCTAGCTTACTAGCCAAGGTACGAAATAATTATCTTCATGATCGATCACACCATCTTTTCGCCGAGCCGTTCTCGCGCCCTTAGGAGGTGGAACTTGTTGGCACGTGCTTTGCCACGCTTAAATGAAATTCAGTCGATGGCACCATATTTTAATATTTTTACCGCCATCCCTCACTCATTTAAATTGCAGGCTATTAATTATTTATTCTTGTATGATAGCTAGTATTATAAGTTTCATTCTATTTGTATAATTACGGTGATATCTTTATTAATGTTACTTTTCAATTTCTTGGTTTTACTGTAATTTTGATTAGTAATAAGCGAAAATAAATTAATCAAAATAGATTCGCTGTGAATAAAGAGGAAGTAGTGAGAAGTTCTTGTTTTGGCATTGTTTTAGTGAGTCGTCCAAGCATGGTAGTCGATACGGTTAGATCAATGAATTTTTAAAATCTCGGCCTAAATTCAGGAGACGGGAGGATATCGTTTGTTGTAGCAATTAGAAATAACCTATTAAATATACAATTGCCCTTTCGCCCTATCCTATTCTCTTTGGTTCTTAACGGTTCCGTGCAGCTTGGGCTTAATGGCCTGTCTGTGTTTCCTTAGGTCGGCTAAACTCACGGTTCAGCTTTCACCCGGTAGCCTCCTCGGAGAGGGACTAACCTGAACACCTGAACCTGGACGTAGGGCCTCCATGAGTCTGCCTAAAACAGTAACCTACAGCAGTGGACTAGTTAGGATCGGAGTTCCCTATTCAAGGGAACAGCCCGTGCGGAACTGTAACACTGCAGTGTGATTATGAAGCTAATGGGTCGAGTTACAGTTCGGCCACTAAGACCCATGTTGGTATAAGGTTTGGCCAAACTCACGGGTCAACACCCTTCCGGCAGCCTCCATGCACAAGTGCGAGCCCGGGTGGACTGCGGTCCAGCCTGCGGGCCAGTTTACCATATGAATCAACGTTCGGGCTCCTCTGGACGGTTTGCGTACCGGGCGGCATCAGCCAATCGATTGTGCATTCCGACTGATAGTCGGGGAATTCTGGAAACAGTACTGTTTCCTATAGAGCGGCGGTGGTTGTTAACCCTACAGCAACTGCTATTGAAACGACCAATCGGCTTCCCGATACAGGGTGAACAGCCGAGCAAAGGATGCCGTGATCCGCGATAGATTTGGTAGACACCGTATCACCGCTACGTCAGGGAGAGGACCACGCAAGCGACGTCCAACCTGTAACCATTCCAGAGACCGGAGTAATCTGGATGCAACTGAAAGAACCGGCCCGCTGAGTAAATAACCTTGTTATATCGCTGTAAGGCGAGTGGCGTAACTGGACGGACAGTGGACTGTTTTCGTCACAAGTAATACGCAAAAATCACGGAAGACGGAACGATTTAATATCGTGAAAACTTCCTGAGGTCACCGGGAGCTAATGGTCCCTGTTGGCCACGAAGACCCATTCGTTCAGGGTCGGTCATACTCACGGGTCAACACCCATTCTGCAGCCTCCACGCAGAAGGGAAAGCCAGAGTAGGAAGCTGGCCTCGGGCCAGTCTCCCGTAGGAGTCAACCTTCGGGCGCTCCTGGACGGTTTGCGAACCGTGCGGCGTCACCCAATCGATTGCGCACTCCGACTAACAGCCGGGGGAGTCTGGGAACAGTAATGTTTCTTATAGAGCGGGGGTGGTTGTTAACCTTATGGCAACTGCTCTTGAAACGACCATTCGGCCACCCGATCCTGGATGAATAAGCCGGGCAAAGAATGCCGTGGTCCGCGATAGATTCGGTTGACACCGAATCACCGCTTCATAAGGGAGAGGACCGCGCAAGCGACCTCGATCCTGTAACCAGTCAGAAGGTAGGAGGTATCCTGAAGGTTTAATCCAGACGGAGATATCCTTCCAAACTGGTAGTCAGGGGGCGAGGCTGCCCGCTACCTTTCCCGGTGCCTCGCCGTAAAGCGTTGACCTCTGATGGGCAGGTGGCGTAGCTAGCCTGCGGACTGTTTTTCGTCCCAAGTCTTCTGCGCTCACTCACATGAGATGCGCCCACCTTCCTGAGGTGACGGGATCGCCCGTTGTAGTTACCAGCTCCAGTAGTACTCGTATGTTATGCAGACGAACTTAAGAATCTTTATTTCTACAACGCGTGTCTGTACCACTGCGCTGTGATTAGGTTGGTTGTAAGATATTGCCATGTTGCAATAAGCTCTCCTTATTGTGTTCTAATTTAGAAATTCAAATAAGGGATATATTATTATTAAGGCACAATTGCTGGATTTAAGACAGCTGTATTGCCTTAAAGCAATCCTACTAATATTATAAACGCGAAAGTTTGTATGTATGTATGGATGTTTGTTACTCTTTCACGCAAAAACTACTAAATGGATTTTGATGAAACTTTACAATAATATAGCTTACACATCAGAATAACACATAGGCTAATATAATTCATAAAGATATATGGTTTTCTATCATCATTATCACAATTTTCCATCACCACGCGGGTAAAACCGCTGGGCGCAGCTAGTACTTCATATAAAAATACCACAAGTATTCCGGAAAACAGTGAGAGAACAGGTCGTTACAGGGAAAACTTTCAAGTACAGAAGCGTTTAACGTCTTTTGGACAACGTCACTACAGCTTTCTTGCTCCTAGAATGGCTAACATTAATAATAAACACATGTTGGGAATAAATAGGAAACAGCAAGAGTTTTGCCTTAAATTATGGCTAATTGTCAACTTACGATAATCATTTATAGAATATCGACCTATTTAACATGAAAGAGAATAAATTTAAGCAGGTCATATACTTAAAATTAATCGAAAATGCGACATAGACATTTCTCATGGGATACTTATGTCTTAGGGACTATTTGGTTTTTCATTCTTTGTTCTTTAACTTTATATGATAGGTTTATATCATGGAGTAAATTTTTCTTATTTTTTGTACAGCACATTATTACGTAAAATCTATTGAAACCCATTCCTTCCTTTTCCTTTCATTTCCCCGTCGAACCCCCAAAATATGCTCTGTTCGTATTGGAGACTTAACTAACTAAAACTATTGTTGAAAGCATGTCATCGGCCAGAAATATTGTATTTAATGTAATTGTAATATTTTTATAGCGCTGTATGTTTTCCCTGTTAAATAAATAAATAAATAAATTTACCTTGGTAGAAGAGAGACGGAAAATACATTTACGACAATAGTAAAATAATATATTTTTTGTACACATATTTATATTTATTCTATTTAACTATTTATTATATACATATTATTACTAATTATTATTTTTATTTATTATTACCTATTATCTATTGTTATTTAGTAGGTACTTATATGTAATTGTGATTCTACTGAAAGTTTTGAGTTTAGTTTTTAATAACCATTTTTATTATTGGTGTTCTTCTTAGAACAGGCTCTGCCTAGTTAAGAGGCACAAGATATGTTAATTTTGATACCTACGATGTAATTTTTTGGTTTTATAATAAATACAAATAAAATACAAATATAAAATAAATATAAAAATATTATATTCTGGTATATGGAGTCCTGTCCACCCTAGAACGGGCTAGTCCCAGTTGGGTGACAGAAACAAATAAGCAAAAGGTTAAGGTTTTGCCATTCGGTTCCTGTTATTTTTATAAGCTAATCAATGTTTCATAGTAATTAATTCTTAAATAAATAAATAAATAAATAAATAAATATGGGTCGTTTTCTGACTAGCGTCAGACCGTTTTTTTGTTAACTAGAGAACTAGATAGAGTTGTGAGAACACCGTGCGGCGCGGTAGGTCCAATCAAATTTAAGGCTTTTAGTCGTACGGAGCGTCGCGCGGCCGAAGCGTGCAGACGATATGAAATGTAGCCCGCCGCAAAGGCCCCGATTAATTGAAAAGCGCTGAAGTGATGGCGGCGCGGGGCGTCGCGGCGCGGGGGGCCCAGGGCGCGGGCGCGGGCCGCTCCATCGATCGCGGCCGCCGTCGCCGCGCCCGGCGCCACCCCCCCCCCACTCCCTCCCACTGCCGCCCGACCTGTTGCGCGTACTCTTCATACGCTGTTTGACTATCGCAAATTTACGCAAGTAGTGATGTCGAAGCTATCGTCAGCACGTTACGCGATTTACAAACGAATGATACAAATACAACAACTACACTTATAACACCCCAATACTATAATGGCAATACATGCATATTCCGGCACTACATGCATATTATTTCCCTTCCTTATAACATCCTCAACAATCCTACCGCTCACTCCTACCTAACCGAAAAATTCAATCAGTCAGGAAGTCATGGTCTTCCACTCCGTACCAGTCAGGATAGTAAAATTGCGATTCCCACTCATAATTCTTCTTTTTTTTACATATTCCTTAACGGTTCATGCAGCTAGACTATGGAACCAGCTCCCGTCAAATATCAGAAACGCACCAACGGTTTCTACTTTTCAAGTGTCTCTAAAAAAGAATTTCATGTCCCTAAATTTCTAGTTATCCTACGTCTCATCCCATCCTCTCCTATCCTTCGCTCCTTGCGAATATTACAAATACTAATTATATTTTAAAAAATGGCATTTTTGTTACTTGATTAATTTTTGTTATGTAATAAGTTTTTTTTGTTTGTTTTATCTAATGGCACCTAAATCCTTACACTTCCACGAAGGTTGGCTGTGAGAGGATGTATTTTAGGCAATAAGTCCTCCTGTTGTATGTTTTTTTTTTCTTAAAATGTGCAAAATAGAATTTCTATCTATCTATCTATAATACTTTAGCTGATTGATAAGAACCTAACCTAACATAACCTCCCGGAATCCGAGTCAAGTGCAGTCACCCTCACTGCTATAATTCAATCATTGCACAACACGACAATACTATAATATTGGGTCCTCAACTATGAAGTTGCTGTTTTATAAGGGAAATTTAAGGCCTTAAACTTTGTATGAAAATTATATATTTAATTATTAGAAATATTGACCCTATTATCCTATCCATGCAGATTTATCATTTCGATGAGAGTTGGGTTAAATTTCTCTGCTGTAAAACTGTCGTGGACAGGACCAATGAATGCCTTAAAGGCGTTTTTCACCGACTCTTCAATGTTGATTTTCCTCCCTTGTAAAACATTATGTAAATTCTGGAAAAAAATTACTCTATCGGAGCAAGGTCTGGCAAGTACGGTGGGTGACCAAGAGTCTCAAGCTGCAACTCCTACAACTTTGAGACTGTTTGCAGTGAAATCTGTGTTTATACGTTGTCAAGCAGAAGCAGTGGCTATCAGCGATTGACCAGGCGCGGTTATTTAATCACAAGCTTCTCCATCATTATTTGCAGTCCTTAGCAGTACTCATCGGCACAAGATCTCATTTTTGAAAATATGGCAATTTTTCAACTTTACCATGTTTGCATAAACAAAAATATTTGACGAAAAACAAACGACGAAAAGACAAATAAACAGCTAATTAGTCAAAACCGAATAACATGGTCTGGAATTAAAATTTATTTGAATTTGAACATCCAAGTCTAACCCAAGTTATCCAAGTTCAAACTGGCCAGTGTAAAAAATAGCAATTATATAGGTAAGCACCCAATACTATGGCTGATTGAAAAGTACCAGAAACGATTTCATGTGTAATCTATTAAGGTATATCGTCGGCTTATCGCAAGAAGTCATTAATGTCAAAAAGTCATTAACTACATTTGATAGCCCAGCGTTTAGGCGGTGTTGTGATCTACAATAATCAGAAATCATTATTTATATATCTAATTTAGATCCGAAGATATTCGACTTTATATCTGAGGAGCAAAGTTAATGATTTCAAATTTCCGTTTTTATAAAGACATAAAGTAATTAAAATCCCATGTTTATAGTTTTGTTAAACAAATGCAAATTGTATTGAACACAACATATTAATGTTACTTAGTTACTTTATCTGAAATTTAAACATGTATATTACAAATTACCAATTTCGTTATAAATCAATAAATACATTTAATGACTTCTGTAAAAGTTGAACTAATGTATGGTTTAGAACATCTCTATAATTTGTATTAAGTCGATAAAATCCTTAAATGACTTTTAGTTAATTTAAATCTTCTCAAATCGTTATGATAACAATTGATAAATACTTAGTTTTAATAACTTCTGAGAGACTACATACGAAAAAAGGCAAATAACTTACGATTTTGCTAATTTTTTAATTGTTTTTTAATATCTTTTGACCATAACAAACTAGTGATAACAAACTAGTCATAACGCAGAAATGGACGTCCATCCAAAAAAAAAATAAGACAAGCAGATGGCACAAAAGAGAGAAGAATTCTATGACCGAAACAAGCAGAAAGTTTTTCGCTCACAGTGTTTACCGTATAAAAACTACAAAAAGAGATTACAGCCAGCCAAAGCTCCAAAGGAAATAACATGTATATGTAAATCTCAATGCACAAAAAACTTTACCGAGGAAGAATGTGAACAAATTTGTCGAACATTTTGGAGGCTAGATTACAATAGACAGAAAGAATTTATTCTTGCAAATGTTAACGCATATAAGCCAGTGAGAATTTTAACCACCGCTAAGAGACGAAGAACGACGGCACGATCCTATTCTTTCAAAATACAAGAAAAAACTCAAAAAGTGTAGGTTTTTTTTTTCAAAGCCACGCTATATATAATGGTCCTATTAACAAGGCATTTTCAGTGGTCAGTATTATGGGCAATTTAGAAGGTGAAGATCGACGTGGTAAACACGAGGCTTATAATAAAATAAAGCAGGCTTAATTTATAGAAACGAAGCAAATTTACTTATGACCACTAATTTCACTATAAACGTCCAACAGCTAGCTTTTTAATCTCTTTTTAAACATCTGTTTGCTCACGCTTACACAGTCTTCCTCAGATACAATAGTATTAAAGATTCTTGGAATGAGGTACTTTGTTCCTCGCTCCATACGCTCTTGGGTCTTCAAGTCTTTTACGGACTTTTTCTCTAACATTCCTATTGTACTGTATTGGTATTTTCCATTCTGAATTTCTAAAATGCTCCATTGCTAGTAAGAAGGTAATGTTTTCATGTATAGGTAATATATCGCATCGCTTAAACAACAAGTTATATTTCTTTTTACATTGTGTTAACACATTTTTATTTATGAAAAGTTTTATTATTCTACGTTGCAAATTTAATATTTTATCTATATATATGCGAAAAGTACGACCAAATGGCAGTACGACAAAGTCAGTAACTGTTTGAAGTCAGTAACTGACAAGTTAATTAATGACTTCAAAACTCAAAACTAGTCAGCGCTGATCCGGTACTGTCAGGCCTCTTGTCCACATACGTTTTTTGCCGTGTAAACCAACGGTTGATTTACCGTGTGTAGGTACGGTCGTCAGTGTTGCATGGATAACTATGGAAGCTTGTCGACGGACACTGCGGAAAAACGGCACGGTGCCGTCGCCGAATGCACCGTATCTGCCCCTCGCCGCGGTTTAAACGCACGGCGCATTTTGTATCAGTTTTGTACGGCAGGTTATGAGAGTTTGTCCACAAAACCGGACGTTTTCACGGCGGACAATTATTTCGATACCTAGAATATTGTTTACAAACTAGATGTACCCAACTTAGATATCCTGCCAAAACTGGTAGACAGGGGGCGAGGTAGCCCCACTGGTATCTGGGGGGCGATATCTCCAAATGTACCTAATGCACGAGGTGTCTCCAAATGTACCGAACGTACCGCACGGTAAATAAACCCAGCCTAAGGAACATCATTGATGAAAAGAAGTGATAAACGCATATTACTCGCTCGTGGACTCTCGCCTGCTCTATGGCATACTTCTGTGGGCCAATGCCAATACCTATCATAACGAGCATAATTCGTTCCAGATTCTCACTCGTTAAGCGAAACAATTTTTCCCATTATAAATAGGATAGAAAACGAATTTACCGCGTGAAATTTGTAGCACCCGACGTTTCGGTGACGTTGCAGCCGCCGTTGTCCAGGGTAGACTGTCAATCCGTTGTTTTGCGGGTAGGCCGCATACTGCTTCCGCCACTGCGTACGTTATAACGGTGGTGGGGGGCCGGGCTCGGAGCGCGTTAATTTTGAAAATTCGTCTTTCACATAACACTCACTGTATCCTGCTTTACGACTTTGCGTTCGGCGTTCGTAAAACAGGATACAGTGAGTGTTGTGTGCAAGACGAATTTTCAAAATTCCCGCGCTCCGAGCCCGGCCCCCACCACCGTTATAACCTACGCAGTGGCGGAAGCGGTATGCGGCCTACCCGCAAAACAACGGATTGACAGCTCTTAAGTCTACCCTGGACAACGGCGGCTGCAACGTCACCGAAACGTCGGGTGCTACAAATTTCACGCCGTAAATTCGTTTTCTATCCTATTTATAATGTCAAACAACCACGATAGTCTTCGATTTTAAATTTTTCCCATATTTGTTATGAGAGGTGCAATTACTCGTTATGGGGAATTACTAGAAATTACTCGTTATGAGAGGTACCACTGTATTTATTTTGCTAAAACAGACAGTAAGAGCCATTACGGGTTTAAATCAAAGAGAATCGTGCAAACCTTTATTTATATAACTACGTATTGAACTACGTATAATATATGTAAACGAACTTCCTTTAGCGACACAACAGAAAATAATCCTATTCGCCGACGACATTTCTATCTTAATTGGGGGCCATACTAAAGCTGATGTGGAAAGCAGCGCAAACACAAGCTTTATAGAAGTAACTGAATGGTTAGGGTCAAATAATTTAAGTGTAAATGCGGAAAAAACAAAATGTATGCAGTTTCATTCCTATCAAGCACAAAAATACAAATTCGAAATTAAACATAACGCTCAGGTTATTTATATGGTGCAAAAATTCAAATTACTAGGGATAACAATTGACTGTAATTTGAACTGGAAAGCCCATGTCGAAGATGTAAAAATAAAAATTTCTAAATTTTGCTACGCTCTAAGGATTTTAAAACGAACTACATATTAAAAAACAGCCTTTATGGCATATTATGCATATATTTACGCCTGCATAAAATATGGAATTACGCTTTGGGGCAATTCGGTAAACGCAGAGGAAATATTCATAGTACAAAAACGATGCTTATGAATAATATGTGGAATTCCAAAGACTGACAGCTGCAAACCACTATTTAAAAAGGAGTTTGTGCTAACGTTTATATCGATATACATCTTGGAAACCTGCAAATTTATAAGGGACCACGATCAGTATTTCAAAACAAACAATGTTGAACACGGCTATAACACACGAAATAAACATGAGCTACAGGCACCCAAGCCAAATTTAACTCTATTTAAAAAAGGAATGTTATACAATGCAATAAAAATCTATAACCACCTACCTGCAAATATCAAAGAAACAAAAGGAAAAGGGTTTACCGCAGAGTTGAAAAAATGGCTTATCGATAAAAGCTTTTACCTATACATTAAACGAATATTTCTCATAATATTATATTGTAGGCATGCATTTTCATTTTGTTTTTACAATAATTCAATTAGGAAGATTACAAATTTTCAATTATATACATTTCGTAGTTATAGGCGGATTTTTGATTATTCCTTGATTTTGTTTTTTTTTCATTATTATTTATATTATTGGTGAATTATTTTTTATTAATTGTTTTCTACTGTTACATTTTAAATTATATACATTTCGTATTTATAGGCGGAATTTTGATTATTCCTTGATTTTGATTTTTTCTTTATTTTTTATATTATTGGTGAATTATTTTTTCTAATTGTCTTCTACTGTTAGTTCTACTTATCCGGTCTGTTTAGATTTTTTCATGTTAAACCAGTGAAATAATTACATTTTTTAATAAGATATTATAATTAGCATATAAGTCAATTTAGCAGATAAGTAAATTTGTCAATCTGTTTTAATAACAGGTAATTGTGAGATACATAGTTTTACGCATTATCACCATAAATGTACCACCACAATTTCGGACCATAAAAATATTTCTATTTCTATTCCATGACATTTTGGTTCATGAATGTATATGTGAATTCTACAAGAAAAAGCAAGCATAAGTCACCTTACATGAAATCATTGTAGTCTGCCACTTCAGAGTTCCTACGCACAACGATATATAGAAGCGTAAATTATTATAACAAAATGCCACAAAACTTGAAAGATATCAATAATTAGAAAGAAATACATGAGTTACATAAATGTTTGTAAAATTTGAGTTATTCTTAACTTAAGTTATATTATTTAATTGTTATTTTTAAATTGTTTATCTTATGACAGTGTTGTCTACACCCTGAAAGGGTTTTTTTAAATGTGATTTCTTTATTTATTTTATTTATTTACATATACAATATACATTCAGATTTATGAGCACAACAGAATATGTAATGTCAATTTAGACAATGCGGTCGTATGCTTTTAAAGTTATATACACATCTTTCTGAGCCCAGGTAACATAGCGCATACATTGAACGCAAATGATAATCTTTCTATTATGCTAAAGCAAAGAGCAGCCGAGCCCGCCTTGCTAGAAATAAGAAATAAGAAATAAGAAAAATTTATTTTCAAAAACCCGATCTGGGTATAGAAATTACATATCAAATAAAATAGGTATTTCTACAAATAAAATTACATTTCAAATTATAAAAAAGTCTATAAAGAACTAATATTGAAAAAAAACATAGAAATTAAAAAATAACAAAGACATAAAAACTAGAAAAATAAAAATAAACAGAAATAAAGAGAAAACATAGAGAATCAGCAATTCAATAACGAAAATATATGAAAACTAGAAAAATAGAAAGCTAGGCACCCCTGTGTTAAAGCGAGCTCACTTCGGGAGTCACACTAGAATGCCACGGATTTGATTTGATGTCATTACAATTGGCGATGTTTTTAGATAATCGACATGGTAGGCTTATAGACGTTGAAATATTGACTTCTGATATGACATTCGTTTGTTCTAACAGATATGTCGCTTTTATATAAAATTTGTTCACTCTGGGTTGGACAGCACACGAGCGCTTTTCCGACTCACGCGCGATCCATTAACTTTTCACGTACCAAGGTGCAACAGAAACTATGGTGCCAATTCGTTATTGCCACGTGCTATGCATGCATACAAAGTAGGCTTTAACGAAATCGACATATTTAACTACGACAGTAGTTAGTCCTTTGTTAAGAAAGTATATAAGAAGCTGGAGATCAGAATGAATTTAGTTAGCATCCCGCATTCCCACATACACATACACCATACAGCCATACACACATACGCTCTCTTAGGCCTCTTTATATTCATACTCAACTCTAACGTATCATGGTCTGTATCGCTCTCATGAACTAACTCTGATTCAACTCTTCCGATTTACTATTATATGCACCTATACATATCTATAAACTGAAATCTATTACTTTTAATTACTACAATACTTATTACTACAAACAAATTTTACCGGAAGCTACGAAAACCACATTACATACACATATATTAGGCCTACATTAGAACAGGCGAGGCCTAGTTATGATAGCCTTGAATCTCAAATAAATGTAATATTTAGACTGAATAAGGAAATATGAATTTGAATTTAATTTTAGTTCAATCAAAAACGCTATTGATGACGATATTCGATAGAACTACGATCATGCACCACCCTATTCCTTAGCCGTCGACGCTGATGCTTTCGAAGCAGTGACGCTATTCGGCTGGAAATTGTTGCTTACCGATAATAATCCCTTATGATAATAATACATCAATAGAAACCGGTTTTGCCCACCTCCCGACATTAGAAAATTCCTTGCTCCCCCCTTTCCTTAAGAAAATGTCATCCCCTCCCCCTCCTCTCTTCGCCCTATCCAAGAAAAACAGAAATGTTTATTGGTTTGTTTTCAGAGTAAATACTTTTTGTTGGTACATGAATGTTGCCAACAATGTTATTGTACACTAGCTGTACCCGGCCACGTGTTGCTGTGTCAGTATTTACATTGCGTCAGTTATAGACGTCAGTACTGGCGCCGAGAACTGACCCTTGCTGTTTACACGCAGTCAGTCACTCGTAGGTATTTCTTCAGGGTGTGCGCACGTTATTGAAGTCAGTCGGGAAAAATGCGTCATTTTTCATTCGACGAGACGTTACCCTACAACGCAGCGCCATCGACCGACTTCGGCATTTACGCGGGGTCAGTACCATTGGCGGGTGTGGTGGGGAAATCAAAGTCAGCACTGACGCGACAGCGCTGTACTGACTTGATATCAATTTACAAATGCAAATATCTAGGGGCGAAATGAGGATATGCTGATATCATTAATTTAAATTGAAAGGTTTTGTCGATACATTAATTCTATGGACAGCCAAATTTAATATTCGCAATATTTCCATGTACTATTATACATAACGAGATGTAACTCGAAAACGGTTTACACTCTTTATTGTGAAATGTCACAATGGGCGGGTTTATTGTCATATGACAATCTCTTACAACCAACCCTACTATGACGCGTTATATGTATGTGTGCGTGTAACATGTGTGTAAGTGTGTGTCTTGTTATTGCATTTGATCGACAAAATATGAAAACGGTGTCTACTGACACCGTTTTTCGTGCTACAACCTTACAAGTTAATATTCATAACGATTCATTTTTATACTTCCTTCATAGATTTGGAGTATACAACAGTTATATATACTATTTGCTTACTTTTAAAAAATGTACTATTAATGAGTTTTTGACGAAGCTAATTTTATGGTTTGGTGACGATTGGAAATCGTGCATTTATAGATATTTTAGATAAAATTAAAATTATTAAAAAAAACAAGATTTACTCTCCAATATGGAGTTCCAATGGCAATCCTTCGGCTCCATCTTCAGACCCTCGTCATCATGTGTAATAGAAAGTACCTACTCATGAAAACCAGGTTTCTCGAATAATCTGCTGAGTTTATTTGCTGATTACTTGAGAGATAGGCAGCAGTATGTGAAACTTGGACTTTTTGATTCTAAGGGGTACCACACCTGCTCTGGCGTGAGTCAGGGATCAAACCTTGGCCCTTTGCTGTTCAATCTCTTTGTTAACGATCTAAGTAAAGTAATAGTGTCAGCAAAATGTTTAATGTTTGCCGACGATATAAAATTGTACATGTCCACTGGAACTGCTGAGGCCTCCAAGCTTTTCCAGCGTGATATTGATGCCGTCTGGTCTTGGAGCCAGAATAAAAATCTCTCCTTCAATATATCCAAATGTTCAGCGATGACATATACTAGATCGACCGCACCTCTGATGCAGTGCCGGATTAAGCCAGCGCGGGGCCCGTAGCAAATTCTCTCAAAAGGCCCTTGGTTTGCTTTAGGTTCTTAAGTTTAGGGTGTAAAATAAAATAGAACTTTTTGATAGATCCCTTTTATTTAACCCTTCCTATTTGAGTTAACCATTTTTGGTTAGACGCTTACAAATGCTAAAATTGTATCTAACCAATATTGGTTAGGGCGAGTTGTAAAATGCCAACTTTTTAAATATTTATTCATTATTATCTTAATTGTTTGACGAGATAAGGTCATAATATTATAAATTTCAAATTTCAATGCGATCATTTTACAGTTATTCTTTTTACGATCCGTATAGTAGTTTAAAAGTTATGGTCGTTTTTCTCAAGGCCATCGACTTCACGCGCAAAACTGTCCCGGGCAGAAGTGACGACTAAATTTTTACCCCGCGATAGGAGGGGTTAATAAAATATATTTTTTGCAGGTACCGTGTAATCCATAAATTTTTACAAAGAGAAATAAAAAAAATCGGCGCCACAGCTACGACCAAAACTCCCCAGAAAAATTAAATTGAGGAACTATTCAACTATCACAGATTCAATCATATTCGACAATATAAATACAAAAATAAAAAACATTTACGACAGTAGCGCTGTTGTTTAAAAATATACAGAGATATACAATTTTCTTTTTCAACAAACTGTGTAAAATTTTGCAATGTGGACAAAAACTACAATCTAAGTAAAATCAGACCGTTTATTTTATATAATTCACACCGACAGATCAACCATTATTGTACGGCACACCTTTATTAACGAATACTAAATAAAATACATTAAAAAACTCCTACTTTACTCATAATAATTACAAAAAAGGAAATGCATCGCTTAACAAAAGTAAATAAACAGTGCCCAATATTTTTCGCCTTATTATTTAATTGAATTCGCATTATGATTGAATTGAATTCGCATTTTATGATTTAATTGAATTCGCATTTTAATTGAATTCGCATTATTATTTAATTGAATTCGCATTATGAAGTAAATGCTTACAATTCACTTCATAATATTGTTTAATATTCTCATACAATAGACCTATAATACCTACATTGTTAAAACTTTTTATAAGCAACAAAAAGCCCAGATACACATATTTATATAGCCCGACTATTAAATAATTTATTTAGTATATTTTCTCTAATACAATCATGGGCGCTTTATACCGTGACATTATTGACGAATCTATTTATGATTTTTCTATAAAGTCTAAAAATTCCAATGCTTTAGAAAAGCGAGTAGTCAGCCAAGCGAGTAGGCTTCCGCTCGTAATTATGTCAAACTTATACAATTAAAACTGTTGAGAAATTATTACATTCAGACAATCAATTGATTTATAATCAAGTGTGTTGTTAATGTGGGCAATATTTCAGTATAAGTTGAGATATTGGTAAATCAAAATAAGTATAGATTCCTATTTATTTGACTAAATATTCTATTTCTATGATTTTTTTTAACGGTCAGAACTGTTACAAATAAATTTTTCTGCCGAATGCCAAAGTTGTATTGCAAATCACGGACGGCTCCGCCGCGCCGCCGCTCCGTGGGATTGTCGGTACTTCCCCTGTTACTTTCGCTAGGTTGCCAACTTACGTGTGTTTGTGGTGCGATACATAATTTTTCGTGTGGCCAGCGCGAAATGTGATAAAAATTTGAAGAATCGCTGAAGATTTTGATACCAACGTTTTCCCATTGGCCTGTTGCAGGCTGCAGCGAAAATTTTCTCTCAGGCAGGCGTGGGTGCGCGGGGCCCCTCAATGCGCGGGGCCCGTAGCATTTGCTACTCTTGCTACGTGGCTAATCCGGCACTGCTCTGATGTATGATTACTCCATCACTGATGAGGTGCTAACTAGGGTTGAGAAGGTAAAGGATCTAGGAGTTCTCTTTGATTCCCAGCTTACGTTCAAGGAGCACATTGCTAATTTGTCCAAGTCCTCTTTTAAGCTACTAGGGTTTGTTATTCGCAACCTAAAGCATTTTCACAATGTACTGGTTATGCATACATTGTAAAATTCAATTGTGAGAAGCAGATTGGAAACGAATGCAGTTATATGGAATCCACATCAGGATCATTATATCACTATGTTGGAAAAAATTCAAAAATGTTTCTTAAGCTTTATGTATTTTAAGCAGTACGGATATTATCCGTACTTATACCCTGCTAGTTTTCTACTAGGCATGGTGGGCTATAACTCTCTTAAGTTGCGTAGAGAAATGCTCGCCATGGCCTACGTTTTCAAGCTGATTAGGGGAAGAGTTGATAATTCTAGCATGCTAGCGAAGGTTTGTCTCTTTGTTCCGGACAATTATAATCGTGCTCGCACTCATAATCTATTTGCGGAGCCTTCCTCGCGCACCAACCTAAGTCGATGGAGTCTGCTTACACGAGCTTTGCGGCACATAAATGCGCTATGTTCGACAGCGCCAGACTTTGATATTTTTACAGCGAGCCCGCATCTCTTCAAGGTGTGGGCATTGCGCTACTTGTTTATGTCAGAATAGTATAAACTGTTTTCACTCTTTATGTACTGTAAGTTTGTAAGTTTTTCTATTCTTAATGCCTGTATTTGTATTTAACGCTTATTTAAACATGTTATGTATGTACTTGTAAGAATTCTATTATTTTTTATATTCATGTGTATATTGCATATCAACGGATTGGTATAAACTGTAATGTTGATTTGTTATGATATAAATAAATAAATAAAAATAAATAAAACAAACTAGCCAAAACTCGACTATTTTAACACTGTCCATCAGGGATTTCCAGTGGCAATATTTATGCTCCATCTTCAGACCCTCGCAACTATGTGTAATGGAAAGTAATGAAGACATTTATTGTCTTCATTAAACGAGTCTAAACTCGACTGTCTTTTAAAGAGTTCCAGTAGCAATTTCCATTAAAGAGTTCCAGCACTTTCCATTAAAGAGTTCCAGTAGCAATCTTCCGGCTTCATCTTCAGACCTTCCTTATCACATCATGTTATGACAATATATACTGGTCTAAATTCGACTACCTTAGCACTTTTCATCAGGAAGTTCCAGTCTCTTCATCCCAACTCCATCATCAAATTCCACTACAATTAGTCTTCTTTTTCACTAACTCATTTAGCGTCCATTCTGCTCGACTTTGGAACCAGCTTCCGCATGCTATTCGTCATGCAACATCCTTGCCCTGTTTTAAGGCGTTACTGAAAAAACATTTTCTCCCTCAAAATATCAACTAAGAACCAACCCTCCCCCTATCACCTCCCCCCTTCCCCCTTTCGTTGGGTTGTTGACTGGATAGAAGCATAAGAACTTTGTAATATCTATCATTTTATATAAGCAGTTATTTTTATTATTATTTATCTGTAGTTTCTATGTATTTATTATTATAATATACATATATTATATTATAAATTATATTTTTTATGTATGTATGTATATTTGGATGTATGTATATGTATATTTATGTGTATATGTTTATGTATGTGAGCTGTATTGATACTTTTATTTAATATTACACGGTTGGCTGTAAGAAATCGTGAAACGATAAGCCCGCCGTTTGTACTAAGTTAAAATAGAATTTAAGTTTTCTTTACCCATGTAATTTTTTTTTGTTAGTTTATTTATTTATTTATTTATTTAAGAATTAATTACTATAAAACATTGATTAGTTTACAAAAATAACAGGAACCGAATGGCAAAACCTTAACCTTTTGCTTATTTGTTTCTGTCACCCAACTAGGACTAGCCCGTTCTAGGGTGGTCAGGACTCCAATATTACAATCAAGTTTGCTTGATTGCTTGGTTGCCAACAAATGTACAAGTTTTAGTAAAAAGCTAATGACACTAAATTGCCCTAAAATGTGGTCTTCAGAATAAAATAAAAAATAATAATAATAAAAAAAATATTAAAAATATATAATAAAAAAAATGCAATTCCATTATTAAATCGGCAATAAATATAATATAAAATTCGATTAAATAATATAAATAAAGTTATATGTGAGAAAAGAAAGAAACAGTCATTAATATTTAATAATATGTTAAGTAATATAAGATTTAATATAAAAATACCTAGTCTAAAAGTATAATTCATTGTCAAAGTCAAATATTTTTTGGTAGTTAGTTCAATGTTAAAAAATACTTAACATATAAGTTTAAAAATATGTTAATAATTTGTGCACCTAAGTTTTATTATACTATTATTTCTAACATTTGATGTATGGTTAGTCTGTCATGATTCGATAACCATTTCTTTAATTTATTTTTGAATTCCCTAAATGTCAAATTCATTTTTATTTCCATATTGATCAGATTGTAAAATCTCGGCGCAATGAAAGAGTAATGTCTTTGACCAAATGATGTTTTCCTTCTGGGTATTATTAAGCTATTTTCTACAACTTGTCTCGTTGGTCGCCGGTTCTGAATTATTCCTAAATTTGAGTTATCGTCCAAAAATAGCCTTAAGAGGGAAGTTTTTAGAAAAAGTTGCCTACAATCAAGAACTTTAGCTTCCTTATACAGTTCATTAGTGGGATGGCGATATGGTCTACGTAGAATAATTTTTAATATAAATTTCTGCGCAACTTGCAATGGCTCTAGCAGGGTTTTACCATGTATATGTATAATTATGTGTATATGTTTATGTATGTGAGCTGTATTGATACTTTTATTTAATATTACACGGTTGGCTGTAAGAAATCGTGAAACGATAAGCCCGCCGTTTGTACTAAGTTAAAATAGAATTTAAGTTTTCTTTACCCATGTATTTTTTTTTTGTTAGTACAATAAAGGTATTTTTCATTTCATTTCATTTCACTTCATTTTCATTTCATTTCATTTCATTTCATCAAATCAGCTAGATGGTACTATATTGCATTGTCACCGAACTTACATAAGTATGCCAAATTTCAGTCAGGATATCAGCAAAGTGTTTGAAAAATGTTTTGCAAATTTTGAAACGGACAACTTACATATATATTGCCTTTCCTGGAATAAATTTATGTAATTATATGTTGGGAAAATGTAGAAAAAAAAAATACGTGTGGCACTCAGGGACTGCCGCGGTAAAGCTATTGCATAGCATTTTTAACAACTTATGCAATTATAATTATTTATTTATTTTATTTTTTCTGATATCAGATAACTGCCCTCTATCGGAAAACGTTTAAATTATTCCGAATCATTTGCGGCTGCGGAAGCAAATGATTCGGAATAATTTAAACGTCTTTCGATAGAGCGCCGCGCACGAATTTTTTATTCAATAAAGCAAAAAAACCGAATTATTCGAAAAAAATCGTAGATAAAAAGATAGATAATTATATTATCTTTAAAATGGTGCAGGTTTCATAATAATACGCCAGATAGTATTTGCGTAGTAGTCGTTTTTGTGTTCGGTTAGACCTAATTTCACAAATTAATTACACTATGTAATATAAACAAAATCTAAAATATGAAATCGAAGACTATCGCGGTTGTTTGACATTATAAATAGGATAGAAAACGAATTTACCGCGTGAAATTTGTAGGACCCGACGTTTCGGTGACGTTGCAGCCGCCGTTGTCAAGGGTAAACTGAAGAGCTGTCAGTCCGTTGTTTTGCGGGTAGGCCGCAAACCGCTGCCGCCACTGCGTAGGTTATAACGGTGGTGGGGGGCCGGGCTCGGAGCGCGGGAATTTTTAAAATCCGTCTTGCACACAACACTCACTGTATCCTGTTTTACGTCTTTGCGTTCGGCGTTCGGCGGCGGGAACATTTTAAGAAGAGGGTTCCACGTAGAAGAGAGTTTGTAGCCGTGCTACAAGCCGTGCTACGTGCTACGGCTACAAACTCTCTTCTACGTGGAACCCTCTTCTTAAAATGTTCCCGCCGCCGAACGCCGAACGCAAAGACGTAAAACAGGATACAGTGAGTGTTGTGTGCAAGACGGATTTTAAAAATTCCCGCGCTCCGAGCCCGGCCCCCCACCACCGTTATAACCTACGCAGTGGCGGCAGCGGTTTGCGGCCTACCCGCAAAACAACGGACTGACAGCTCTTCAGTTTACCCTTGACAACGGCGGCTGCAACGTCACCGAAACGTCGGGTCCTACAAATTTCACGCGGTAAATTCGTTTTCTATCCTATTTATAAAATCTAAAATATTCAAAGCTAAGAATATTAGGAAAATGTTCATGTTTAACATATATTTTTTTCGAATCGTAAGCAGTACTCGTTTAGACGTAATTATCAGTTTAAAATCATTAATATTCGTTAAGAAATTTCTTCATTCGGTCGCCGCGCTGGCCTAGGCCCGCGATAAAAGCTATGCAATAGCTTAAAAATGGTCAAGATTGTTTGTGTCTTGGAAAATAATAGATGCAAGTAGTTAAATTATGGGGTTTCGGCGATATAAAATAGATGAGACCCAAGTATCAAATGAGGTGTTTCGGAAACTTGTTTCTGAGGTGTTCCGACGTGATTTAAAACGTAATAACTATATATCTCAGAAACCTCATATTTTAACTACTCATTGGAATAAATGTACTCTAACTACTTACTTATCCGTCTAATTTTACTTTTCATCTCTAACGCAGTAATGGGGAAAGTACTGTGATCATGCAACAATTTGACATTAATATTCCAGTCGATTTATAGATTCTAATATCCCACGTTTGGCATATCTATACATTTGTAGCGATAATGCATCAGACAATTTATTTTATTTTTGCTCAAACCCTAAATTGGAGAAGTGTTGCCAACCAAACTCTTCTTTTCATAGCAGTGGCTGCCAACCTTTTTTTGAACAGGAATCACTAGGACTTTCTTATTCGGTGCAGGGACTCAAAGTAAAAAATAAAATCTTGCAAGGTTTAAATAGAAGAATTAAAAAAAAACACTTTAATCTTTTACTTTTATTAAAATATCAAACAAAAAAATAAGATTATAAAACAAGAAAATAAAGATTTCATTTGCAAATCAATATGAATTCTGAGCATGGATCCTTTTTAAAAGTTGGGCAATTCTCGGGCTGATAATGTTGCTCAGAGCTACACGAATTGGATCACTTGTTTCCAATGGATTTATGGTCTGCGGCGAGGACGCCTGTGGTTGTCGTTAAGCGGGTGGGGGTTGCGAAATTTCTCAAACGTTGGAATACCTGCGACGGAAAGTGAATGTAACGGAAGTTTACTTTGAAAATGCGCTCCATCGCTCGCGCTCTAATGGCAGAGTGGCGGCCATTTGACAGCGACGAGCTTGCGCGCTTCGTTATCTGATGATTTTTTCCTCATGATCATGAACTTTGTTTCGCGGACATTGGAACCTAACCTAACCTATCAGTGTTGCCAACCAAACTCTTCTTTTCATAGCAGTGGCTGCCAACCTTTTTTTGAACAGGAATCACTAGGACTTTCTTATTCGGTGCAGGGACTCAAAGTAAAAAATAAAATCTTGCAAGGTTTAAATAGAAGAATTAAAAAAAACACTTTAATCTTTTACTTTTATTAAAATATCAAACAAAAAAATAAGATTATAAAACAAGAAAATAAAGATTTCATTTGCAAATCAATATGAATTCTGAGCATGGATCCTTTTTAAAAGTTGGGCAATTCTCGGGCTGATAATGTTGCTCAGAGCTACACGAATTGGATCACTTGTTTCCAATGGATTTATGGTCTGCGGCGAGGACGCCTGTGGTTGTCGTTAAGCGGGTGGGGGTTGCGAAATTTCTCAAACGTTGGAATACCTGCGACGGAAAGTGAATGTAACGGAAGTTTACTTTGAAAATGCGCTCCATCGCTCGCGCTCTAGTGGCAGAGTGGCGGCCATTTGACAGCGACGAGCTTGCGCGCTTCGTTATCTGATGATTTTTTCCTCATGATCATGAACTTTGTTTCGCGGACATTGATTTAGTTTTCGCGGACCATCGGTGGTCCGCGAATCACCGGTTAGGAACCACTGTTTTAAAGAGTATTACCAGTTAAAGCTACTGATCAGATTTAACTAAACTTGACTTAGTTATATGGAGTACTGACATGCCGAACGGATTTTTAAAAATTTAACCCAAACATATTCCAACCACCACCGCCAACCATCCTCTCCCGCCGCCCTAACCCCTTCCTCTGCACGAATCCCACTCCGATATAAATGTGTTCGATTAAAATCGCGAATGTATTTCTAAGATTTTGTAGTATTTTAGTAGTATTTTCGTAGTATTTCAGTAGTACTTTCATACTGTATTTGTAATATTTTTCGTGATATTAAAATGACATTTTGTCAATATGATAAAGTATTTTCTTATATATGGCAGAGTTTAAAAAATATTTATGTCGCTTGTATATGAGATATTCCAACCAAACATTCACGATATGGTTTCGGCCCGAGGCATCTGTGTACATCTGTGAATTTTAAGTCCAATATTTCGAGATTGAAGTATGACTAACGCGCGGTCATAGTGGCTCGATTTCAACCATAATCCTTTCAACTCTTGCAATAACCAAATGATACCTGCATGTCAAAATTCACAGACATACTTTAGGGAAATGGTCCTAACCGTCTCGGGGAAGGGGGGGTGGGGTCAATATGTAAATATCCGTCTTCAAGTCGAAGAAAATCTATCGAATGTAGCGTTTGGGCGCTATTGTAAAGGAATACACACGCGCACACACACACACACACACACACACACACACACACACACACACACACAGACACACAAAGAGAGAGAGAGACAGACATACAGACTCACAGGGGTGAGTCTACCATTAAACAGATTGCATTTCCTTTTTTTATTAGTAAAAAAAAATGATTTAAAAAATCTAATCAAATAATAAAGTATGTATGTGCCATACTATAAGATATTAAACAAGGTGTACTATATTGTAATATAATGCAAAAGAATAATACTATAATATATCTAGATCGTTATATTTATATGTTTGTGTATGTATGTATGTGTGTATGTGTATATGTATCTATATGAGTACCTACGTCAGTTAGGCTTCTTAATCTAAGTCAGAAAATAAGTCGTATGCCCAGATACAGGCTATATTTGGCCTAGTTGGGTATGCGCTGAGCATGGTCATGTGAATGTGGGCCGTTGTTTCTTCGCACCATTACTTGGTATGACCATTTTTATGTGTTTTATAATTATGTTTGAAACAAACAAATAAATAAATAAATAAATAACTTTAATATTATATCTGTTTTTTTTAATCGATTTTTTTTGTGATCTATTTAACAGGTAGAATCACTGCCTAAAATTTTGTGCGCAATTTAAATTCCACGTTGTATATGCAGAAATATTAGAATAGCCTGAATTATAGCATAAATAAATAAAAGACTCTTTGGGTGACTAAGTGGAAATAGAAGCAACTAAATATTGTGTAACGTGTAATCTCAGGCAGAAAATACGACCATTGTCGTTAAAATTGCACGGGCGGTGGATGAATTACTTCTGTCTCCATCCACCTCGTTGGAGTAATGAAACTGTTCATAAAGGGAACTAAGTTGCAAATGACTGCCGGCCGACATGCGGGCGCCGGCACCAAATTCAATCCATGGATATATAATAAATTACGTTTTAGATATTCTATCTAGGTATATATTTAGTCTTCTATTAGTAATTAATAAAACGAATAGGAGACTTGGTGATGCGTCTTCTTCGCGTGGAGTACGATAATATTAAGTAAATCATGATATTATAGTAACAATATTCATAATGTATTTATTTTTTATTAGATTTTTTTAAACAATAAGATTTATAGAAGAATGGCTATGCTATTAGGTACACATTACAATAAATCGTGCTAGAAAAACATGTTAAACCCATAGCCATTGGCTCATCGCATACCTAACTGAGGAAAAACGCCCGTATCTAAGGATGCTGATATTTCACTTAGTATATTGATTTTCCGCGAGCTGACAGGCTCTATCACCCCCGCTCTATAGGACACAGTACTGTTTATATATTCCCCCGCTGCAGGTCAGAATTCACAATCGATTGGCTGACGCCGCACGGTGTGCAAACCGTCAAGGAGCGACCGAAGGTTGATACCTAGGGGAAACTGGCCCGAAAGCCAGTCATACTACGTGGAGGCCGCCGGGTGGGTGTTGACCCGTGAGTGTGACCAACCCTGAACACATGGGTCTTCGTGGCCAAACTGCAACAGCGCCCATTAGCACCCAACATTGATAGGCGGGCGGTGTCGACTACAACGGGCGAACCCGTCACCCCAGGCTGGTATAACGATATAGATCGTTCTTTCAGCCGTGGGATGAGCATATATACATAGAAGACTTGTGGACCAAACAAACCAATACTGTCTAGTTCACCAGCAACCCGTTAAAGACTGACGCCTTACGGCGAGGCACCGGGACAGGTAACCAGCGGACAGCCTCACCCCCTAACTACCAGTTTTGGCAGGATAGCTCCGTTTAGATATCCGTCTTCAGGATACCTCCGTCCTCCCGACAGGTTTAGGGTCCGAAGTCGCTTACGCAACCTCTACCTGTTGTATTACAGCGGTAATTCAGTTTGAATTTATCGCGGACCTGGACGTTCTTTGCCCGTAGTGCCACACTGGATCGAGTGGCTCAAGGTCATTTCAAGAGTGGCATGACAACAGCTCAGCATCCACCCCCGCTGCTTAGGAAACAGTATATTTCCATAGTCTCCAGACCCCTTCAGAAATTAGTCAGAATGCACAGCCGATTGGCTTCGCCGACCGGTGCGCAAACCGTCTAGTGGCGCCGGGATGCAATCTCGCCGGGAAAAACCGGTCCACCAGCTCTGAGGCCTGAGACACGGCAGTCTTACTCCGGGTAGCCTTACACTCGAGGAGGCTTCTGAATAGGAGCTGAATCGTGAGTTGAGCCGATCCGAAAACAAAATGGATCTTGTGGCCCAAGCTGCACGAAACAGCTCACCACCATTCAACATTGATAGATAGATAGGTCCAAAAATACATACAGGTTAAGCTAATAAAAGCGTTATAACAAAAGGAAGCATTACAACGTCTAACAATAGCCCGCGGGTTTACAACGAACATTTACTTGTAAAGCACAACACGTAACTCATTGAACACGGGGTTCCACTAATTCAACACCGCCTCTGCCATTATTAAGATTTAATTATTCACATGTGATTAGTGAATGGGACATTGTGGTGTTAGCAGGGCCAGCTCTAGGGTGTTTTGGCGCCCTAGGCGAAAACCAATTCTGCGCCCTCATTAAAGTGCCTTTGGCGGAGTCTGCCGGGTATGGAACTAGAGTATCTAACGGAAAAACGTTTTTGTAATAATTGTTATAACAAATAATTTGATTTTACAACCTATAATTAATGACTGGGATAAGTAAATATAACGAATGAGAATTTTGCATAAAACACATATAATTTAATATCCACAAACCTCAATGTATTATGTTAATTAAAGTAGTTGTAACAATGTGTCTTTTGTTTTGATCACTTATAGATTAATAATTAGAAATCTATATTAGTATTACATTAATATTTACATTTACATTTTCGTCGTATCCAATTGACGGCTAAAGCCCGCTCTTGGGCGTGTAAAAATAATTGGGTTAGGTAGTAAGTCTCATTACTACTCTTTACTGAACATACATAGGTAGTCAAGAATTAACTACTAGATTGTCAAACTATAAATATAAATAATCAAAATAGAAGCCTAATATTTGAAGTAGTTAGTAATTCGAAAAGATACGTAGTAAACTTATTCATCGTAATATTCAAATTGTCAGTAAAATGTTAAATAATGAAATTGAATCTACGTTATGCATTTTAAACTAAAAGTACAGATTTAAGACCATATAAAATAATCAGACAATAATGCTCTACTTTTTAAGTAATTTAAATGGACACAATATTTGAAAAATCATGGCCCTCAAATTCGGCCAGATTATAGAAAGGGTGGCCTATCAGCATCTCCTTGATGTTTTTTTTAATTGAATGTCCTCTAGCTGTTTACCTGTGTAACCTAACTCATAGTTAGGTTACAGATAGATTAGAAAAGCTTCATAGCACACAGTTTTACATAGTTATGTATGAGTTTATAGGTTTTATAAAATAGTATTATGTTCAGTTCTCTCAATAACAAACAGAAACTCATAGGTTACAGATAGATTTCTGTTTTTATACCCTTAAAATAATACACAATGAGTACTTGATATTCGATTATTGTTTTATTTTTTACGGTCCAATAGTCACTTCCTATAAGTCACGCAATATATTAGTTTTTAATTTCTCAGTCACGCACTACTACCCTACACTTCGCACTCCGCCACGAACAGCGAAGTTGCCAAACTGAGTAGTGTTACGATAGGGCATACATACTTTCCTATTTTCTAAGACAACTAAAATAAAATAATATACCCTTCTCCTTTCATTGCCTAGGAATTCGTCTGCCTAACCTAGTAGGGAGCAGAAATACTAAACTTTGAATTACACTATGTTTTAAAATCTCCAAATTTAAAAAAAACTCAATATTGCGCCTCCCAAAATTTTACGCCCTAGGTGGCCACCTAGGTTGCCTATATGGACGAGCCGGCCCTGGGTGTCAGACAGGGATGGAACATTCCTTTGGGGAAATAAGGGATGCTTTACGCGGAGGAGCCTCTTAAGGGTATTTCCCAGAATCTTAATTAGCGATTAGCCACGTGGTCAAATTACGAAACGATGAGAAAGTTTAGGTGCTGTGAAGTGTAAGATATTATCACGGTGTGTTTGGCATTATGCTACGCTGGATCAAATTCAATAGTGATTTGATATTATCTCATGTTGAATAAAAACAAATGACAAAGATTATTAGGTATATTTACCACCATTCATAACGCTTAATCCAAATAATTACCCTATATTAATAATTTATCCCATATTAATTAACACATATATTTATAAATATCAAATAGTAATCCAAATTGTTCACGGCGCTTATATCAGAATAAAATGTGGATAAAGTTATAAGGAAAATTTATAAAATTATATATAATAATAAACGTTATAAGGAAAACTTTAAAATGCCGAAGCATCTAACGTCTTTTGGACAACGTCACTATATTTTTTTAACTCCAAGAACGGCATATATTATGAATAAAAGCATATTGGGAATAAGCAGAAAATAACAAAAATGAAACCTAACATTATGGCTAATGAACCTTAGTAGAAGAGAGTCAGAAAACACATTTATTACAATTTTAAAATAAATATATTTTTTTTTTGCTATACACATGTTGGACATAGTGGTCAGGACTCTAATATTATAATGAATTTTTGTAAAATTGTAAAAGTTTTAGTAAAATGCTAATAACACTCAATTGCCTTTAAACGTGGTCCTCAAAAAAATTAAAAATATTAAAAATAATATAATAAATAAAGTGCAATTCCATAATAGGAAATAAATGTCATATGCCATTGGATTAAATAGGGAATGACAAACCGAATAGTCTTAAAACTAAAATAAAAGGAAAAATAAAGTTATTATTTAGAAAAGAAAGAAAAAGTCATTAATATTTATTATATGTTTGTATTTTTGGTATTTATATTATGTATTTTTGGTAGTTAGTTAAATTATAATCAACATACACGTTTAGAAATGTGGTAATAATTTGTGCACCTATCTTTTATTATACTACTAGCTCCGCCCCGCGGTTTCAGCCGCGTGGTGATGGAAAATTGTGATAATGATGATAGAAAACTATGAATCTTTATAAATTGCAGCCTATGTGTTATTCTGATGTGTAAGCTATATTATTGTAAAGTTTCATCAAAATCCATTCAGTAGTTTTTGCGTGAAAGAGTAACAAACATCCATACATACATTCTTACAAACTTTCGCGTTTATAATAGTAGTAGGATAATTTCTAACAATATGATGTATGGTTAATCCGTATTCAATAATCATTTCTTTATTTTATTTTTGAATTCCCTAAATGTGAAATTCAAATTTATTTCCATATTGATCAGGTTGTAAAATCTTGGCGTAATGTAAGAGTCTTGTACAAATAATGTTCCTTGCTGGGTATTTTTAGGCTATTTTTTAAAACTTGTCTCGTTGGTCTTCGGTTCTGAATTAATCCTAAATTTGAATTATTGTTCAAAAATAGTTTTAAGAGGGAAGTTTTTAGAAAAAGTTTCCTACACTCAAGGAATTTAGCTTCCTTATAAATTTCATTAGTGGGATGGCGATATGGTCTACGTAGAATATTTTTTAATATAAATTTCTGCGCAACTTGCAAAGGCTTTATCAGGGTTTTACCACATCCACCTCATCCAATTATGCCATAAGTAATAATTGCGATTCACATAAGGCATGATAAATAGTTTTTAGCATTTTAGAATCCAGAATATTAGGTACATGGACACAAGTGACGTATCATATTTACTTAGGTCAGTAATTACAAAACTTTTTATTCCACGAAACTTTTCTGCTAGTTTGGAGCCAACATTACCAAAGTGACTATTTGTACAATTTAGTAACTTTTCGGGATTATCTTTTATTGTATTAATTTGATTGTCAATTTTAATAATATTTAAATTCACATCCTTCCTATTTTTCCAAGTCGCCGCTTCTTTTATATTTCTCCAGATTTTTCGTGGGTCCCGTGCTGAGTCAGGGAATTGTTTTTTATGCTGCTTAGTCAATTTAATAATTTTATTACATATTTTTCGATAGAGAGTGTATTTTTGCCTCATCATTGCATCGACCGGTGTTTTTCTTAATGCTGAATGCATTTTATCACACCTGTGAATACAAAAGAGGAGTCCATCCACAATGTATTTTTTTATTTTTATGTTTTATTATTACAGTTTTCGATATTGTATGTTTTTGTATAGTATTACTCAAGATGGAAAAAAATAAGTTATAGGCGTCAGACCATCCCTAATCTGATATAACTGATTCCAATCATATTGGCTGATTTCATAAAGTATTTTATCATAATTAATTTATTATTTGCTTGTTTGGATGTACAACGTTATTACTTCCCTTAGCCGCCATCTTAAAGAGGATTGTAATATGTAATTGATGTAGTAATATGTAATTGATTTTTTGTATACGATGGTCAAGATTAAGTTTTTGGTTCAAACCATGACATGATCTATACAACTGCTGTTATTGTTATATTCGCGCGTTGGATGAATTATCTCAGCATTAGGACGTTTAAATATTCTTCAAATTGAGGATCCACAGTTTCTGCTATAGAGATATTCAAGTCACCGCACAGAAACAGATTTTGAGTATTTCTATTAGCGCATAAAAGTGTATTAAGGCTTTCTAGTAAGTAATTGATATTATGTACAGCTTCGATAAACAGCAAGTAGACTTGTGGCATCATTTATATTTATTTGCAAGCAATTTGCTTCAGGAGAAGCTATTTCTTGTACAGATAAAAAGCTGAAGCTTTCTTTGATATATAAAACAATAGCATCATTTTGGGTATGATTAAATTTAGTATAAAAAGATTCATAGCCTGGAATATGCTTTTCTATGTGAAATTTACCATTTCAAGTTTCAGTGAGTTTAATTAAATCTACATTGAGATGTTGCAAGAAGAAAACTAGACTATCGTATTTTTGTTCAGACTTCTAATATTCATAGTTAAGAATTTTATTTCATTTTTTTCTGAAAGGATGCTCCTGCATATATTTATATCCGCAGTATTATGCCTATCATTATCAATATTACTAATAAAGTTCATGTCATGATCCATTGTTATGCGTTGTGGTAAAAATCATTACATTAATGGCAAAATGAAAAATATATTGATCAAATAATAATATGAATCTTAATAACATAAAGTTTAGGCACATCGCTAAAAATAAGTAAATGCTAATAGATATTTTAAATATTGATTTGTCACCGCATACATCATTTAAATTATCAAAAATAAGAAAAAATATTAGATAGCTAATTTTTAGCTACGTCGTAAAAATCGTAGCTAAAATCGTAAAAATCGAAAGATAATATATGAACATTATAATAAATGCATTAATTATTATTATCAGCTCCGTAAAAACCCTGCGTATTAAGAGAATCATTAAAATATTGATGGTTATTAAAAATCCCAGATTATGGTAGATGTTTCAAGAGATAAAAAGTTGCATTATTTTTAATTAAAATTGCCTTGTCACCTTGGTTTTTCCTTAAAAATATTCGTCCAGCATAAACTCAGCAATACCTGTAAGATTTTTCTCTGGAAATTGTTTTTGCGTTCCAAAGCAAATCTCTCGAACGCTTGGTCAGTTCGTCAGGAAAATCAACTTCGATATGGAACATCCCCACTTAACTTCGATATGGAAATCGTATATTTCATTACTTAGAGGCTTGACGGTGGAAACCCCCATCAACCTGTCGCCGCAGTGAGATTAAATTGAAAAGCACGAGAAGACGTTACCTTGTTAGTTTATTTCTACATAGCTATCTGGTAGAATTAACTAGCATAATGATATTTGTAACGATTGATTATATAGGGTATTAGATTGCTCAATATCATAGTACATTTTGGCAGCTAGGATATTACTACTAAGCGCTACGTGTAGATGGCACCATTAGTTAAAAATATTTATAAAATTTTCTATCATATGTATTTAATAATATAATAACAAGCGCACCATGAAATCACAGCTCCTATTATTTTAGTATAATATAATTTACATAAAGATGTATTTTATTTTAATTTGGTATAGAGGTTTCAATACGTAATAATTATGCACTTTAATGTTCAGATAGACTGATAGATAGCATTCTATATCTCCTTATTGTTTCTGTGACGAAATTATCTTATGTGAAAATGTGATAGATGGCGCTAATAATTAAATATTATTTTTATCGCTGGTTAAGCTATTGCGTTTTTATTATTAGTCAGTCCTGTATAAAAAACATTCATTACCAAGATGGCCAGTTACAGATGGCCAAGTTACAGATGGCCAAATAAATTGATATTAGTTTCGCCCGATAATGCTATCAGTGCAACTTGCATGTCGCCAACGCAGAAGGGTTGCCAAAATGTACTATGGCATTGAGCAATCTAACAGCCTATATAATCAATGATTACACAAAAACTAAACTGCTCATCTAACTCACAAGGGAGTTAATGGACACTTGCTGAGTTGGCCACGAAGACCCATTCTGTTCAGGGTTGGTCACACTCACGGGTCAATACCTATCCGACGGCCTCCACGCATAAAGTGCGAGCCTGGGTAGGACTCTGGCCTTATGGTTAGTGTCCCCTGGGAATCAACCTTCTGGCGCTCCTGGACGGTCTGCGCACCGTGCGGGCATAAGCCAATCGATTGCGCACTCTGACTAACATCTTGCGGTGTCAACTACAACGGGCGAGCCCGTCACCACAGGACGTTTTAACGATTAGTCGTTCTATCGCCCTGCAGTGAACGTAGAGACTTTGGACAGTACATTCTACGTCCAGCTACGTCAACAACCCGTGAGAGTCCAACGCCTTACCGCGAGTTAGCCAGGAGTAAACCCGGCGGGCTCGAGATACTCGCGCCCTCACTTCCAATTGTGACCAGATTTCTCCGGTCTCTCGATTGGTACCGAGTTCGAGGTCGCTTGCGCGGTCCTCTCCCTTATGAAGCGGTGAAACGGAGAGCACAACCGATTGGAGCAAACCCCGCACGGTGCGCAGACCGTACAATCTTCGCGGACCAAGGCGTCCTTTGCCCGCCTCTTACCCGGGATCGGATGGCCAATGGTCAATTCCAGAGCAGTCGCCATAAGGTACGCAACCACCCCCGCTCTATAGGAAACAGTACAGTTCCCAGACTCCCCCGACTGTTAGTCGGAGAGCACAACCGATTGGAGCAAACCCCGCACGGTGCGCAGACCGTCCAGGGGCGCCAGAGGTTTGATTCCCAGGGGAGACCGGTTGACCCAGTGTCCTACCCAGGACTCGCACCCCATGCGAGGAGGCCGTCGGATGGGTGTTGACCCGTGAGTATGACCGACCCTGGACACATGGGTCATCGTGGCCAACTCATCATGGGCCCGTTAGCCCCCAAAACTCTGACTAACAGTCGGGGGAGTCTGGAAGCAGTACTGTTTCCTTAGAGCGGGGGTGGTTGCGGACCTTACGGCGACTGCTCTTGAAACGACCATCGGCTACCCGATCCTGGGTGAACAGACGGGCAAAGGATGCCGTGGTCCGCGATAGATTCGGTATACACCGTTTCACCGCTTCGTAAGGGAGAGGACCGCGCAAGCGACCTCGAACTCGTAACCAATCGAGAGACTGGAGTAATCTGGTCGCAATTGGAAGTACGGGCGTGAGTGTGAGCACGCTGGGTAACACTCCTGGCTATCTCGCGGTTAGGGCGTTGGCCTCTTACGGGTTTGTGGCGGAGCTAGACGGTGGACTGTTTTGTCCAAGTCTTCTGCACTCACTCCAGGGAGATAGTCGATAACGAATAATCGGTAAAACTTCCTGAGGTGACGGGCTCGCCCGCTGTAGTCGACAATCCTAGTTGCTCATCTAACTAGACCAGCCAAGGCCTCGTCTAGATGAGCTATTTAATCTGAGAATACTATTAGGTAATCTATATTAGGTAAGTGTATATCACTAAAGGAAATCGACAACTAAAACAGGTAGGTAATACTAATCACACTGATTTAGGTAAAATTTCATTATTTGTAGATGTTATATTAAAGATAACAACGAAATGACCGAGTGATGTCGGTAGCACCCGATGTTTTGGCAAAGTCGCAACCGCCGTAGTCCAGGGTAGACAGAACTGCTGTCAATCTTCATCCATCGATCTGCGGGTAGGTGGCAAACTGCTGCTGCTGCTGCGCAGATTATAATGGTGGTGGAAAGGTGGGTTCTGTGCGCGAATTTTGACAAACCGCCATGCACACAATACTCACTGTATCTTGTGTTACGGCCTTGCGTTCGGCGTTGGGCATTGAGAAGATTTTAAGAATAGGGTACCCCGAAAAAAAGAAAAAATTGCTATAGGTCCGTCTATTCTACCGTGGTGGAACAACGGCCTTTTTTTGCTATTGTAATTTTAGTTTATGATGACACTTTAATTGCAAGTATGTACTTGTAGTGCACAGTATTACATACATATACGTATAAAATGAAACATATTTTCTGCTGTGTAAATCCGTTAATATTTGTGATTTCCACTAATCCGGCGTTTTCAGTAATCCGGCAGTGATCTGGTCCAATACCTGCCGGATTGCCGAGAGACCACTGTATCTATACTAATCTATATCTATACTAATATTATAAAGAGGTAAAGTTTGTGACGTTGTAGGAAGTAATCTCTGGATCTACTTAACGGATTTTGAAAATTCTTTTACCAATAGAAAACCACGTTATTTGTGAGTGTCATAGGCTATATATTAATCCGTAAAATGAAAAGACTTTTTCGTGGTAGTCGGATTTCCAAAGTAAGTCGGAAAAAACGGTCGAACGAAAACGTTTGTAACTAACGCTGCCTTAACGATGAGAGATATATGATTAAGTTCTAGAGAAAAGTTGTAGATATTGATAATGCCTACAAAAAAGTCAGCAACACCATATCTCTAACTTTTATATTTAAGTCACAAAAAGTAGTTTTTCAAATTAAAAAAATGATTTAAATCGTTAAGTCATGTTTATTGGTCATATTATCAACGATTATGAATTATTATCAAAATAAGTAAATTTATCGTCTCGAGTGTTTAAAACAAAAGACTTTTCCATTTTACTGCATATAATTTCACTTTTACTGCATAAATGGTTAAAGAGATAAGACACTCACAAATAAGGCATGCAAATACATATACATATGCAGTAAAAATATAACCCTTCTTTTGGCAGTCAGGAAATAAATCATAGCACTCAGTACTAACCAAACCATACTCATAATTTCATCACAAGTAAAAAGTTTTACCGCCAAACGAAGTGGGCACGGGTCAGCTAGTTTTGAATAAAGTCCCATTTACAATAATTCTGCCGAGCTTTCCACTATCCAATACAAACACACACACACATCATCTTCGCCGGGCTCCTGCTCAAATATGACGAGGTCTCGCGACGAAATGTACCCTCCCATGGGGGAGCACTCAACGGCCTGACAATCTAACCGCAGCGAAGTACATATACACGCGTGCCTATCTTGATCTCATCCTGAATCTGAATAATACAGTCGCCTTATCGTGTACGTAAGTACGACCGTATCGTGTGGGGTGTGAGCAGCTGACACCCCCACTCAACTTCGATATGGAAATCTTATATTTCATTACTTAGAGGCGTGACGATGGAAACACCTATCAAAATATCACCGCAGTGAGATTGAATTGAAAAGCGGGGAAATACGTTATCTTATAAGGTAATTCAGTCATTATACAAAAGTATGTAGTAGAATTAAATAGTATAATAATTTGTGCAACATAACGAAACTTTCAACACCGTGAATGCTGACATTGATGTTGACCCCTATTTCACGAATATAGATACTATAAGGAAGCAGGCAGGACCGGATCTACATTATTAAAGAGGGGGTGCAGAGTGCGAATTTGCCGCCCTCTAGGAAAATTTTTGAAGAAATAAAATCCACTGACTTTTAGAAAATTATTTATTATAGTAGTAAAATTATAATTGTTTCTAAAGGTTTATTTTCCTCTCATTTCGCTCTCAATTGATAATATTACCAATCCCGACAAGCGCTCTTGGGACATTGTGGAACGTACATAGTATTTGATGAGCTTCATTTTGCTGAAGCTTCTTTCACATGAAGCAGAAGTTGTAGGTAGGGTAGGGTTTCATATATTCTAAGAGCTATGCTCAAGTTAAGAAATGCATCCTGTAAGTCATTTTTACATATGAGTTTTAATAAATAAAACGGTTGCAATCCAGAAATATATTTATGTAAGAGTGGTTCGTGTTCTTTAAATACTTCAAGTTCGGAAATAAGTTCCGCTGAATTCAAGTCCATGCCCTATTTTAAGAGCCAAATCGAGTCCATATTTGTTTAACCCTTGGAGTAAATGGGTATTTTCATGGATGCATCTGTCTCTTTTGCAGGATTTTCGGCGACATCGACTTAAAGTACTATAACTACGAAACTACTACACCAATTATAAAAAGAACAACTGAACAATGATTGCATTGAAATTTCGAATATAGAATATTGAAATATCATTTTGTAAAACAATTAGATAATTATGAATAAATATGAGAACGTCAAAGAAGTGAAAAAAACGCGCGACCAGATTTGGTCGACTCGTACTCAACGGATAATTGTTTCGCGACCAGATTTGGTTGACTCATACTCAACGGGTTAAATCATTAATGCTCATTTGCATTATTGAATCGCCAGTCAAAAATGCAATATATGAATTCAGTTTCCTCGCGCTTTCAAGTCTGTGATTGATTTCCATTAAAGTTCGATCCAATGCGAGCGCGCAATTCGCGCGCTCGCATTGTGCATACATTGGCAAACTAAGTGGACAATATTTCCAAAGCGTACATCGCGTGTGAGGAGAGGGTGTCTCACAGGTTTTTTCTATTGTACTGAGTTTGTTACACGCGATGTTCGACATACGATGGCCGCCCCCAGTTTTTGCCGCCCGGGGCAAGTGCCCCCTCCTGCCCCCCCCTAGATCCGGCCCTGGAAGCAGGTTGTAGGGCGATTTTGTGATGACCAGGCTTAGCATTTTCTTTTTTTATTACAGTTGTCAACATGTTTTCTACTGTACAATTTAGTATTTTCTTGTTTAATATCTTCTTTATGCTTAATATCAGTTCTAAATTTACGTTATTATTATTGTCATTATCAGTGGTAACTTGTAAATGGCTCTAAGCTTCCTATTTTTGTTCACTACAAAATTATTCGCTGTAAGTTATCCTTAAGAAAATAAAATAAAATAGAGAAAATTATCTAGCTGATAGAGTATACCAAAGGATAAATATTCATATACTTGCTCTCCTATGTCGTGTACTCTCCCAGTAAACAGCAATCTCCACGAGTTTTTCGAAACACTGTTCCCATGGTCTCGTTCTTCGGTCCGCCTCTGACAATTTACTAAAAATTCCTTGTCATAATATCGATTTCTACTACTACTCTTTCTGTGTACATGTTGTTTGGAATCATTCAACACTCACCTCAAAAAGTAACCAGTTCTTCTTCTAAGAAGAACTGTTCCTCTTCTTTCTAAAATTGGAAGAACTGCTTCCCTTTCTCTGTCCTTTCTCTCCCAATTTTCTAAAATGAATTAAATAAATAATGGAAAAAAAATTATCTGAAACAAAAAATAGATTTAGTTTTTTTTTAAATAGTTTTTGTATATCTGTTTAAATAGGACAGTATTTAAGACACACTCATCCATAATGGAGCTTTCCATTAGTGAAAGAATTTTTGAAATCGGATAAGTAATTTCGGAGATTACCCCCTAATGATGATGATAATGATGATGATGTCCTCCTTATCGTGATCCGACGACGGCGACCTCTTGGTTGACAGGACTTCTTCGAATATGCGCGCGGAAGTGACTCGTGAATCCCAGTTGGTTTTTGAAGATCCGATTACAACGACTACAGTAGAGTTCACCGCAGTCGTGGTAAGTGTATGTGTAATTGGGCTTCGGACGAGTTTTGCGCTGTTGGCGGTTCGAGTCGAGGTTTTTAAGCCGGGGTTCCTCAAACTCTTTAATTTTTGTGGTCACCGTGGAGTGCCACTCGCTGCGTTTGTGAGCAGCCCTCTCCCAGCTCCCAGGTGGAATACCACTGGCGGTTAGGTGCCTTTTTAACACATCTTTATAGCGTAGGTGCTGTCCGCCGACTTTGCGTGCGCCTTTTGAGAGTTGGGCATAAAACGCAGCTTTCGGGAGGCGGTCGTCTTTCATACGCACTATATGCCCACACCACCTCAGCTGAACTTTCATGAGCATAGCTTCCATGCCCTGCATTTTCGCCCGTCGTAACATACATACTAACTTACAAACATACTACCCCATACATACTAACTTGCAAACATTAATTTATTATAATATTAGTATAATATCTTATCAAAGTCCATAGAAAATGAGTGACTAAAAAAGGAAAGAAAAAAAGGAGTGACTAGCACGGCGAGCATTTTACTTATTAATTTCCATTTAATTTGTGCGCTACCTACTACCTTTAATCTGGACTCAGACAGATTTATACGTAAATTTAGAAGCATACAACGATAATTTCTGGATTGCAAAGTATATTTTTTGTGCTTTCGTATTTAATTATGTATGTAAGTAATATATAAATAAGTAGAATCCGTAGCCCCGTTGACACCGGTTCTCCTCGTTGTTACCGAAGTTAAGCAGCGGCGGGCGCGGTCAATACTGGGATGGGTGACCGCCTGAGTGTCTGACTACGTGATGCTACAAATGCCAACCTAGAAGATGGTGCCAATAGGCAACAAGGCGTGTTACGCGAATAAGCCTTGTATGTAAAAAAAAAGTAAATAAATCTCAAGTTATCCTATTATCAATACCATCCGTATTACACAGCAACGCGACTCGTAATATCTTGTTTGAGTGATCATTATCTACAAATCAACGTTATTATTCATCTGTGTACGCGCTGGATATTTTTCTATAAAAAATTGCCAATTTTCTTCCCACAATGTCCTTTCAGGCCAACCATTTCGACACGCCCTTGACCCGATTCTTCGCGAATTCTGATTTTGTAAATAGGTCTTTTCGGAACGATTCATTTCGTGACGTCCGTCCTTTTGCAAACAACCCTGTTTTAAGGTTCACAGCAAATTTAGCAAGGGAAAAACGCTACAAAATATATATTATTCATATTTATTCATATTAATTTACTTAGTATACTGGTATACAAATCAGATACAGATTAGCAAACATTCATACATATTAGCAAACAAACATTTTTTTTATAGAAAATAAAAGATAAAATAAACAAAACAAAACGAAGGTAAAAACACGATCGAGATCATTAAATATTGTAGCCACCAAAGCATTTTAGACTTCACTCGAGTAATATTCCTCCAGTGAGTAAAACGCCTTATCTGTAAGGTATCTCTTAAGGTGTCTCTTAAACACGTCAAGAGATTGCGCTTGCCTAATGTGCTCGCTGAGTTTGTTGTAAACCGCTGGGCCGGCGATATAGGCTAGCCTCTCCGACTTGGATAATGCATAACTTACCGAACGTAGCATGCTACGGGATCTTGTTGGATACTGATGATGCACACGATTCACTTCAAAATCGGCTAGATTTCTGCGAACGAACAGCGCTATTTCCATTATATAAATGGACGGCAGCGTCATGATGCAGAGATCTCTAAACAGAGGCCTAGCTGGCGTATCAAGCGCCACACGCGCTATTGTGCGGACTGCACGCTTCTGCATAACGAAAGCCCTCTGCCTGTCGGCTGCTCGCCCCCATAACTCCGCGCCGTACGTTAGCAGTGAATGCCGTACGTTAGCGTATAATTACGTTATTCGGAAACAGTACAGATAGAGTATTACATTTCGTGCAGCTTGAATCGAAGAGTGAATAGGCTCGGTTGCGTTTCTTCGTCTAACTAAAATCGGAAATTAGTCAGTGTGAACCAGACAGGGCAGGATGGCGGTGTCGACTATAACGGGCGAACCCATCACCCCAGGCTGGTATAACGATATAGATCGTTTTTTTAGCCGTGGGATGAGCGTAGAAGACTTGGGGGACAAGATAATCTACTGTCTAGTTCACCAGCAACCCGTTAGAGTTCAACCGGGAAAGGTACCCAGCGGGCAGCCTCACCCCCTAACTGCCGGTTTTGGCAGGATACGAAACAGGGCAACTTGGGTTGTCGACTACAGCGGGCGAGCCCGTCACCACAGGAAGTTTTAACGATTAGTCGTTCTATCTCCCTGCAGTGAGCGTAGAAGACTTGGGACAAAACAGTCCACCGTCTAGCTACGCCACAACCCGTAAGAGACCAACGCCTTAACCGCGAGATAGCCAGTAATGTTACCTGGCGGGCCGACACTCGCACCCTTACTTCCAATTGTGACAAGATTTCTCCGGTCTCTCGATTGGTTCCGAGTTCGAGGTCGCTTGCGCGGTCCTCTCCCTTACGAAGCGGTGAAACGGTGTATACCGAATCTATCGCGGACCACGGCGTCTTTTGCCCGGCTCCTCACACAGGATCGGATGGCCGATGGTCATTTCAAGAGCAGTCGCCGTAAGGTCCGCAACCACCCCCGCTCTATAGGAAACAGTACAGCTTCCAGCCTCCCCCGACTGTTAGTCAGAGTGCACAATCGATTGGCTTGCGCCGCAGGGCAAACGAAACAGGGCAATACGCTAGAGCGGAATGTGAAATGAGCGGTTGTTACTTTTTCGAGTTAAAACTACCCACAAAAGCTAAAGCATCTAAAACTAACGCCGCACGAAATGTGTTCAAATTTATTCGGACGAGTATAAGTTCGACAGGTAGTATTTATCGACTATCGTTCGTTTCATATTCCGCTCTAACTTATTGCTCTATCTCGTTCGCTTGAAGTAATTTCAGTTTTAGTTCCCAAAGAAACGCGATCGGGCCGATTGACTATAAAAAGCCATTATTTAACCAATGATAACAATAACAAAACTGAATTATTAGTGCCATCTATCGCATTTTTATATAAGATGTTTACAGTCATCCATTAGACTAATTGAACATTATAGCGCCTGATTATCATGAATTGAAACCTGTATTAGCAAATAAAAATTTACATCCTTACGTAAATAATATTAAAATAATAAGAGCTGTGATTTAAAAATACGTTTCTTATGATATTAGTATTTTATTTGAGATAGGATACCGTATAAGCGTGTTCAGAACGCTATCTATTGGACTACTGAGCGTAAAAGAAGATTAATTAATGTTTGTTTCTATGAGACCCATCTTCAAACGTTGCGCTTCATATTAAAATCTTAGCTGCCAAAATGTAGTACGGCATTGCGCAATCTAATAACCAATATAATCAATGCTTATACCTTGATTTTGAAAAATCCACACTAAACAACTTCAACACAATACTGACACACTACTGATTCGGGGCAATAAATTAGAATATTTTAATTTCTATTCTATGCGAATTTTGGAGCATCCGACGTTTCGGCGATGTCGCAACCACCGTTGTCCACGGTTGACAGTCTACCATGGACAACGGCGGTTGCAACATCGCTAAACGTCCGGTGCTATAAAATTCAAGAGGTAAATTCGTTTTTAAACATTTTCATATCTAATATTTAAGGCATTGTTTTATGGTTTATTTAAAAAGTATTGATAATTTCGTGATATTTATATTTTTATTACTACACTGACATCCTCATATATGTTTGTTAAAAAACTGTATGACAGCGAACTGTCAAATGTATTTATAGGTTAGAAATTAATATTTGGAGAAAAACATTATCATTAGGACAGAAACCCAGATCAATAATTATGAAAATCTAAAAAACCTAAACAAATTTATTTTATTTAGTTATTTATTTTATTTCAAATATAATGATAAAACACATAAAAATGGTCAGACCAAGCAATGGAGCGAAGTAAACAACGGCGCACATTCAAATGACCATGCTCAGCGCATACCCAACTTGGCCGAATATAGCCTGTATCTGGGCATACGACTTATTTTCTGACTTGGGTGGAGAAGCCTAACTAACGTCAGTACTCATGTAGATACATATACACATAAACACATACATATACATACATACACAAACATATAAATATACCTAACGATCTAGATATATTATAGTATTATTCTTTTGCATTATATTACAATGTATTACATTTTGTCATATTATCCTACTAATATTATAAACGCGAAAGTTTGTATGTATGTATGGATGTTTGTTACTCTTTCACGCAAAAACTACTGAATGGATTTTGATGAAACTTTACAATAATATAGCTTACACATTAGAATAACACATAGGCTATAATTTATAAAGATATAACGTGAATTATCTAAAATATAACGATAACTGTCAAGTAAGTAGGAAAAAAATCTAAGAAATTGACATTCGAAATTTAAATTCTATCCTACTATCCTATCCTACTAATATTATAAACGCGAAAGTTTGTATGTATGTATGGATGTTTGTTACTCTTTCACGCAAAAACTACTGAATGGATTTTGATGAAACTTTACAATAATATAGCTTACACATCAGAATAACACATAGGCTATAATTTATAAAGATATATGGTTTTCTATCATCATTATCACAATTTTCCATCACCACGCGGGTGAAACCGCTGGGCGCAGCTAGTATAGTATAATAGTAAAGTTATGCAGAAATATATATTTTTGATGCAGAAGATGCAGAAGGTGATCCTTGAGTGATCTATGTCGTCAAGAAGCCATTTTTTATTACATTTTTTGAATAAAATGGTACTTTCTATTTCTTTTATTTTGTCATCAAGACGGTTGAATATTTTCTGTGCTAATAGTTGAATTGTCTTTGGGCAAATGAAGAATTAACTCGGGGAACTGCATAATTCAGACCTGCAGATGCTCTTGTAGTTCGGTGTTGTAATAACGTGCTAACATACAGAAAAGTGCTTTTTGTTACATCGGACTTAAATTCGTCGACGTCATTATAAAATTGGATAGTAGGTAGTGATACGTCCGCGAGTCAAATTAAAGAGAAACTGTCCCCCGAAGGAAGGTCCCGCGTGTACCTAATTGGATCGGTCCCTTGCAAAAGGAAATGCCGCGTTTTACCTTATACGTAAGCCATATAAGGCCTACTACCTAAAAGATCCAGTGGATAAATGTAATATATAAATTAAATAATTTTTACACGACTGGCCAACAAAATAAAGGACTGTATTGCGTTCAGAGTTCATCTATGTATGTTTTCCGTTTGTTTATTTCACCATACCTTCTAAACGCTTGAACCGATTTAGAAGTGTGTGGTATTGTTAGAATCGTTATGTTATCTCAAAAGTCATAGAGCACCTTAACTTTCCAAATATCAAGTAGGCGAGTAGTTGTCTAAATGTCAATAAATTAGCATACTCGTAAATATATCGGGTTTAGTGGTAAATGACAGGTCTGATTGAGTATATTTCGGAAATACACATCGATATATATGTTATATTACGTCGATATATTACGATATACATAAACCACAAATATTTAATAAAAAACCGTTATAAAAATAATTATGAATGCAATAGTTCACTTTCTGTAACGGCAGTCGTGTTTTTTTATTATTTTTAAACCCTTCGGCTACATAACGACCAAATTAGGTTGCACATCAGAACACCGTTGACTACGTAACGACCAATATTGGCGGCTTGCTCCCGAAGCGCACAGTAATATTTTTTTCTAATTCATCGCATCCTTAAATCCATACCAAATATCTGATTATTACCATAGATACATAGACGGCCGCTAGAATAATTTCGCGCGTCATTTCGCTGTTATTTCTGGTAAAATTCCATTGTCAAACATCATAATTTTTTTTCGAGCAATCATTAAAATTTTTATTGGTTTTTATGAGTTAATATCTAAACATTTTTGTAGGTAAATAAGCAAAACTAAATGTTACCTTTGATAGAGAATCTAACAAATATTACGTTAGTATTTACAACTTCTAAATAGGATTCCGTATTTTTCCGTAAGACAAGTACAAGTTAGAAATGCCGAGTTTTTTTTCACTTTTTCGACTTTCTCATATTTTTTATTTTTTTTTTTTTATTTAGGTAAAAAACAGTCATAAACAAATGTTTTTACAAATACACTTAAACAAATAGACCTACATTACCATTAATTTTAACAAAACTTGTAAATGTAGCCACAACAATATAAATGTCTAGTCGGATCGAACTGTTTTCATTTAGTACGAGTACCCTACCTAAATTATTAACTGTAAACTAAAACTAATGCAACAAAAAATCACTCAATTGTTTCCTAAAAGTAATTAATGACACTGAGAATATATCTATGTCATTCAAAACTTTATTATAACACATGCAAGAGCGTCTGAAGAAGGTATTTTTTGCGTAGTTTGAATGAAAAGAGGGAATATAGAAAGTATCTTTTGAACGTGAGGAGGAAGACCGCGGGATTTTAAAAAGAATTTTTTCCAAAAGGGGTGCAGAGTTGATGTGGTTATGAATAATTTTATATAAGAAAATGCTGTCTAAGAATTTTCGTCTTGAATACAGAAAATGCATTTTGTGTGTTGTTACTCTCTCTGCGTAATCGGTGCAGAGGCTACCTGTCCGAAAGTCTAATGATTTTAAACATTTCTTTTGTACCCTCTCAATCCTATCTACGTGAACAGTATACTGGGGACTCCAAACTACACTTCCGAATTCTAGGACACTACGATTCATATTTATTCATAATTATATAATTGTTTTACAAAATGAGATTTCAATATTCTATTTACAAAATTTCAATGGGATTATTGCAACAGTATTCTTTATATTATATTCACATATTCTTTTCCATTGTTATAGTACTTTTTGTCGAGCGCGGCGATATTGCGAGAAATTCCAATAAATTGCCGCGATCTGCCATGAAATGATGCCGCTACTCGAAGGGTATATACCTGTTGTATATTTTGTCGAATAAATGGAAAAAATCGCAACGAATTGGTCTTAACTGTAATGTTGATTTGCTTATGAAATGAAGTTAATAAAGAAATTAAATGAGATAAAATTAATGTTATATGTGCGACATACCTTATGAATTAAAGCGCACAGCTGCGCTCTGCTGGCTTTCCTTCTGGGCGATTGCTGCTGCGGATACTGCCACCCCGTCGATTCGATATCCCCAAAATCCGCCCAGTATTTATCCTTTTTTCGTTGACTGTAGGAGCGGTAGATGATGATGGTGAGAGTGGCCACCAGGGCCACTCCGGAGCCAGCCGCTGCCCCGAGAATTGCGAAACTAACCATATCTGAAAAGTAACGTTTATAATTTGTGAACTGTCCACTCAATTTTCTGTCCCTCAACTAGAGGCTAATGGGTCCTGTTGCAGTTTGGCCACTAAGAGCCATGTGTTCAGGGTCAGTCAAACTCACGGGTCAACACCTATCCGGCGGCCTTCACGCAGAAGTGCGAGCCCGGGTAGGTCTCTGACCTGCGGGCCAGTTTACCCTAGGAGTCAACCTTCGGGCGCTACTAGACGATTTGCGCAGCGTGAGGCATCAGCCAACGGATTGTGCATTCTGACCGACAGCCGGGGGAGTCTGGAAACATTACTGTCTCCTATAGAGCGGGGGTAGTTGTCCAACTTACGGCGACTGCTCGACCTATCGGCTACCCGATACCGGCGACTGCTTGAAACGACCAATCGGCTACCCGATACCGTGTGAACAGCCGCGCTAAGGATGCTTTGGTCCGCGATAGATTTAGTACACCGTATCACCGATACGTAAGGAAGAGGACCGCGCAAACGACCTCGAACCTGTAACAAGTCGGGAGACCAGACTAATCTAGTTGCAACTGAAAGTAAGCGCGCGAGTGTCGGCCCACTGGATGATTAACCTGGTTATTTCGCGGTAAGGCGTTGGCTTCTTACGGACAAGTGGCGTAACTAGACGGTGGACTGTTTTCGTCCCAAGTCTTCTACGCTTACGTCACGGGAGATAGAACGATCTAATATCGTCAAAACTTCCTGAGGTGACGGGTTCGCCCGTTGTAGTTGACAGCTGTAGTTGTTTCTCTAATTAGGTAGCGAATAGTTTCGTGCAGCTTGGGCGACATGATCCACTGATTATTCAGAAGCTTCCTCGTGTGGAAGGCTGCCCCGGGAAAGACTTTAGCGTCTCAGGCCTCACGGCGGTTGGATCAGTTTCTCCTGGGGAAATACCTCCCGGCGCTACTGGATGGTTTGCGCACCGTTCGCCGACGCCAATCAGTTGTGCACTCTGACTAATTGCTGAAGGATTCTGGGGACTATGGAAATATACTGTCTCCTAAGCAGCGGGGGTTGATGTTGATCTGTTGTCATGCCACTTTTAAAACCACTTTTATAGGTCACTTGATACCGTGTGTCAGTACGAGGCAAAGGACGTCCAGGTCCATAATAAATTCCAACTGAATTACCGCTGTAATTCAATAGGTAGAGGCCGCGCAAGCGACTTCGGCCCCGTAGCCAGTCGGGAGGACCGAGGAACCGAGGTATCCTGCAGGTTAGTTCGTTTGAAATTATTCAGGTTTCGCTGACAACATTCGTAAGAGATTTGAGACCACAGATTGGTTAATGAAACCATGCTGTTGGTCTGTTAGCGACATGGAAAAACAAAGTGAAGTAGTCTATTTATGGCTAACAATATCGCTATCGTATATGGACATGGAACTTTAAAACTTTGACTAATGTTAAAGTCCTTTGTCTAATGTCTAATGTTAACGTTTCTGTTTTTTGTTAAGGACGTCCATTTTGACAACGACGTCCACCCACTGTATAATGAAATTAGTAACGCTTAGTCCCAAGAACGCTGTATAGTACTCAATTAGCGAAGCGACCGCGCATGTAATGTGGTTTACACGAACAGATAATCTCTAAGGGGACAGTGAGTCCGTTATTGATTTCCCCTCGCTGATAATAACGCCGGCTTTTGTGATAAAACGCAAATAACGTAACGTGCAAAAACTATACTAGAAAGCGAAAAAGTTATTTTTAAAAAAAATAAGAATATATAATCACCCACCATCGTAAAAAACTGCAAATTGTAAAAATGTGTATAAAAATTCAAAAATGTACACAACATTAAATATACAAAAAAGAATAAAAACACGACTGCTGTTACAAAAAGTGAACTACTGTATTTATAATTATTACACAACTGCCCAACAAAAAAGGAGTATAATATGTTCATGTTTGATCTATTTATGTTTTCCGTTTTTTTACTCCACGATAACTTCTAAACGCTTTAACCGATTTATATGCATGTGTTATTGTTAGGACCGTTATGTCATCCCGAGTGTCATAGAACACATTAACTGTACAAGTAAGTAGATGCCTAAATGTCCAAATGTCTATAAATTAACATAAATATATAGTGTCAAATGAAAGGTCTGATTGAATACATTCCGTAAATATACATGTATCTACGAGTATATGGATGAAGACATAAAACACAAATATTTCTTTTAAAAAACCGTAATATGACATTCGGGATGACATAGCAATTCTAACAATATTGCATACCTACTTCTAAATCGGTTAGAGCATTTGGAAGTTTTGGTCGAATAAAGAAACGGAAAACATATATAGATGAACCATGAACATTTTACACTCCATTTTTTGTTGGGCAGTCGTGTAAAAATATAGTAATGTATATATGTAGAAATTTAAAAATATTTTGAATGCATAACATTGTCAAATAGTCAAATATTATTTTATTCATCCGAAGTTGCAAATACAGTTGGATATGTCATAATCATAATTGCTTAAAACACAGTAATCAAAATATAAATGTAACAACTATATATATTTTTTTTTGAAGTCAAAGAAATTGATTAATAAATGACTCTTTAGGGGATGGACGGCGATAGAAAAATCTGAAATATTACTAAGCTCGGGCAGAAAAGACGACCATAATCATTAAAACTGCTTGGGTGTTAAATGGAATTTCTTCTGTTTCCATCAATCTCGTTGGAGTAAGGAAACTGTTGAAAAATAATTAAATTACTCGAAATGTATTGAAATAACTTTCAGATGTTGAATTAAGGTTAGCAACGAAACAACTTCTGATGCCTTAGTAATTGAGGCTAAATTTAAACATCTGCCACTATGTAATATATCTAATAATATGTCAGATAACGATATTCAATATATGTCTATCTCGAATAGGCTAACCTATTTTTAGAAAGGGGTTAAGCCAAAGGGGGGGTATGATACTGGAAGAATATATCACTACCTACCATACCATATGTTTGGAGCAAATCACGATTTTAACGCTTATAACTACAAACTGTTTTATATAATCTCCTAACTAGCAATAAACAACTTTAAAAAACACTGAAAATATGAAAAAACAACACACTTAATTCGAAAAACTCGCAATATGTTCAATAAGCATTCACCAACCTTTCGCTTCGCGTGGACCGCTTTGAAAGTAACCGAAACTTTCTAATGAAATCTTCAACTGTTGCGTGCGGATTTCAGGCACTTGCACAAAGTCACCAAAGCCGTGTATTAGAATGTTTGAAAAGTTGCGACGCACTTTTTGTAACAGCTGTTGTGTTTGCTTGTGTTTTATCGGGTGTTGGCCAGTGGCGGCTCGGCGGCGGCGTCGCGACGCCATCGGAACCAAGGGCGGCTCGGGGAGGTGAAGCGGCAGAAAGAAGGCTCCACACTAGATATTTGTGTAAAAAACAACATGAATGATGACGCTTATGCCTGCTTAACTGCTTGACGCTTATGCCTACCCTAACAATTTCACTTTAAAAAAATGATTGTATCTTTCAAATTTTTATTTTATATCGCATAGCAAGCTATATGATTGTTTAATAGGTGGAAACATGTAAATAGTTTATGTTTGTAAAATTTTGATTTAGTAAATATATTTTTTTTAAGTAGATTTAGTAAATTTCCAAACAAAACAAATAAATTAAAAAAAATTAATCGATCCCACTGGTTCCTAAGGGTTTAGAATACCAAAAGAATGCCTGGTTTAGAATACCAAAAAGAAATGTTTTCCAAGATTTTTTAAAAACTTAAAGTTAAAATCTGATCATGAATCTAGTTTGATTAACATTTGAAAACTAAAAATATTTTTTGCAATAGTATAAAACTATTTTTGGGATATTGAATTGCAAATGTTTCTACCGCTGCAGAAATGACGGTATCTGCTTGCGCCGGTAAATGCAAGCATAATTTTGCCTAAAACAAAAAAAAACTACATATGTATTTTGTAAATGACCAAAAAAAAATTACTGAAAGTTATCATTTTTAACACGCGTTTATTAGGTCGACCTGTATGTAACTAACTATGTAATGGAATCTAAGGTAACTAATTTAACCATCTTCCAAAAATCGTAGCGTCATGAAAATTGGCAGCTGTATGTAGTTCTGATGACAATACAATAATATGGTACTGTCGAACTGATCTGATGATAGAGTCGGAAGATATGAACTAGAACTTCATGATGGAACATCGTATCATAACTGTGTTTGGACTTGTTAGAAAAGGAATGAGCTTTGACCACGATTAGGTTTCAAGTTCTGATGATGAAGCCGGAAGATAGGCACTGGCATTCCATGATAGAATATCGTATTTGGTTTTTACATGCATTTATAAAAGCGTGTTTTTAGTGTTTTTTTTACTATTAATTAATTATTATTATAAATTTTCAATCATTTAAAGAAATAAAATCGAATTTCGCCCCAAGATTTTGTGTTTCACTAGATTTTTTTTGTAGAAAAACATTTATGTTTATTTTTTTTAGTTCATATAGAAGAGAATTTAATAACCTTTAATTTTGTTTTGGAACAACTTAATCCGTCAAATAGTTATTTTTATCACCAACGCAATACTGAAAAGTGTGGTTGTGAGGAAAACGCGTCTAAAGTTTTCTTTACAGAAAAGTTGTTTGTTTTTTACATTTACAGCAATCTACGACTATCAGCTATTCCAGAGGTAAAAGATTCATGAATAGATTTCAACTCGAAGTTGAAAAAAAAACATGAAAACATGTTTTTTTTGGCCGTTTAAACCAGGCTCCCCGTTTAATTTATTTATTTTTTTTATTAATTTACAATAACTTTATATATGGCACATATCCATTAACATACTATGGTTGAGTTGGGAGAAATTGAGAACATCCTATGGTGAAAATGTTTATCCGCATTCCTAACTAGGTCAGAGACCCGTATCTAGGGATGCTGATTTTTGTTTAATGGTATCGACGAGCTGACTCTTTTAATATTATGAACTTACGTTGCATTGCATAATACATAAGAATATATACATATACACATACACATACATACACACATACATATATATATATATATATATATATATATATATATATATATATATATATATATATATATATATATATATATATATATATATATATATATATATATATATATATATATATATATATATATATATATATATATATATATATATATATATATATATATATATATATATATATATATATATATATATATATATATATATATATATATATATATATATATATACCTACACATATATATACCTACACATATATATACATAAGCAAATAATACACGGTTCCGTGAAGCTTGAGCCTGATGCCTTAAGCCTGCTTGTCTGCTTGTATGATGAGCTTGAGCCTCATGCCAACCTGAACCTGTGTTTTCTTAGGTCAGCTCTACTTGCTGCAGCTCCCATTCGGTAGCATCCTTGATTATTTGGTTCCACTCTTTATTGTGAGGTTTCACAATGGACGGGTTTAATGTGATACGACAATATTTTACAACCAACCCTACTTTGAAGTGTTTATACGTGTAGCATGTGTAACAAGTGTAAGTGTGTATCTTGTTATTGCATTCGATCGACAGAATTTTAATGCAATTTTATTAATTTTATACCAACGGAAAATGGTTACCCAGCCAGGAATCAAATCCGGAAACATACAATGTAAGATCAGGCGACATAACCACTGTCTCATCAGGCCTTTTTGAAGAGGGACTGTTGTGGGAAGAAATATGAAATATCGGGCAGGCATGATGATGATAAACATCACAACAATATTGTGTCGTCATGCCTAAAATTCCGAGCGCATCAAAATCCCCAACCAAAAAATATTATTTATGGCAGTAAGTGCACTATGCAAACAATATCGGTATACCCGGATTAGCTCCACTAAAAGCGGGGGCTAATTGATATTTTAAACTAAAAGTGGAATATTTACAAGCGAAACGCTAAAATTTCGAAATTACACGTCAACACGAAAACAACCCTCGCTCGCGAACAAAGGAAAACGTCGAAAATATCCCAGCACGTGCATTTAAAAGGGCAATAAAACTGACCCGAAATGCACCGCCGACAAAAAGGATTAAGCCACCCCGTCGTCGATCATAAAATCGACCCACCCCGCGAGCCAGGTAGGTACAAACGAATGACTCGTATTTTGAAAGCGCCAGCTTAAATATTGGATCACTAGAAATCCACAAAATTGCTGCCATGAAAATGTCTAAATGTTTAGAATAATTTAATTTAATTTTTAGTCTAAGTCCGAGCCAAATCGGCCAATAACTGGTGAAAATATTTAAATTCAACCTAAAATAGGACATAGCTATAATATATGATTATTAAAATATATATGTAAAATAATCATACGTTAATATAAGTTAAAGTTTAAGGTCGTATGTACACTCTTAACTTTATTAAAATAGTAGGCAATATTATAGTATATTAGCTTTACGAAAACGACATTCAACAATGCGTCGACCGGCAACCGCGTGCGGGGCGGGGTGCAAACCGCCCCACCACTCGGCCGGCCGCGGCGGCCATACCTATATAAGGGAGGTCACCCGCCGATATCGGCTAAGAATCCTGCCTCAGGGTGAACAGCCCTGAGACGCCATATGCTCGAAAGCCGGGTCAATGGACCCGGCTCACACGAAGCCCCCCCCACCCAACAGCACGAGAAGTGGAAGAAGTCACAGGCCTATATACAGGGCCTGTCGACCGATATTCGATATCGGCAGAACTTATTTGAGCGTGCCTTGCAGTAGAACTACTTTGAGCTTGCTTCACAAGCAGAACCAATTTGACCGTAGAACTAATTTGAAACTGCTTGTAGTAGAACTATTTGTACGTGCTTTGAAGCAGAACCAACGAGTGTCAATAAGTAAAAGTGCCATCAACCGCCGGACGAACTTACTGTAAATTCGTAAATAGTGCAATAGATTACATTTTTAAAGGAAATAAAAAACTTTAATGGCTTAGAAGCCTTTTTAAAACATCAAAAAATATTATTTTTTATTATCAAAAAACCTCGAGTGCATATCCTAGGAGATACTACCTACAGCGGATTAGACACGACCCGAGCGACGTTTACAAGCGACCCGAACCTTCAACCGACTGCTCGAAGACGAGGATTTCGACAACGCCGCCCGACGTCACCTTTGGCCTTACAACCCGAAGGGTTGAGTCTGTATGTAGGCCACGCGAATGTAATTGGTGGGAAAGCCCACACATCTTGGAAAGCCACCACAGGGACTAACCTCGAAAAGCCGCCTTGAACTCTGCTTGCGGCTATAACCTACAGTCGTAGACAGTTGGGATCGGAGATTCCCATCCGGGGAGTTCCTAGGGCAGAACTTAGCGGTTTGCACATTGTTCGACTACATCCAATCGTTTGAGAGATCAGGCGAATAACCAGGATAGTCTGAAAGCGTACGTTTCCTATGAAGCGGTGGTAGTTGTTTACCTGGCGTTACCAATCCTGAGAAACAATCCGTTGGCTACCCGATCCAGTGTGATCTTGACTGTTAAAGGATGCCACGAATCTGCGAAAAAATAAAACTAAATTACCGCTATAGTCAGGTTAAAGACCGCGCAGGCAACCTCGATCTGTAACCAGACTCGAGTATGCAGAAATCCATCAAACTCTGGTAGTAAGGGCGTGAGGATGGCCCGCTTTTTTCACTTCCCAGTGCCTTGCGGTAAGGCGTTGGACTCTTACAGGCTGTTGGCGTAGTTTGACTGAGGACTGTGCTGTCCACTAAGTCTTTTACGTCCATTCCATGGGAGATAGAATTGCACAATGTCGTTATAACTCCCTGGGTGACGGGTTCGCCCGTTGTAATTGACACTCCTCAATGATCGATTTGATAATGTACAACATTCTAAACTTATGAAAATTCAACAGAAAATTGGTAGAAGGCCTCTTAGAAGAGAAAGACGGTGCTATATACGACGCTAATAGATTTTTGTATTTATTTATTGATTTTTATTAACAGATATGGAGATGCATAATATGCACGTGTTGAATACATTACATGTACAACTTAAATTGCAGACACAAAATGGCAGGTAGAGTATCATATTATATAAAATCGAAAACTATTGCGGTTATTCGACATTATATAATAGATAAAAACTCTGAGAATTTACCCTGGACAACGGCGGTTGCAACATCGCTAAAACGTCGTGTGTTACAAACCACGCGGTAAATTAGTTTTTATCTTATTTAGAACTAGTCATAGTTATCAATGTACGTCAAGATTACAAAAACAAATAGATACAACGATCAAAACAACTATGTCACATTAATTTATACGTACGGACAACGGTTCGCTTTATATACGTTATCCATCTTATAGCATGCGTATTTCCGTGTCGTCATATTTTTTCTCAGTGGAAACATCAGTATTGGAGCTTCCGAAATTCGCGGAGCTTGCTGTAAATTTTAAGTTCAGCAACGTCGGCAAGTCCTACGGACTTCGAGAGCGAATGGCTCATTATGCACAGCTGGTTAAAATATTGCATCGGATAACCATGTCTTCCGCCATTTAGGTGAAATTGTAATATTATTTTTATATGCTTCGCTACTACCAGTATTTGTATGTATACATATACGGTGCGTTTAATATTTCCATATTCCGAAAGAGTCGTCTGTCTGAGGCGTCTTGCGGTACACTGGCGATAGTTCACAAGGCCCGTTTCTACATGACTAAGACGCGATTCCGGTCAGCAGCACATTTTCACAGCTCCACGCCATACCACAGCAGGGCGGTTAAGTACGTAAAGTATTGTGTTTTTTTTTTATATTACTTTTTTTTTAAATATTACTTTTTTCACACTGGCCATTTTGAAGTTAAATATCTTGGGTTTGAATTAGAATTTCAAATGAAAATAAATTTTATTTCAAGGCCATGTTATTCTTCTTTAAAAATCAGCTGCTTATTTGTCTTTCTGTTCTTTTTTTTTTGCTCAAATATATTCGTTTATGAAACAATGGCAAAGTTGAAAAATTTCATTATTTTCAAATATGACATTCTGTGCCGTTTTTTTTACTATGGTTCTTGCAGACTGGCTATACAGTTACCATAAATGTGTACTGTTAATAACTGCAGACAATGATGGAGAATCTCGTGATTAAATAATCAAGCCTGTTCAATCGCTCATCGCCACCGCTTCTGCATGACAACGAACAACCACAGATTTCACTGCAAACAGTCGCAGAGTTGCAGGAGTTGCGGCTGCATGGAGACTCTTGGTCACCCATTGTACTTGCCAGACCTTGCTCCAATAGAGTTAAATATATTTTTTAATTTAGATGACTTTTTACAAAAGAAAAAAACAACGTTGAAAGTCGGTGGAAAACGCCTTCAAAGCATTGGTTCCTGTCTACGAGAGCTTTACAGCAGAGGAATTTTGCAACCCTCATTAAAATGACAAATCTGCATAGGGTCAAAATTTCTATTAATGAAATGTATATTTCCACACAATTTTTTTAGCCTTAAATTTGCCTTATAGAACAGCAACTTCATAGGTAAAGAAATAATATTATAATAATATCGATACATTTAGTTTTAAGGCCACCAAAAGTTTTTATTTTATTTTTGTTTTTATTTTATAAAATTCTCGAATTGTAAGGTAGTGGTCGGTAAGGGGCTAATATTAAAATCGCACCTCCGATCAAATACAGTAAAAACTTGTTTTTTTATTAGTGATGGTGTTTCTTTATAAAAATTATCCCCATTTCTCATTTAACACTCCCAAAAAGAGTTATATTTGTTACTTCACTAATTCGTCAATGGAACTAGCGAATTAGGAGTTATGATATTTTTTTGGAATGAAAAATCAGAAATGGCGATATTTTTTTGTAAAGAAACACCATAATTAGAGCCCTGTCCACCCTAGAACGGGTTAGTCCCTGGGTGACAGAATCAAATAAGCAAAAGGTTGAGGTGTTGCCATTCGGTTCCTGTTAGTTTTGTAAGCAAAATGAATGTTATACAGTAATTAATTCTTAAATAAATAAATAAATTGTAATTTTTCAAGTTATTACTCTATTTGTTCGGAGGTTCGATATGTAGTAACGCTTTAGAATCAGTGTGATGTCAGCTTTAGAGTGCGTCGGCGGGTGACCACCCAATGTCGCGTTGCCTTGGCTACGGGAGACGTGAACCAATCATACCTCATCCTCTTGACTATTTACGAATGAATTGCCTCCATTATCGCAAGATGTATTTCATTAGACACCATTGTCATCACTTTTGTCAATTTCTAAATATCGCAATACTCCCTAAAGATGCATTTAGATAACCTGAGCGGTGCGATTCGATTTTTACTATTCCGGCAGAGGGAAAGTATTGTGAACTCACTTCTGTGTACATGCGTGTATGTGTGTGTGTGTATTCCTCCACGATAGCACCCAAACGCTTCATCCGATTGAGTTGAAATTCGGCATGCAGGCATCATTTGATCATGGCAAGAGTTGAAATCGGTCCACCAGGGAGCGCGCTGGTGGACCAACTATACTTCAATCTCCTATGATGTCATACTTCATTAGAGTATGACTATACTTAAATTTCGAACATTTTGGATTTAGAAACTTAAAATGTACAGTAGCGGCAATAAAAATGTTGACATGGACAATATAACTACAAAATCTGACATCTCAAGACGTTTACTTGTTCATATTTCGTTTATTAATATGTTGTCATGCCTTCCTTAGACATCATCACCATTTTCTGACGATTGGGCATCGGTTCGGTTAATTTGGTGAAGTAGGCTGCATCCAATTTCACACAGAGCTTTGATCACTGATTAGAGCTTAGTTCGCCTCTTTCATATGGTTCCACGGTTTTTCTGTTGGGTTTAGGTCCGAGGAATTAATTGGCCACTCTAATACACTGATATTATGGTCTTTGAGAATTTTACTACCAGTGGGCAGGGGCGCGGTTGTGCATGAAGTATTCGCTCACGTATGAACACACAATTCATCAAATGTTGCTCCACTAAAACATCAATATAATTGCTGGTCCTGGTGATTTCATTCCTTAATAGAAATAAATTAATAGTTTTAAAAAAACACTAAAAACACGCTTTTATAAATGCACGTAAAAACCAAAAAATCGACTATTGTATCAGAACAACGAGATCTTATCTGTAAACGTATCTTTGCAAAACCATAATAAACTATGAAAAGATTGTACACATATCTATCGTTGTTACAAGACCTTTCTAACAAGTCCAAACACGGCTATGATACGATATTCCATCATGGAATGCCAGTGCCTATCTTCCGGCTTCATCATCAGACCTTAAAACCTAATCGTGGTCAAAATTCATTCCAAGATTTTTCTAACAAGTCCAAACACAGCTATGATACGATGTTCCATCATGAAGTTCCAGTCTATATCTTCTTACTCCATCATCAGACCAGTTCGACAGTATTGTATTATCATCAGAACTACATACAGCTGCCAATTTTCATGACGCTACGATCCTTGGAAGATGGTTAAATTAGTTACCTTAGATTCCATTACATAGTTACATACAGGTCGATTTAATAAAAAGCGTTTTAAAAATAGACCTGCCGACCTGTTTCTACTAAATGCATCCCACAACATATACTTCATGGAATGTTTCACAGTCTTAACGGTATTTTGCGGGTCATACCGCGACACGCTTTCGGACGGCGCACCACCTTGGATCCGGCCCTGGCCAATTTTAAAGTGCTCTCATCGCTAAATATAGCTTTCTTACAAGACTTAGATGTCCATTCAAGCCAATCCTTCTTCATTTTTTTTGTAACAAGGGGCTTCTTTGCCGCACGGTAACTTGGTAGTCCAACATTCTCCTGGAGAGGGTGACGAATGGTCCTATTAGCGACATTGTTTACGTGCTCAGGGTGTTTGTTTTTAAGTCCGACTGCGGTTATTGAATGATTTTCATCCCTTCTCGCCTCAAAAGTGTATTACTCCTTGAAGAAGTATTCTTGTGTGCTCCATAGCCTGGCTTTCTCTGTGGTACTGTCCCAGGTGGCAAAAACACAGACGGCCGCTTAAGTTTTTTTTTTAATTTCTTGACACTCCCAAATCTCTCGCTATAGAAATCACAGATCCCCTTTTTAAGCAGTGTCAAGGCACATGATTTCTCTTTAATTTTCAGCGTCTTTCGATCTATCGTGCGCTTTGGAACTAAAGATATTATACCTTAAACTTCTAAGAAATGCAAAAACACTGGCCGGCCGAAGCAATGAACTTACAACCTCCTGAACAAGGCCACGGAACTAACTGACTGTTAGCTGCTCGGGGGAGGCTGACCAGTGGTGAGCTCTAGGAGAAAGCCATGATCGATTTCTTTCCCCTTTATTATGGTTGAAACGGCAAGTGAAATTAGGATAAGGAGTTTATATGACAACTTTTTTATTGCCGCGCAAGTGTCAACATTTTTATTGCCGGCACTGTACACAGATTCGTCGTTGGGCTAACCACATTTTGAAATTAATTTTGATCGGAATATCTTTTATATAAGCGACACAAAAAGCCGCCGTATTTAATAAAATACTATATTATATTGGAAAATAGCTAATTTAAAACCACATAAATACCACAAAAAATCTACAAATAGTACTACATTTTCAATCATAATCACTTGACACAATTGACACTTGAGGGGGGGGGGAGGTTAGCGTGGGCGGGGAGGTAGTTAAGGGAGGTTTGACGCAGAAGTGGGGGGGGGGGGAGGAACTTGTCTGCTTGCCCTGAAAGTCTTGGGGTGACACAAATGAATTTTTTTACGTTTTTAAAATGAAGTACGGAGACTGTAATTTTAAAATTATGAAGAAACTTGAATAAAATCTGGTTCGCGCGGGAACCAGAGTAATCTAGCTAAGAACGTAAATAGAAAGTCTGGATATGTGCCGGCGGGTCAGCACTGACTTGTCTGGATTTTGAAGTCAGTAATAACTCAATGTAAAACAGCCTTTATAATAATTGGTTTATTCGTATGAAATAGTATATTACCAATAAATGAAATTTTGACCATTAATTGAACTGTTTCATTGCGAGTGTGGCCTTCGTACACGAGCAAGACTGACCGAACGCGTGTATCCAAATTTAAACAATGGTCATTATTGTCGAGATGCAAAAACGGGTTGAATTTAATAGCCGATTAATTGGAGCGTAGCCTTGGTCAATAATCAGGTTACTCCTATTTATGATAACAGCTGAAAGGTTACAACAGAAACTAAAAATATCCAGTTATGTATTAATGATAAAATTTTGTGTAAACCGCTTAGATATGCATCTTTATGAATATTATTAATATTAGTATACTATTTATTATCCATAATAGTTTGAACGTATTTATGTACATTCGATTACAATCAAAATATAATATTTATTTTTGATACGAAAGAGTATAATATAATTTGTAAACCTTGAACTCGTTCTGACATACTGAATAGGTAAACACCAATAATGATTACCTCATTATCGCATTACTTCTGTATAATTTTCTATTTTGCTGTCGCATAAATTGATTCTGTTAAGGGTAATCAAAATGAACAAATATTTATATCACTGAAATAAATAATCTCAATTTTATCGAAAGAAGTGAACATATAATTGTAGTTATTGGATAGTATATTATGATTACTCCTGGTTTTAAAAAGTCAACAATAAAACATAATGCGCATTTCGGCCTTACTTTTCCAATAGCTGTATATTCCTACCAACGGAAGGATATCTTTGTGTAGAACATTTTTAAGCTATTGCATAGCTTTTATCGCGGGCCTAGGCCAGCGCGGCGACCGAATGAAGAAATTTCTTAACGAAAATTAATGATTTTAAACTTATAATTACGTCTAAACGAGTACTGCTTACGATTCGAAAAAATATATATTAAACAAGAACATTTTGCTAATATTCTTAGCTTTGAATAATTTAGATTTTCGTTATATTACCTAGTGTAATTAATTTGTGAAATTAGGTCTAACCGAACACAAAAACGACTACTACGCAAATACTATCTGATGTATTATTATAAAACCTGCACCATTTTAAAGATAATTTCATTATCTATCTTTTTATCTACGACTTTTTTCGAATAATCCGTTTTTTTTTGTTTTATCGAATAAAAAATTCGTGCTCGGCGCTCCGCAGCCGCAAATGATTCGGAATAATTTCAACGTTTTCCGATAGAGCGCAGTTATCTGATATCAGAAAAATAAAATAAATAAAGTAAATAAATAATTATAATTGCATAACTTGTTAAAAATGCTATGCAATAGCTTTACCGCGGCAGTCCCCGAGTGCCACACGTATTTTTTGATTTTATAAGTTAGGGGTGACACAACCGTTTTTTTTAATTTATTATGGACATTTTTTATTTTTTTTCTTTCAATTTTGATTAATTATAATTTAATTTCCATAAATATTTCTTTATAATTCGACAGTTTTAGGTTATTTTTTTGTGTTCTTTTTTTAATTTTTGAATTGTATATTAATTATATCATAGTAGTCTTGATAAATTTTAATTGGTTTTATGTAATTGTTGAATAATCAGTTTTATTTTATCGTTACGCAGTATTCATATCGTGTATCGTATATGAGCCTACCTTAGTGTGGAGGTCTCGTGCGATCCAGTTAGGTTAGATTTTGTTATTTTTTATCCGTAATTCTGATTTTTTAAACGACAAAGGATCAGATTTTTGCGAATATTTGATCGCCCCTTACAACAATTTATTACAGTTTGATTTGCCGTTCGTCGCCGACAATCAGTCATAATCGTACAGTCGGTCGCATCCGTTGAACATGTATACAATCACATTCATCATACCCTAAAGATGATTGCAGTGATTCTAATTTCCGTTTGTGCTCTTGCCTCCGGGGTGAATTGTGTCAGCGTAGTCACGGTAACTCCAGATACTTTAAACTCAAAAGACCCATTTCTGTGCGATTTACTAGCATATGAAATACGGTCGTATGACAAAGTTGTTAGGCAAATAGTGAACTACGTGCTCGATGGACCGTACACAAATAAAACATATAATGAGTAAGTATTCGTATGGTAGTGGTAATATTATCTTTGTACCTATATAAAACTAATAGAAAATTTCCATTTTAATAAACAAAATTATCGCGTCTGTTCTCAATAGTAACAATAATTGTATACATGTAGCGATAGTTCATTTGTGCGTGGCCATGAAGGGGTTACAATACATTGCATGACTAAGAACTGGCGAGATTAGGCCTGGATAAAACGGCAAATTCTTTGCATCTATCATGTACACAAATAAATGGGGGTCACGGGGAAGAACGACCAATATCAACTTTTGAAATTACCCCATTTTTTTTTTACCAAGTTAAAAAATGACAATTTAAAAAGGGTTTGAAAGTGAAAATTATATTTTTTGTGGAGTTTCAAAAAAAAATACATTGGCTTAATACATCAGAAAAAAGTGAAAACGTGGAAAAGTCATTGGAAAGTCACAGGCCAGTATTTCCCATCACAGTTCCTCCTCAGCGCCAAACGGAGGATCGTTGAGGTCTCCTCCGCTGAGTCTTACAGGAAAGACTGATCGAGGTCCGCCGTCACCGCGTCGACCTTGATTAGTCTTTCCCGTCACACGTTTTCCTCTCCCTTCATTTAAGGAAGCCTATCATCATTCTTTCCAAAATCGAATCATGCTTAGATTCGTTTAAGAACAAGCCACAATATATCATTAGTTTCTCATTTGCACACAAAAAATTACATTGATCGTTTTTCTCAGTAACCCTTCGATTGCTATGTCAAAGAAATCGTTTTTAATCAGGACTTTTTTCTCCGGCCTTCGCGTCTCCTACCAGCGACTTTCCCCATCAATATGAGTTGCAGGAGGTTGTATCACTCGTGTCTGAACACATGTCCCAGATATGCATTTTTTCTGCTTTTGATGGTGTTCCAACGCTCACGTTTCTTGTTGACACGCCGCAGTACTTCCTCATTTACATATTAATGTTTCACTAAATTTGCTAATATTACAATACTATGTAGTAATATTTAGTCCTAGAGTTTTATTTAGTAACTCCTTCAGATTCACCTCTGCCATTATATAATTTGCAATAATATTCGGCATATATTTACTTTTTGTTATTCTCAACGAGTACGGGCTAGTGAAAACAATCACTGTAGATTCACAACAGATTCAAATATATTATGTATATTTCTATCGGAAAGATCTAAATCTAATTACAAAGCTAAAGACTGATATGGCGTCAAAGACTTTGGATAGATTTGACTTGTGTTTTTCACATGATAATAAAGACGTCTTGCACGCGACTCCGGCATATTTTAAAAGGATTTTTCTAACACAGTATGTACAGACAAAGCGCGACATCGGGAACATCCACTCCTCTTTTGTTGAAATTTCATACAAAAGACACGCAAAGTTCATAAAAATCAGCTTCCACTTCTTTATTGCAGTCTTCCAATACCAGCAGAGCCTTCAAATATTACAACACACCGTTTTTCTTCGAGCCACCCTTCCACAAAGCTACCCCTCGAACAAGTCAGTAATTTGTATGCAGCAAGACCTTTAAAAACAAAATCTTGTCGGCAAACTTGCAAAAACTTGCACCTAACCAGTGAGTTTGCCATTGTAGAATATAAAAATCCACGCAGTCAATTTTGGACATTTTTTACACGACTGCCCGACAAAAAAGGAGTGTAATGTGTTCAGGAATCATCTATTTATGTTTTCCGTTTCTTTATTCCACCATAACTTCTAAACGCTCAAACTGATTTAGAAGTGTATGGTATTGTTAGAATTGTTAAATAATCACGAGTGCCATAGGGTACCTTAACTATCCAAGTATCAATTAAATAGTCAATAAATGTCAATAAATGTCAATAAATTAAGATAAATAAATCGTGTTTGGTGGCAAATGAAAGGTCTGATTGAGTACATTCCAAAAAAAATATGTATGTATATATATGGATAAATACATAACCCACAATTATTTCATAAAAATACCGTAATAAAATAATTATAACTACAGTAGTTCACTTCTTGTAAAAGCAGCCGTGTTTTTTATTCCTTTTAATATATTTACTGTCTATAAAGGTTTCTAGGTTCAGTAAAAGTAAACGTGAATTTTCTTACATGTTCACATACCAAATATAAATTACAGTGACAGGCTCAGAACCAAAGTTTAATGAAATATATATATTATATAAATAAATTAAACATAGCACCAAAAATAACAGCATTAATAAATATAACAACTAGAGTTGTCAACTACAACGGGCGAGCCCGTCACCTCAGGAAGTTTTAACGATTAGTCGTTCTATCTCCCTGGAGTGAGCGCAGAAGACTTGGACAAAACAGTCCACCGTCAAGCTCCGCCACAAACCCTTAAGAGGACATCGCCTTAACCGCGAGATAGCCAGGAGTGTTACCCAGCGGGCTTAAACTCACGCCCTAGCTTCCAATTGCGACCAGATTACTCCAATCTCTCGATTGGTTACGAGTTCGAGGTCGCTTGCGCGGTCCTCTCCCTTACGAAGCGGTAAAACGGTGTATATCGAATCTAACGCGGACCACGGCATCCTTTGCCCGGCTGTTCACCCAGGATCGGGTAGCTGATGGTCGTTTCAAGAGCAGTCGCCGTAAAGTCCGCATCATCCCCGCTCTATAGGAAACAGTACTGACTCCAGACTCCCCCGACTGTTAGTCAGAGTGCGCAATCGATTGGCTTATGCCGCACGGTGCGCAGACTGTCCAGGAGCGCCAGAAGGTTGATTCCTAGGGGAAACTAACCCTAAGGCCAGAGTCCTACCCAGGCTCGCACTTCATGCGTGGAGGCCGTCGGATGGGTGTTGACCCGTGAGTATGACCAACCCTGAACAGAATGAATCTTCGTGGCCAACTCAGCATGGGCCCCTTAGCCCCCTAAATAGTAAATATAACAAGAATATTGTTCAGGCTATCACAAAGAACTTTTTCGCAAATAATCGTGTTGCGATATACAATGTAATTACCCAACTTTCTAGGACGCTAGAATCCATTAGTAACGCAATAGGTGTAAACATTTTGATTGCTCTAAATACTTCATTTATATGAGTAATTAATGGTTTTATTACAAATTCTAACATTAATTACAACAAGCTAATGCTAATTTCATTTGTATTTAATTGCATTTCAGTGGCTTACAGTAAATGTTTTTAACTTATTTTAATGTTAGAAAATTAAGATATTTATGTCTGTCTATTTGGATTTTTTTATTAATTTTTATTTTGTTTAGTTTTAAAATTGTTAAACGTATTTTTTGCATCAAATTTCACTTATTCCTTAGTATACATCCCTTTAAATGCCAGGAATTTCTTTGAAGAGGTAGTTAAGTTCGGCCATTGTCAAGCCTTTGCCTGCCTGCAGTGTTAGGTCGAGCGACTATTCTTTTCAATTAACTAATAAGTCATCACAAATCTAGTCATGGCTCAATTATTTAATCATAATCATATATGAATCAATTGGTCATTAATCATTCAATCGTTAATTTTAATCATGGCCTACTTTGACTAACTTGCTTTTTAGATGCCACCAGACAATAATCTCTTTTATATGTATTGGTTGACTTTAAGATATTGTCTAAGTAGTAATAAGTTAATGTACCTACTAGTAATAATTTTATTTTGCTACAATGACATATCATAAATTGTCAACTTGTCAAATTGTCAACATAAATTTACAACTTGCGAAATATCATAAATTGTCGGATTACATGTTTGAAAAACGAGTTGATATGAGAAATTATTAAAATTATTAAGGAAATGGTTAGACTTCCCTAGAAATGCTTTGCTTTGTTACATTTTTCATTTACCTATATTATTTCAATTTATATCACTGTCTTATTTGTCTTATTCCTTTGAAAACTGTTAAAAATTGTATAAAAATGAATCTAATGTAAAACAGTAATTTATTTGTTTAGTAAAAAAAGCACGCTTGTGTTAGATTTATTATTGTCTTGTAAGAGTAATTAGTTATATCTTTAAAACGGTTAGACTCCACTATGAACGCTTTGCTTTGTTACTTTTTACACGACTGCCCAACAAAAAAGGGGTGTAATGTGTTCAGGGTTCATGTATGCATGTTTTCCGTTTCTTTATTTCACCAGAACTTCTTAATAAATAAAATACAAACGGAGCTGCCATCGAATTGACCAACCAAAAATCGGGCCCATCATATATAATTATTACACTTCTGGGAGGTGAACGGTGGATTCCGGACTAACGACTGGCTGTGGTAAGTTTAAGACAGCTGTCTTGCCACATGTGAGCGTTCACCTTACCACCCATTCACTCCCCCTTCGAAGCCATAGAATTTGAGATGCAGAAATCGCGGTTTTAGATAGTTTTTCTAGAAAGGAGTTGATTATTTTCCTGGAGAGACCAAGACCTTTAAAAAGGTGAAACAAAGATTTAGCTGGCAGGCCACGAGCGCCTACTTCCACCGCGTGAAGGTGAACAGTGAAGCCGTTCCGGGTGACGGCATTTGCGAGATCGTGGTAGTTATTTAATTTGTACTCGTGGTCTTTTGGGATATATGATTCCCTTGAACCGATCAAGAAGTATGTGGTATTGTTAGAATTGTTATGTCATCCCGAGTGTCATAGGATACTTAACTATCCAAATAAGAAGTAGTTGTCTAAATGTCAATAAATTTACATAAACATATCGTGCTTAGTGTCAAATAAAAGGTCTCATTGAGTACATTCTGGAAATATACATGTATTCACGAGTTTAAGGATAAATACATAAAACACAAATATTTCGTAAAAAAACAGTAATAAAAATATTTATAAATACAACAGTTCACTTTCTCTAACACCAATCACGTTTTTTTCTTCTTTTTAATATATTTACTTGATTGTCTTATTACTTTTAAAACTATTAAGATATGTATAAAAAAGGTTATACTGTGAAACTGTATTTTATTTGTTAAACAAGCATATAGTATGTAAGATTTTTAAGTAGTAATTAGTGAGATTTTGTAATAGTAAATAATAAATAGTGTATGAATTCTTTACCAAGTCAATTAAAAAGAATAAAAAATACGACTGCCCTTTCAAAAAGTGAACTATTTGTATTTATAATTATTTTTACAACGGTATTTTTAATGAAATATTTGTGGTTTACATATTTATAGAATACGTACTCAATCAGACCTTTTATTTGACACTAAACACGATATATGTATGTTAATTTATTGACATTTGGACATTTAGACAAATATTTAATTGATATTTGGAGAGTTAAATACTCTATAATACTAGGGATGACAAAATGATTCTGACACACTTCTAAAGTGGTTAAAACGTTCAGATGTTATGGTGGAATAAAGAAACAAAAATCGTGCATAGATATTTACATACACCCTGAATACATTACACTCCTTTTGTGGTTGGGCAGTCTGTAATAATACGAGTGATGGCAGTCCACTCCACTGCAATATATTGAAAAATTTGAATTATAGCAAACTATTACAGAATTTTAAACACAGTTTTTTAGTCGTGATAGCTTAAATCACACCATCATAATTAGACTAATCAATCATTGGTCATAAAGCACGATTAATGTACCTATTCAATCATTAGTCATCAATCATTACTCTGACAAAGTTTTGCCCAACACTGCCTGCCAGGCACATTGCGCCCGAATTCAGGTGGTCCAGACAGACCAGCCTGAGCTTTCTTGTCTGTGGACAAGCTTCCATAGTGAATTCATACAACACTGTCGACACGGCGATTTAGGAGTGGATTTTTACGGCTAAAAAAACGTGTGGACAAGGGGCTAGTGGAGGGTTAATATTATTTAAAATTTTATTTATTTTACACGATTATCTATTTTCTGTATTTTATTAGATTTTTTTCCTATTGTTATTATTAGTTATAACTTATTTTTAATGATTATGGCATTTTAAATGTTTTTTTTTAAATTTCCGAATTTACGTACATTAAACTAAATAGCTCGCTGCCTTGGAACAAGTCCTGGCACTTAGTTAGGCAGCAACAGTACACATATGCTATATTATATATTATATATATATTATATATTATATGTTATATTTCTTTTAACCCCTTGAGTATGATACAACCAAATCTGGTTCTGAAACAATTATCCGTTGAGTATGATACGACCAGATCTGGTTCCGCGTTTTTTTCACTTCTTTGACGTTCTCATATTTATTCATAATTATCTAATTGTTTTACAAAATGATATTTCAATATTCTATATTCGAAATTTCAATGCAATTGTCCAGTTGTTCTTTTTATGATTGGTGTAGTAGTTTCGTAGTTATAGTACTTTAAGGTCGATGTCGCCGAAAATCCTGCAAAAGAGACAGATGCATCCATGAAAATACCCATTTACTCCAAGGGTTAAAATATGAATAAATGTAATAAATATAAATGGATATGAAAAATATTAATATAAATGTGTAAAATCAATTAAATAAATAAATAAATATGTAGTGAATTACATATGTAATAATATTGACGACATTAGAAACACCGGAACTTTATAATAAATAACGTTTATTATTGATTCTCGCCAAACATACCATAGAGGGGGAGGCGATATATTTCAATAGAAACATGCTTTTATCTTTTGCAGTTTGGCTGAATTTGTGGATGAATTTGGCCAGAGATTATCCGGCTCTGAATCGCTAGAAAGATCCATAGACTATGTCGTGAATAAAAGTCAACACTATGGTCTGGATGTTTACACAGAGGATGTTAAGGTAGGAGTTATTTTATTCATATTTATTTAAGCCGTTAATATTCTTACATCACCAACTCTTAATATTGGGTCCTTGCCTATAAAGTTGCTGTTACCTATAAATAAAATTTAGGGCCAAAAATTTTATAGGAAAAATATATATTTAATTAATATAAATATTATCTATGCAGACATGTCATTTTAATTGGCGTAGCTTAATTTCCCTGCTGTAAAACTCTCGTGGACATGAACCACTGAATGATTTGAAGGCGTATTTCACCGACTCTTCAGAGGTGATTTTTCACTTGTAAAAGTTATCTACATTCTGAAAAAAACTCTATTGGAGCAAGGTCTAGCAATTACGGTGGGTGACCAAGAGTCTCCACCCGCAACTCCTGAAACTTTGAGAGTGTTTGCAGTGAAATCTGTGGTTATACGTTGTCATGCAGAAGCAGTGGCGATGAGTGATTGACCAGGCTCGGCTATTTAATCACAAGTTTCTCCATTGTTGTTTGCGGCTCTTAACAGTACACATTTACGGTAACCGTATAGCCAGACTGTAAGAAGCTGTAATAGAAAACACCGGCACAGGTTCTCATATTTTAAAAATAATGCAAATTTTCATGTTTAGCATGGTTGCACAAACGAAAATATTTGAGCAAAAGCAAACGACCGAACGACAAATAAATAGCTGATTCTTAAAAAAACAATAACATGGTCTTGAATGAAAATTTATTTGAATTTGAAATTCCAATTCAAACTCAAGTTATTAATGTCGAAGTGGCCAGCGTGAATTGCATACGCAAGGACCCAATAGTCAATAACGATAAATATAGTCTTTGTGTTAGTGTATACATAAATATAGTGTTTAAATAAATATATTATGTATAGTACTTGAAAATATAGTTCAGAAAAATGTGTATATTAATTAGCACAATACATCTTTACGAGATAAGTAATAACGATTGCCTCAAGCTATGTTAACAAAATTGCCATGTTTACAAAATCTGTTTACAAAGCTATGTTTAGAAAATTTGCAAAATCGACTTCTTGGGGCAAATCGCTAAATACTAAACGAATAAATTGAATTGAATTACTGACATCGGTCTAGGTTTTTAGAATCATACTATGCGTTATATTCACAGGCGCCCCACTGGGTCAGAGGCGAGGAATCAGCCGCAATGATCAGCCCAAGATACCAGCCTCTCCAGCTCCTGGGTCTGGGTTACAGCGTAGCGACGCCGCCCGAAGGACTAACAGCGGAAGCGATCGTGGTGCAAAGCTTCGAAGAGCTCGAGCGACTCCCATCCACTCAAGTAGCTGGGAAAATAGTAGTATATAATCAACGCTATACAACATACGGCGAAACAGTGAGGTATAGGAGCAGGGGCGCTACTGCCGCGTCTTTGAAAGGCGCAGTCGGCGCTCTTGTGCGGACGATCGCTCCGTTTTCTATAGGATCACCGCACACCGGCATGCAGCGTTATGGTAACAACACTAAACCGATACCAGTTGCTTGCATCAGTATAGAAGATGCCAATTTACTTCACAGAATATATAAACGCGGAAAGAAAATCGCTATTAATCTAAAGATGAATTCTTCGTTCGGTGAAGCGACGTCGAGGAATGTTTTGATAGATGTGAAAGGAATTGATGCGCCTGAGAAAATAGTGATCGTATCCGGACATATAGACAGTTGGGACGTTGGGCAGGGGGCCATGGATGACGGTGGAGGAGCATTCATATCGTGGGCTGTTCCCATCATTTTAAAGAACCTCGATTTGAAACCGAAACGAACGCTGAGGGCGGTACTGTGGACTGCCGAAGAATTAGGTCTGGTCGGAGCCTTCAGCTACGCCGAGAGACACAAAGAAGAGCTCGACAACATAAACTTCGTCCTGGAGTCCGACGAAGGCACGTTCGCGCCCACCGGCTTGGAAGTCAGCGGAAACGACCAGGTGCAATGCATAATCGGGGAAGTGCTGAAACTCTTCGAGTTCATGAACGCTTCCAGAATAGAGAAAACCGACGGTCCAGGGTCTGATATCGTTGTGTTGACAGATTTAGGAATTCCGGGGGGCGGAATGTTGAACGAGAACGAAAGGTATTTTTGGTTTCATCACTCAAACGGCGACAGTATGGACGTTTTGAATCCGCGCGATTTGGATATGGCTACCGCTTTTTGGACGGCTGTTTCGTACGTCATTGCGGATTTATCGGCTGATTTGCCGAGAGGACCGCTAAATAACATTAGCTTAATAGACTAACTATTAAAAGTAAAGAAAATATGCAAACACAATAAACATTTCTTAAAACTAATGTTGTTTATTTTATTTCGTAAAATGTTTCGTAAGTTTTATACGACTTAAAAAACACAACTTCTTCTTATTCCCCCTCTTTGACTATGTACCAAGTCCAGGTAGGGTTGCCAGACGTCCGGTTTTCGACCGGAGAGTCCGGTTTTCTTTATATCAGTCCGGTCAAGAAAATCTTGGTCTACAGGACAATAAAATTCGTGTAATATCTGGTGCTAAGGCCGACAATCTAGAAGTAGGAACTAGGTTTCCTAAATATAGTACATTTTTTTAACAATAAAGCATCACCAAATTTGTTAAAAATCGAGCAACATGCGTACAGTATTCATATATTTGCTTTTATGGGAGGAATCTTTAGCGTCATGTGAATTGTATGGACAGACGAGAGAAAGAGAATGTAATCTCTAAATACCAAGATCGCGCACTGATTTTGCATATTGAATATATTTGGATATTACTTGGTAAATATTTATAGACGATTAGAGAACGCTCGTAATGTAGAAGGAAGTACTTTTGTTTCAGCCAAATAATAAATGCTATATTCATAGCAGCTTCAAAATTAATAAAGGTCAGTGTAGTGGCAAATCCAGCGGTCAGCGGTTAAACCGATCGAAAATCTGCCACCTTATTTTAGGGTAGCCATAGAACGACAAGGTGCAATTTTGGTGGCACCCAGGGGCGAAGTGAACCGGCGTTTTACTGCCGATGGCACACCAGGTACTCGTAGAGGCGTGTCTCTCCTCGATCGAGTTGCGATACAGATTCCGCAGCGATCTCTTTTCCTATTTGATCGATCTAGTCTCCACTAGTTTGTAAATCTAGCCGCTCGCATAATTGAGGCATAAAGGTATAAGCTGTTATTGTCGCTTACCGTTTGAAGAGCAGTACTGTCCTGCGAAGAGTAGATATCGTCGGGGTCGGGTTATAAACTCGTTCCGGTCGAAGTCTGGTCTCGCGAAGTTCTCTCTTGTGATGCACTCAATTATCGAAAGTTTTACGAACACTGACTCTAGTATTTTTGTCTCTACCGCTTGAAGGTTGAATAAAAAACTGTTTTGTTATGTCACTTTATAATTCCACTTTTAATGTGGCTCAAATAAATTATGAAGTCAATTATTTCTATTTGTTACATTGTATATGCGTGAAAGAATGAAAAATTTAAAACAAAATTATGTTACTTTTTTGTTTTGTTATTTTCCTTGCCTCTCGTTTCCATGGTTTCTCTCGTTTCCATGGTTTCTTTAATATGCTATGTTGGTGATTCCCTTATTCAAAACTGTAGAATACATATATTCACGGCTTTGTTGTGTGCAATGTTTACGGTACTATGAATATTTTAATATTATTGGTAGTTAATTCTAAATACAACTATTTTGCCGAGACAGTCAGTATATAATTTAATAAATATAAAAATATTTCAATCTACTTGATTGGATAACTCAGTCTCGTAGACGACACGGTACCGATACGTATATGTCAGAATTCAATTTAAACACGAATTTTGCTCACTTTACCCTTTAGAATAGTTTTACACCATTCAAATGTTCAAATCTTAACGATATTGGTCTTACGATGATATCCTCAACGGATTGCACTCTCAAAAATTCGAAAATATCGCTAAGAAAGATTTTTTATTCACTTATATCATTGATTATAAGGTAATCGATTGCTCAATGCCGTAGGACGTTTCGGCAGCTAGGATTTTACTTTGAAAGGTAACGTGTGGATGGAACTCATAGTAACAAATGCTGATTAATCCTCTCTTATGTTCAGTAGCCCAATAGATGGCGTTCTATACACGCCGTTATGCTATATTAAAATACAACAATAACTCATAATGGAAATGTATAAAGAAAATTTAAAATAGCATCACTTATTATTTCTATATTATTTACATAACTATGGCAATTTTTAATTTGGTGTACAGGTTGAATACGTAATAATTACGCACGTTCATATTATATACTATTCTATTGCATTCTAATATGTCGCCGGCTTAGAAGGTTGTTTTAAACGTACTATAGCATTGAGCAATCCAATGTCCAATATAATCAATGCTTATTTCTAGAGAACTATTTTTCGACATAGTTTAGAATTATTGCATTCGAAAGTGCTTGTCAAAAAACCCTATTTCAGATTTTATTTTATTATTTATTTTTTGGACATGCCCAAAACTGTTGCTAGTGATCCTATTTTAATGTCACCTAACTAGACTATACCCTGTTCTAAGGCGGAAATTTAAATTTGTATGAAAAACTATATAAACTATATATGATCTAAATAAAAAAGAACACAATATAATCCTGGCGGTATGGTCGAAAGATATTGCCACTTGGCAATAGGCCCACCGTGTTGTACTCTTTTGAGTGTGCTATAAAGTTTTTAAACAACAACAAACAATAGAGGACAATGGGCAATAATGTATAGGCACTGGGCCCAACCTCTCCAATAACAATAAAGTATTTACCATTAGAAAGATATATTTGTCTACAATATTTATGACTGTTTCGGAGTTTTGACGTTTGGAATCTTCTTAAATATGGCTAATCACACGAAAACCCCCATGCCAATTATTTATTTAAAAATTATTTTATTTGCAGTGGGAATCCGTAAAAGATAGTATATTATAATGTACGGTCACTGAGCACACCATGTTGGACCTTAGCATATTACCTTAGCATATTACATACAGATTATTAGCATATTACATACAAATTATAGCATATTACATACTTATGGGAAACAGAGCGGGAATGAAATCATGAGACACAGTACAGAGTTCAAGCAACATATCCCAGTATTTTCTCTCCATATACTGCTAACAAAGTGGAACATTCTTAGGAATATATAGTTTGTACTCACACCAGAGGCGTAGCTAGGGGGGGGCAGGGGGGTACATATGTCCCCTGGCGCCACAGCTTAGGGGGCGCCAAAATGAGGATGGATTTAAACTAACTTTTGTATTTTAATTTAATAAAAATGAACGTATTTTAAAACGTGAGATGTTAAACGAAAAATTAAAATTCTTGAATGTTCAAAAAATTTGTGACATTCAACCCTGGTTTTCACGTTTTAAACAAACAACTCAACAAGAAATATCAGTACGGTTTTTACGTTTAAAAAACCCTAATACCATAGACACCGACGTCAATGGTCACGAATTGTTCACAGAAATCGGCGACTGCAAAATGCTGCTCAGTATCCGGATTGAAATTCTACCAGAAACTCCTTTAGACCTTCTTGGTTTTATTGTATCATATGGAGATGACGTGTTTCCCAATATGCGTATTTTACTGCAAATTCTTTTAACAATTGCTGTTTCAATTGCAAGTTGTGAGCAGTCTTTCAGCAAACTAAAGCTTATTTTATCATATTTACGTGCTTCAATGGGACAAGATCCTCTGAGTGATCTTGCACTCCTTAGCATCGAAAGACAAACCCTTGATTCTATTAATTTTGACAACGTATTTGATGAGTTTGCGACAGTCAAAACGAGGAAGATCAATTTATTGTAGAAATCCAATTCATATATACTACACATACACACTCACGGACCAGTACAATAAATATGTATAGAATTTAGTTTTTATAAGTATTTAGTAATTTTAATAATTAATTAGTATTTACTTTAGTGTTTATTAAATAAATTGTTTCAATCCATAAAAAGAATTTTTAGTTTTTATTCTATTTATGAACCATATATTATGGAACGCCGATTTGGTAAAAACTAAAGTCCCATTACAATTTAATTGTATTTAGAAAAAAATGAATTGCAATGGGATATTAGGACTTTAGTTTTTATCAAATAGGCGTTCCATAATATAAACTGAAAAAAAAAATTGGGGACACGGCCCGAGTGAGTCTCCAGACTCTCGATACGAGAAGGGGCGCAGATTTTGTGTCTTGTCCCCGGGCGCAAATTACCCTAGCTACGCCACTGACTCACACAGCGGGTATTCTGCGACGGTTTTCGTTTAAATAGTCATTGTCCTAGGGGATATAGGTACTTAGCCAATTTTTTAACAGAATTTAACTCATAATTGAGATCAGTCGTTATAGTAAATTTTCTACATAAAGGGATATTTCTTTGGTATATGATTTACGGCTATTTTAAAAGTGGGCCCAATATGCCCTTTCTCTTTTGAATCAAAGTAACATTAAAAAGACAAAATTGCTGGAAAATGAAAAGAAAAAAATGCTGTGCAAATATATAGTATTTTATCTTCTTATCGCGGGGTAAAAATTTAGTCGTCACTTTTGCCCGGGACAGTTTTGCGCGTGAAGTCGATGGCTTTGAGAAAAACGACCATAACTTTTAAACTACTATACGGATCGTAAAAAGAATAACTGTAAAATGATCGCATTGAAATTTGAAATGTAAAATATTATGAACTTATCTCGTCAAACAATTAAGATAATAATGAATAAATATTTAAAAAGTTGTCATTTTACGCAGCGCGGAGCGCCCTAACCAATATTGGTTAGATACAATTTTAGCATTTGTAAGCGTCTAACCAAAAATGGTTAACTCACTTATGAAGAGTTAGTAATCAAAATTGTTAAAAAATAGGGTAAAATAAGTCATAAAAATTGGTTAAAAATATAATAAAAATAAAAATTAATACATATAGGAGTATAAACATAACCATTTTTGTTTTTGGGCATCTTGGACAGTTTTACAGTAGATATACGATGTATATATATGTATGTAAAAATAGATGTGTTTATTTACATGATCTAGGATCCAGTACCATATAGCTCCGTACAACAAGAGTAGCCTACCAAAACGGGCGAACCCGTCACCTCAGGAAGTTTTATCTATATTAGATCGTTCTGTCTCCAGTGAGGTGAGCGCACACGACTTAGGACGAAACCGACCACCGCCTAACTCCGGTCTCCCGACTGGTTACAGGTTCGAAGTCGCTTGCACGGTCCTGTCCCTTACGTAGCGGTGATTCAGTGTCTACCGAATCTATCGCGGACCACGGCATCCTTTGCCCGGGTCTTCACCCGGTATCGGTTAGCCGATTGGTAGTTTTAAGAGCAGTTGCCGTAAGGTTATCAATTACCCCCATTCTATATTAAACAAAGCCGTTTCCAGACTCCCCCGGCTATCAGTCGTTATGCACAATCGATTGGCTGACGCCGCACGGTGCGCAAACCGTCCAGGATCGCCCAAAGGGCGATTCCTAGGGTAAACTGGCACGCATGCCAGAGTCCTACCCGGGCTCGCACTCCTTCATTTTTGAGTTTTGGCATTTTGGACAGTTTTACAGTAGATAGACGATGTATATGTATGTAGAAATATATGTGTTTATTTACATGATCTAGGATCGGATGCCATGGCTCCCGTACAGCTCGCTCAATAGTAGGAATAAAATTTATAAATAGATTAGCTTGGGTAACATTCGGCATGCGTGGCTTTGTGGGCGATGCGCATGCCCGCGCTGTGACGTTTCTACCCCAACAAAGCTTTCAAGGGGAAGTTTTCAGGACATTGCGATATTGCGAAAACGGGATCGCGCGCTCGGGGACTGAATTGGGGCCGAGCGAGGGCACTACATCTCTAATAGGTTTTTTGCAAACTGCGGTATGAATTTTTCAACTTAGGATTGATTTTTATTTATTTATTTATTTTTAGGAAAACCAACAGCTAATTATAATTTAACAAAAAGAGGAGTAGGATAACAGAGAGCCAATTAAAGGTTTTCACGTTTAAGTAACGTTGTAGAAACATATGTGACCTTTCAATTAAAGCTATCGATTAAAAATACATCAAAAATTATTCAACAATTAATGCTAAAGAATTCACTGTTCAGCTGCTGCCTAGCTGAGTTAACACTCGTACAGAATAGATCAAAGTCAAAGCGTGTAATCAAATCATTGAAATTGTCACTTGTTCGCCACAGAAATGCATTTTGCCTATAGTTGGTACCAACATGAGGAACATGAAGAGCAGGGTTAAATCTATTGAGTTTGGAAGGAACAAGGAGATTAATTTTATTTAGTAATTAGCATTGTGAGTGATAAATGAGTGATAAATGAGTTAAAACAATAGAATTAGTAAGATCAGGGTAGGCAGACAATATAGGCGAGCATAGCTGACTAGTGAAAATGCAGTATGGAAACCGGTATCTGACGTGATCATCCTGCGCGTGTGAACGGCGAGTGAGCGGGGGCAGCGGCGAAAGCAAGGGTTACAAACATTTATATACTGGAATGGACATAAGGAATGAAGCGGGTGTATATTAAACTATTTCTAAGCAATTCAATACATACAATACGAAGAAATGAACTGCACTGAAGTGCGATAGTTTCACAGAGGTACATCCTAAATAGCGATGGGAAGTATACAATAGCATAGAGACAGATTAAGCCACTTTGTTAATTAAGTATCGACTGTGAATACGCCAGTGAATACGTAAGTACACCTTAAGGGATCCCCCGCTCGATTCATACTCAAGTACCACCCTCAACATTTCTCTTCATATTCGTTACTTAAGCCCTCCTTTTAGTGAGTATGAGTGAGTACAAACACGTGTACGTGTATGAGTATGAGTGAGGAAAACACACTTACACACATTAGGGTGGATCGTTTTATTTTCTTCGGGATATTAAAACCTCCCTATACGTATAAAATGTTCTATATTAAAGAAGAAATAAAATAAAATAAAAAGTTTGATCAAGTACTGCCGCAAGGGGGATGAAATTTAAATGTTCGAGCCTTTTTATGAAAAAATGTCAAATTGATTTGGGTTACAGGGAAACAGGAATTTAGTACTTAATAATGTTTATATGAGAGGACACATACTTGTAACCATTTGGTTAAAATTTAAAAAAAACAGATACATTTACCAGCTTATTTTTACAACCGTCGAAATTACAGTAGACGATAATCACGTTTGGTGTTGGGAACTGGCATGAGGTTTCGTGATTCCAGGCGATTTCTTATAAACCAATCCAATATGGTCCTTATTATAGACACCAGAATATGTTTCCCTGGCTATTTTGAGCATTCGTTCTGTAGTTTAGTGTGGCTGGTAAACCCCTTAATTGAAGGTAGTATTCTGTACATACATAATATACAACTGCTCTTGAAACGACCATTCGATCCCGGGTGAATAAGCCGGGCAAAGGATGCCGTGGTCCGCGATAGATTCGGTAGACACCGTATCACCGCTTCATAAGGGAGAGGACCGCGCAAGCGACCTCGATCCTGTAACCAGTCGGGAGGCAGGATGTGTCTTGAAGGTTAGTTCCAAACGGAGATATCCTTTCAAATTGGTAGTCGGGGGGCGAGGCTGCCCGCTGTATACATTTCCCGGTGTCTCGCCGTAAGGCATTGGCCTCTGACGGGCAAACGGCGTAACTAGACTGTTGATTGTTTTTTCTCCCAAGTCTTCTGCGCTCACCTTACGGGAGACAGAACGATCTAGCATAAATATGTATAAGCATTAGCATAACTATAACAAGTAAAAAATCTATTGGACTAAATTAGCATTAACATCACTATGTAAAATAATTAGGGAAAACCAAGCTAATTAAGATAAGTTAGGTTATGTTAGGGCATAAGTATAGATATCTAGTATGAATCATTTTATTAGTGTAATCATTTGTTATTGTAATTGTAAACAAAGTAAGTATACCAAGATAATTATTATAGGTTAGGTTAGATTAGGAAGTAGGTATATTAATTTAGTGGATAAGCATTTATTTACCGTAAATATTTGTAAGTGTATATTCAGCTAGTTATGATAGGAGATATAGGTTAGGTTAGGTTAGGAAGTCGATACATCTACTTAACGTAAAAAGCTATAATAGTTAATAAAAATATAATAGGTAATAGATAATATAAGTCAGATATGAACATATTATTGTAAGTTACCCACTGAAAAGGCACTAGCCTTAGTGGGGAACTGTGACATGTAATTTGTATCTTTTCTATGAATAAAGACTACTACCAAAAAAAAAAAAACGAATATCGTTAAAACTTCCTGAGGTGACGGGTTCACCCGTTGTAGTTGACAGCCCTAGCTTGCTGGGAAAGTCTTGGGTTGACGCAGCCGTTTTTCTTTGCTTATCCATGGATTTACGGGTGTCGTATTTCGATCGCGGAGCGCTCGCTCCAGAAGCCCGAATAAAGGTCCCGTTTCCGTCGTCCCCAGCAAGGTTATATAGGGGCTTGGGGGAGCACGCCGCTCGCCGCCCGCCAAAACTCAGCGATATGCCCGAAGGCGACGACCGCTCTCGCCGCTTCGCCTTTCATTGGGTCGTCGAGTGCTTTAGTTTGCTCCTCATTCGGCGCGGTTGTCGCTGATTCGGCGGACTCGACCCCCGCCGGCGCCAACAAAGAAACATGGCCGCCGCGACTTTCATTCATCCAAAAGCGATCGATTCACTTTTGATCGACGTTACAATCATGTGATTAGCGATATCGATAGAAATGGGGGGGCTGAGCGTGGGAGTGATCTGTTCGATGACATTCATGGTCGGCGTGATCGTGCTGGCGTGTCGCCTCTTCGGGATCTGGACGTGCGTCGAGAAGACGATCGGCCAGTGCACACCCTGGGCGAAGATCCTCTCCTGGATCCAATCCTCGAGGGAGGAGAAGTCGAACCTCACCAGGGCGGGCATCTACAACGCCAACGGACTTCTGGTGCGTATATACATACATATGTACACTTGTCCTGCGTAGCGCAACAAGTTATGTCCTTCGATAGGTACCTAGGTATACTTACTCGTAGGTCAGAGGAACCATGACCATTCTGCGCGATGGTGACCTTGTCTTCCGTCAGCCGTGACCTGGCGCAAAGGGCCGTGAATCTAAGGACGCCAATGGTGAATTTTGTTGAAACTGGTATTATCATTATACCTATCATTATCTGGATAGGTATTTGGACGGTTATCTGGATAGGTATAACTCGATAGCAGTAAAAGTTATTTCCAATTTAACAAGTTTAAGAATTGATAGCGTATGTAGGTACATACATTTACTTAAATATTTAAAATGATTGATAAATTAATATTATTAATAATAATAAACGCTTTATTCATACGACAAAAGGCGAGATTATTACCTACATGCAATATTCTAGAGCAGGGTTTCCCAACCATTTTTGCATGGTGCCCCCGGATTATAAAAAAAACCATGCCCCCCCTATAGTTTTCTTCATTGCTTCAATAAAAAACACAAATTATTTTTACGATATTTATTTCTCACGATTTATTACTTATTAATGGGATGTTTGCGCCTGCATTTTTTGAACCAGTTGGTCGATATCAGGTTCTGTTTTTGACAGAGCTATCATCAAATCATTATCGACTGCTAGACGATTTCGCTGCTTAGTCTTAATTTGCACTACTTCATGCCCTCCCTAAGATCTCTCTACGCCCCCCCCCCCCCCCCCCGGGGGGTGGGCACGCCCCACTGGTTGGGAAGTCCTGTTCTAGAGCAAACCTGTACTGATTTGTAAACATTGTTTGCGGATACTTGCTAACTTAACCCATATAATGAGTTCGCAAAATACAAAACGGTTTTTGGGCGTAGAATGTGCCACACCAAAATAAACTTGGGACTAAAAGGACGCAAAGGTTTAAAATGAGGATAATAGGAAGTGAAAGAGGATTAATGTGAAATATTTTCGGAGTCTCTTTAAAACTTATTATCTTCGGCGCTGTTCTCAAATTCTTCGCCAAAGCATTCCAGAACGAGCTCTATGCACGGTGAGACAGAATAAGAAGATCACCGCAATGGCTGCTGTGACTGCCTATCCCTATAGATAGAGGGTTGCAGGTTATGTTCAGATCTCAAAGGGCGTCATGAGCCGATAGTGCAGTTAATCTTACGGCGAGATAAACAGAAGCGACGGTCTTCAAGGAATATGCAGAATATAAAGAACAGAAATATAAAGAACGAAAGCACAATAAAAAATGGGTTGTGTACTAGGGGTACATCTCCGGCAAGCAGACAAGACCACCCTCCGCATCAGCCCCATCTCTTCACCCAATTTTTCCACCCCCCCTAACACCCCCTTCCCCACCAACCCTCCATCCCACCAAATTTATTAAATACATGTATTTAAATAAATAACTAACTAACCGACTAATATTAAATACATAAATAAGTAAATAAATTAATCTACAAATAAATTAATCAGCAATTTACATATGTTCAAAGGCTTCTCGGTTATGCACATACGAGTATAGCTCATTATTATAAGCAGCCTTTTTAGGAATAAATAGTTAGAGGTAATTAATTGAGTGACCATAGCATTTTTACAACGATAAATAAATAAGCGAATAAATGGGTCTTATATGGATAGAATCAAGGAAAAGGATTATGGAGGATTTGTGAGCGGGTGTAGTACTTGTATCAGAGTAAGTTTGTGTGTAATAAATAAAGAAATAAAATATAAATAAAGACATTTTATAATAAAATATTATTATTTGGACTTAAGTCGATTTAATTTCAGAGTAGAAATCTTACTCCATTGTCCATAAAAAAATACTAAGCTTCGAAGAATACATTAAGCTCTTGAATATGTATTAGCTTAACTTTTGGGTGAGGTGAAAATTATACGTAAATATGGCTTAGGCAAATTTTTTGTGAATATTTTAGACAGACAGGCCCAAGGTAATCGTCAAGGCTTATTCCTCCGCTTCTACTGTCTACGTCTCGAATGAGTTTTGAAAAATGTTTACTAAAAAATAAATTGTTTTATTTTAAAAAAAGTGGTTCATTATTTTCTTTTTAGCTGGTTTCTAGCGTTAATTAAATAGTATTATTTGCGCTTCACAATGGTATTCTTTTCAGTCTCACCAACTTTTGCGAATGCAAAGCGCTTTTCGTTGTTTCAAACGCCACATACGCCACCTCCGTACAAGAGGTGGTCCAAGCGGCGGATCCCCTTCAGCTTCATCTTCAACATCTTCAACACTGTTTCGGATAGATTGTGTATTGTTCTGCTTCATTCGTCGGGTGCAAGCACGTCGTAGTTACGGGGATCTAAGAAAGGGGATTTTTTGCATGGTGCCCCCCCGGATTATAAAAAAAAAACATGCCCCCCTATAGTTTTCTTTATTGATTCAATAAAAAACACAAATTATTTTTACAATATTTATTTCTCACGATTTATTATTTATTAATGGGATGTTTGAACCTGCATTTTTTGAAACAGTTGGTCGATATCAGGTTCTGTTTTGACAGAGCTATCATCGAATCATTATCGACTGCAAGACGATATTGCTGCTTAGTCTTAATTTGCACTACTTCTTGCCCCCCCTAAGATCTCTCTACGCCCCCGGGGGGGGGGGGGGGAGCACGCCCCACCGGTTGGGAAGTCCTGATCTAGATGTACACAAAACATTTTTACATATTATATTTCATTTAATTTAGTTCAAGGACATAATTTTATCTCCAGTATATTCATTATAATACCTATATATCATACCTAAAATTAAATATAAATATATTTATATACATACATAATATATTTGTATCTACTTTGTCTCTTCCTTTTACCTCACTTCCCATCCTGATTCCCCCTATTCTCAAGCGGAAACAATATAAAATTATATTGCGTTCATTTTGTACACTTTATATTCGGAACCACATGAATGGATTTTTGTAATTTTTAAATAGGTTTTTATTGCATTGTATGTAGTTCTATTTGGTTCCAGAATAAAATAAAATAAAATAAACATCAATGGCGTTTTGAAAGGTACTGTCATAGCAACAAAATGACATATTAAGAGGTTAAACTGTGAACCAACCCAACCCTTATTTCCAGCACCATCTGTTTAAAAAAATAAAATTATTAAGCGCCACACCTATGTACGTACATACTACAAAACTGAAAATTTGACTTATTGAATGATTTTTTATACAAATCTTAGTTTTAAATTGAACTATTTGAATTTGTTAGGTTTTGTGTTAGGTGTCTAATTAAACTATATGTAGGTATATGACTGTATCGTATTTTAATAGTAAATCTAAGTAAATGTTTGTATAATTAATTAAATACATTTTAAGTAAGCTTCCAGAATTAGAATAAGTGTTTCTATTAGTTAGACGGCAGCAGCGAAATCACTTTTGATATTCTCATCGGCTGTGTTTTTCCTAAACTGAAATTATATTAAATAATTTTGTGGATGTCAGTTAAAATGCATTTGTACTAACTTTTAGATTCTTAAACAAATATTTCTTCATTGTTTGCTCTCTTATTCTAGATCAAAATTGACGCCGATGAATGTTCTGGGGCGTTCCACCGCTTTGAAAATATCGACTGCCCGATCTCGCCGGTTCCTTTTCCGTCATCGAAGAGCGAACCTTCGATCCCTCCGCAGCCGCTACGACGAGCACCATCTGCTTTACCAGAGTAAGATATTTTTTCATCTGTTTCCTTAAGAATTCTAGAATTTAAACTCAGTGTGAGAGAGTCAGAGATGGTTTGACAAATGTTCTGGCTGTGGGTCCTCTATGCGTATATGACGCTTTTCTGTTTAATACACAACTGCCCAACAAAAAAGGAGTGTTATATGTTCAGGGTTCATATATGTATGTTTTCCGTTTCTCTATTCCACCATAACTTCTGAACGCTTTAACTGATTTAGAATTATCTGGTATCGTTCGAATCGTTATGTCATCCCGAGTGACATAAGGTACCTTAACTATCCAAATATCAAGTAAATAGTTGTATAAATGTCCGAATCTCCAAATGTCTATAAATTAACATAACTATATAGTGTTTAGTGTCAAATGAATGGTCTGATTAAGTACATTCCAAAAATATATATAAGTAGACATAATATGGATAAATACATAAATCAGAAATATTTCATAAAAAAACCGTAATAAAAATAATTATCTTACAGTAGTTCAGTTTTTGTAACGACAGTCGTTGTTTTTTAGTCCTTTTAATATATTTACTTGTTGGTTCATTTATTTAGGACTTAATTACTTTAAAAATCGCAATCCTTGTAGCGGTCGCTCGCACGTCGCTCGCCACTCGCTCGCTCGCTGTCACGGAAATTTCCACGGCCGTTTGCCAGGGTTGCAATATATCATACAGCTTTTATCGCATGATACTATCGTAGAATTAGTAACGAATCTTTGGCTATTTTCTGGCATCATACGATAAAATATAGAAGCGCGTTCTATTTTCAAATGGATTTTTTCGCAAACGGCGACCGTTGCCTCCATCGTGTCGTCATCATTGGACGCCACATTGGACGCCTCACATTCCAACGTATTTAGGCTTGCATCCAATAATGGACGCCACACATTTGTCGGGTTAAAACATGGATTTTGCTTACAAAAATAACAGGAACCGAATGGCAAATCCTTAACCTTATGTTTATTTGATTCTATCACCCAACTGGGGACGAGGTTCTAATATTAAAATAAATTATTTATAACTTTTCGAAAAATGCTTAAAAACCTTGAAATGTGGTCCTCAAAAAGATTTCGTGAAATGCATTAAAATGTGGCCCTCAAAAAAAAGGAATTTCATTATAACATTGGTTAATTAATGTGACATAACATTCCGCTTAATAGAATGTAACAAATATAATAGTCTTGAAACTAAAATAAAGAGAAAAAAACATTATAAGAAACAAACAAAGAAAATCCTAAAAACAATATATAAAAGTCGGTAATGTTCAATATATGGTAAGTAATATTAAACAGCGACCACTGCCAGTAATTATTGATTTGTAATATGTATGTATAAATATAATATAATTTATATATGTATTCCCATTTACTTATTTTGAATTTATGTTGTATAAGTATGATTTATATGTTTGCGGTTAACTCTACAACGTTTGCGGTCATTTGACATTTTACTTTCCTGACGACCTATCGGAAAGGAAAGTATTGTGATCGCGCTAAAAAAAATTTTTGAGATGAAGATGGGAATATATATTTTGAGACTCCCTGAGACGATTGAGACTATTTCCAGACCGATCTCTGTCTGTCTGTATGTCTGTATGTCTGTATGTATGTATTCTTCCACGATAGCGCCCAGACGCTTAATCGGATTGAGCTGAAATTTGGTATATAAGCTTCTGTTAACCGTCGGAGGAACCCATTAGTTTTTGGAGTCCCTACGCCCTACGGTTGTGGTACCTCCCATACAAATTTGGGGTTCCCGGCGAAAAAATTGTTTCCGCGATAGCGCCCAGACGCTTAATCTGTCTAAGTTAAAATTTGGCATAGAAGCTTCTGTTAACCATCGGAAGAACCTATTAGTTTTTGGGGTACTTACGACCAACGTTTGGGGTACCTGCCATACAAATTTGGGGTACTAGAGTAAAAAATGTCGCTGTTTTTTCGCACCTCCCCGGATACTAGTCAGGAAAGTCTTGGGGTGACACAACCGATTTTTTTGGTTTGTGGGGATGAGTCCTTGCCGCGTGGACTTGGACGATGAGTTCTCCCGCCAAAGTTACATTTTCGGCAAAGTTAGATTAGCCATCTACAAATTCATCGGGAGGACTGTCGTTTATTTCCGCGCGGTATAGATCCATTTTCCCTCAACTAATAAATATTTACGGATGTATTGTATTTTTTGTTTCATAATTTAGTTTGGAAAATATTTTTCAAATAATTTCGAACGGCGTAAGTTTTAATCGGCATAAGAACATGTTTTTTTAAGAATTATGTATCTAATTATAAGTTTATGCTGTTACTTACCTAAATAAATAAAATGTAAAAAAAATAATAAAAATTACCTAGTCAAAATATATAGAATTCATTGTCAAAACTATTGTTTGTTATAACAACAAAATTTAACAAAATATAACAAAAATTTTGTTATAACAACAAAATTAAAGATTTTTTGGAAATTAGTTTAATTTTAAAATATAATCAACATACTTATTGAAAAATATATTCATTATTTGATGTATGATTAGTATCCATTTCTTTATTTTATTTTTAAATACGCTAAATGTCTAATTAATTTTATTTTCATGTTGATCAGATTGTAAAACGTCGGCGTATTGAATAATATGTATGATATGTAGAATGGCAACAAAGAAGATATTGGAAACTATCGACCGATATCTCTACAAAATATAATTTCGAAAGTAATTGAAAAAATTGTAAAAAAGAGGCTTATAAAACACGTTGAGGCTGAGGGGCTCCTTTCAACTAACCAATTCGGCTTCAGAGAAGGTCGAGGAACGCAAGATGCAATTAACGCTGTTACCCAATATATATCAGTAAATATTGATAAGGGGAGAAAAGTTATGGCAGCGTTCCTCGACCTATCGAAAGCATTTGACACGGTGTCTCACCCGATTCTCTGTAAAAAACTAGAGAGCTTTGGAGTTAGAGGGGTATCCATGGAATGGTTTAGAAGCTACTTGGATGACAGATCTCAGGTAACAGCAATAAATGGACAGATCAGTGAGAAACTAAATATAAGATATGGCGTTCCACAAGGAAGTGTGCTAGGGCCACTCTGTTTCTAATATATATTAATGAATTATGTGAACTCCAACTTAATGCGAAAGTCATCTCATTCGCAGACGATACGGTCTTATTAACAGAAGCGACTAATTCGGCAGAAGTCACACTTAAATTACAAAATACTCTGGATACCGTTAGTGAGTGGCTAAATAAACATATTTTAACAATTAATTCGTCGACAACCAAAGTAATGAACTTTAGCTTACGATCAGTTCATATCTCCAGCTTCTTTAAAATCCACTCTCACAATTGCCTTAAAGACTGCACGCACATGCTCATGTGAACGACTAAGTGTTGTAGATAATATAAAATATCTGGGAATAAATGTGGATTCTAAGCTGAATTGGTCTAAGCACATAATTCAACTCTCGGATCGATTACGGAAACTAATATATGTTTTTTGTGAACTGCGCAATGTATTATCTCAGAAAACAATTAAAATCACCTACATGTCTCTATGCCAAAGTCTTATGATTTATGGAATTGTAGGGTGGGGTGCTTGCACGAAACAGGCCCTGGACCCACTAATAAAGACGCAAAAACTGCTGCTACGGATAATTTATAGGAAACCTAATGACTACCCGTCAGAGCGTCTTTTCAAAGAGTCTAAAGTTCTGGACGTCAAGCAATTGTTTATTAAATATGTGATAATATTTTTTCATAAACACAAAGATAGATATGATCAAAGTCAGCAAAACTTCAATACTCGGAGTTCACGGTAACAAAATTTCCTTATTCCTCGAGTGCAAACAACATTTGCACAACGACAAGCTTTTTTCATTGGTCCCAAACTATATAATGACATAGAGGAAAAATGGAAACACATAAAGAACAATCAAGAGTTTAAAGACAAAATTAATAAATGGTTATTTGAATTAGGGAGGTCTAAATCTGAAAACTTGGTTTGTAAAGCGTATGTATAACGGTTAATTTAAAAATAATATTGTATATTTATATACATTATTATGCATATATTAATAGTATCATATTTTTATTTATGTTATTTCATGTATTTTTAAACACTGCTTTTAAAATTGTATTTATATATTTTAATTAATTATAAATATGTTTATACCATATAGCATCTATTATTTATTAAAATCGTATTTAGGTATATGTGTATTTGCCATATTGTATTACCTATGTTATTTATTTATTCCGATATATTATTCAATCTTAATTAAGCACATTCATTGAATATAAAAATAAAAAGGTTTTTTTTACTTTAATTAGGCTAATTGTTACGTAAGTTGTTTTACTTATTTCAATTATTTACTCTGACCCGCCTAGATACGGGACATTTAAGTCCTAGTTAGGTGGGCACTGAGCATTAGCTGCATTTCGGTGTTCAATTTTTCCGAGTTACTTATAACATTGATAACAATGGGGCTAAATGTACAAACAAATAAATGAATAAAGTATTAAATCTAAAAAAAAAAAAAAAATGTCTTCGTCTAAATGATGTTTTCATCGTAAGTATTACTAAACTATTTTTCAAATCTTGTCTCGTTGGTATTCGGTTCTGAAGTATTCCGAAATGTTAATTATTGTCCAAATATAGCTTTGAGGGAAAGTTTTTAGAAAATATTGCCTACAATCAAGTGGTACCTTAAGGCGTCTACTAACGAGGTAATCTGCAGGGCATTTTCTACATAGATAAATTGGGGACTTGCAGCGGCGACTCTCTACACATTACCTTTTTAGTACGAGAGTGAACTTTAAAATACGAGCACGCATATTCGCTGTGATATTGCGTTCTTTGCTGATTGTCCATAGCTTTGATTTTATTATTATTTATGTTAAAGCGGTACCTATTAACCAGTCCCTGATGTTCTTCAACGCTATTTTTCAGTACGCATAGCGAAGGACAACTCTACCCTCATGTTCATAATACGTTACTGGTTCTTAATGGTTCCGTGCAGCTTGGGTAGTGTTGGCCACACTCTATGTCATCTGGCTTGCCCAACTCACGGTTTAACTCCTATGTGGTAGCTTCCTCTCAGAGAGGCTTACGTCAGGGCCGCTGTGAGCTTCTGCCACGGCTGTGATCCTGCAGTCGGAGGCAGTTGGGAACAGAAGATCGCAGATTCGGGGGAATATCACGGGCGGAACTGGGCGGTTGGGGCACTACCTGTTTTTTGCGGAAAAGACGAAGAAAACCCAAACCGGCTAATAACCAGGGGGTAAGGAGACGTATGTTTTCTATGACAAGGGGAGGGTAGTCATCGACCTGACGTCTTCAACCCTTGAACCGAGTTGGTAAAGCTTTACTATGGACTTTGGAGAACGTCGACTGTAACGGGCAAACCCGACACCTCAGGCCGTTATAACGATAACTATCGTTCTTTCAGTCGTGAGGTACACACAGACTTAGGGACAACACCGTCTACAGACTAGCCCCGCCAACATGTCCGTAAGAAGCCGACGCCTTACCGCTAGGCACAGGAATCTGAAGCCAGCGGGCCAACCTCCCGCCCTTACTACCAGATTTGGCAGGATTTTTTCATTCCCCGGTCTCGTCACGGGTTCAAGGTCGCTTGGGCGGCCTCTACCTGACTTGGTTATTCAGTTTGAATATTTAACGGACCGCGACGCCCTTTGCCCACCATGGTCACTCGGGATCGGGGGGCCGACGGATCGATTCAAGGGTTGAAGGCGTCAGGTCGATAACTACCCTCCGCTGTCATATGAGACATACGTCTCCCTTGATGAATGCAGATAGTGCTCCAACCGCCCAGTTCCGCCCGAGGTATTCCCCCAAATCTGCGATTTTCTGATCCCAACCGCCTCCGACTATGGACTGTGTCGTCCCTAAGCCCCTGTGTAATCACCTCACAGATGAAAGAACGATCCATATCGTTATCAGACTGAGGTGTCGGGTTCCGCCGTTGCAGATGATAGCTCCAAAATTTTCCTAATATGTACTTCTTTATTTTTGGTTCTCTAGTACGGGCACATCGATACGGAAATCATCATTGATAAGCGCTCTCAGCGACAAGGCGACCTCAGAACCATTCTTCGTATATGACGCGGATCCGAATACATGTAGCATACCGACTTACCCACCGCTGGAGGCAGTAATCCTAGACACGAGCTTCAGCAACAGCACCGCCCTCCCGGAGACCCACTACGTCCGGAGCGTGTCCTGCAGCGCGGAAATCGCCCCAGAGCTGAGCACCAACCCCTTCGTGAACCCAGCCGAGAGACCGACCCTCAACCCCTTCACGCATTCCAGGGAGACCGAACACGGCATAGAGTCCCCGACCGTCCGGACGAAGATCCAGGAATACTTCTCGGAGTACGTCGCCGGGTTCGAGAACTACAATGTGCTCCGCACGAAACCGAGGCGATCAATATCCGAGGAGAGCTCGCAGATGGACGACAGTTTATCTATCGCGAGCGACACGAGCAGCATTTCGGGTATAGTCAAACGGGCGATATCGTGCGATTCTGTCTGTTCGGACACGTCCTTCAGCCCGGCTGAGAAGCCGGGACCTACCATCACCGGGCAGCTGTGTCTATCGCTGCATTGTTATAGGTATGTATTTAGGAAGTTATATTCTTACTCACTTCCTTACGTAAGTCTTCAAAGTCTTTACTACGTACCGTGCTACCGATTCCGATACAATTAGCCGGTCGGGCGCCAACAAAATGCCTATATGCATTTTGTTGGCGCCGCATCCGCGCGTAGCCCTTTCGGCCGGTCCCCATATATATTGTATATGTATAATATACACGACTATCAAGATTAATTATTACGTAACAAGAGGGAATTCATTAAAAAACGGTATTTTTAGTATTTATTTACAAAATCGACTAAAAAGTTGCAGCGCAGTTTTTTGCGCGCGGTTTTTCCGATTAATCGGAGTCGTCGATGAAATGTGGATGAAATATACGCTTTATACTATAATGCATATATTTCATCGACGATTCCGATTAATCGGGAAAACACCAATAATCGCCGATTAATAATATCGTAATGTAGCACGGCCCTATTAAAGACACATAATGATTATAGGACCCTTTCCCAAATTTAAAAATAAAACACCACTAGATTCGATCTTTGTAATGCTAAACGCGATCACGACGTGATCACGATCAAAGCCTCGGATACGCAATATTTGAGACAAAGTAAAAACAAATTTATATTAAAAAAACTTAATTTATTTACTTTTTAGATTATTTTTTTAAACCGCCATATAGGTGTTTAGATTTTATTTAAAGAAAACTAACTTTACCTACCGAAATGTATGGTTTCACACTTCTTTGAATGCTCATATCTCTCTTATTTATTGCGGCTGAATAAAGATTTTTGCGGATTCTGAATCAGGGTGGTGAATATAGGTGACGTTAACAAATCAATAATGTAGAACAGGTTCTTATAATGTACTAATACCTCATCGATTGTTGATTGAACATGGTGGGATCGGAGATTCCAATTTTGGGCGGTGCTGGGCGGTTTGCGCATTGAGCGGCGGCACTCCGGCCAATAACCGGGGGAGGTTGTTTACCTGATGTCAGCTATCCTTAAAACGATCCGTTTGCCACCCGATTCCGGGTGAGCTTGACGGGCAAAGGGGTGCGAGGGTCCGTGATAAATTCGAACTGAATTACCTCTCACATCAGGTAAAAGCCGCGCAAGCGACTTCGAATCCGTGACCCGACTGTAGGAACCAGGATGGACAGTTAAATAGCGAACGGTGTCGGGAAGCTTGGGCCATAAGATCCAATGTGTTCTCCGGTCGGTCCAACTCACGATTTAGCTCCTATTCAGTAACCCCCTCTTGTGAAGGACTGCCGGAGAAGGACTATCGCGTCCTAGGCCTCGCGGCCGGTGGATCTGTTTCTCCTGGGGGATTGCTTCCCGGCCCTACTGGACAGTTAGTGCACTGTTCGTCGACGCCAATCGGTTGTGCACTCTGACTAATTGCTGAAGTAGTTTGGAGACCTTGGAAATATACTGTCTCCTAAGCAGCGGGGTGGATGTTGACCTGTCGAAAACCACCTGTCGAAACCTATTGAAATTACCAATGGCTATCTGATTCTGAATTCAGAGCCGGGAAAATATACCATTCGTCCGCGATAGATTCAAACTGAATCACCGCTGAATATACGGCAGGTAGAGGTCGCGCAAGTGACTTCAGACTCGTTACCAGTCGGGAGGTTGGAGATATCCTGATGGTTAATTCCAGACGGAGATATCCTTCCAAAACTGGTAGAAAGGGGGCGAGGCTGCCGCTGGGTACCTAGCCGGTGCCTCGCAACAAGGCGTTGGCCTCTGTCAGGCATGTTGGCTTAGCTATACGGTAGATTTGTATTGTCTCTAAGCCACTGGGAGTTAATGGGCCCTTGCTGAGTTGGCCACGAAGACCCATTCTGTTCAGGGTTGGTCACACTCACGGGTCAACACCTATCCGACGGCCTCCACGCATGAAGTGCTAGCCTGGGTAGGACTCTGGCCTTATGATCAGTTTCCCCTGGGAATCAACCTTCTGGCGCTTCTGGACGGTCTGCGCACCGTGCGGCGTAAGCCAATCGACTGTGCACTCTGACTAACAGTCGGGGGAGTCTGGAAGCAGTACTGTTTCCTATAGAGCGTGGGTGGTTACGGACCTTACGGCGACTGCTCTTGAAATGACCATCGGCTACCCGATCCTGGGTGAACAGCCGGGCAAAGGACGCTGTGGTCCGCGATAGATTCGGTAAACACCGTTTCACAGCTTCGGAAGGGAGAGAACCGCACAAGCGACCTCGAACTCGTAACCAATCGAGAGACCGGAGTAATCTGGTCACAATTGGAAGTAAGGACGTGAGTGTAGGCCCGCCGGGTAACTCATGGCTATCTCGCGGTTAAGGCGTTAGCCTCTTACGGGCTTGTGGCGTAGCTAGACGGTGGACTGTTTTGTCCTCAAGTCTTCTGCGCTCACTCCAGAGAGATACAACGACTAATCGTTAAAACTTCCTGAGGTGACGGGCTCGCCCGCTGAAGTCGACAACCCCAGTTGTCTCTAAGTCACAACCCTCACGGGAGATGGCGGGTGACGTGTTAGCCCGTTGTACTAGTTGACAACCCTATTTGATAAACCGACGAAAACTGTCGTTTTTGTAAAATACCGCTAAGGGCAAAATCGCTAGGAAAAGAGGTCTGCCTTCCAGAACATGGCACTTAAAAGAAGCAAGCTACACTCATTATTGTTATATTCTTTTGTAGGTTTGGTATCGACGGGTCACTTCTATCGGTGACACTCTTAGAGGCAAAAGATCTACCAGGCGACTACCCGGACACATATGTCGCTATTTATCTGTCTCCGGATTTACTAGGAGAACATCTGCAAACAAGGGTAAGGATTACTTACATCAGCAAATATTTTTTTTTACCTAATCCACTGTAAATCCACTGTGATATAGCTATCTCGCGGTAAGGCGTTGGCTTCTTACGGGCATGTGGCGGAAGTTGACGGTGGACTGTTTTTGTCCTAAGTCTTCTGGGCTTACCTCACGGGAGACAGAACGATACATTTCGTTAAAACTTCCTGCGGTGACGGGTTCGCCCGTTGTAGTTGACTACTCTAGTTGCCCATATGCCTTGCACCCTCTTCCTGCAATTCCCTGTAGCCAGGCCCGGGGCTAGGTTTTTAGCACCCTGGGCTATACTCAGCTCGGCGCCCCCTCCCCCATACATAATATTAACTTAATCAAATTAGCAAGTTACATTGTCGGTTGTCACCAACTTCTGCTATTTTTGGCATTATTTTAGTCTTTAACAGTATTGAATTTAAAAAAAATGCACAACCATGAGAATATAATAATATGGATAGCAAAACAGCGTTTAGTTTAGTTACAGGTTTAATAACGTTTAATATATATATACAAGCAGACATATACAACACAGAATGACTATTGTAACATATAATTTTTTTTTCAATAAAATGTAATGTATAACCTAATAAAGTTTATTTATTTATTTATTTATTATTTATTCACATAATGTTAATGAAGCAAGATCATTTAAAATTCAATGTAAGTAACAACATGAAACTCAGTCTACAGTAATGGTTTTTTTCTAGCCTTCATTTTTGCAAAATTATTTATAACATCGGAATAGTTCGTGTTCATTGTAATGTCCCGTTCACAGCACAGTAACATCAACGCATTCAATTTACTCTCAAGAAGAGTTGACCTTTTAGCACTTTTGACTCTTGATAAGACAGAAAATCCCCTTTCTGCTGTACAGTTTGTGACAGGTAGTGTCAGGAAGATTCTTAGTGCTACTTAATGCGCCGCTACCCCGCCCGAGCCCAAGGTTACTGGCCCCAGGCTTGCAAACCTGGGGGCGGGGGGCGACGGGCCAGCGCCCGGCGGGGCAGTGCAGTCACACGCTAAAATTAAAAACAATGGAATCTTCTGCTTCATTCGCCTACAAATAAATTGATTTATTACCAAGAAGGAAAAATATTTTTTTTTGGATAAAAATGCCCACCTTCTAATAAAAAAATTAACATATTTTGCCGCCCCCTAGAGAGTGCCGCCCTGGGCTATAGCCCAGTCAGCCCATTTACAACCCTGGGCCTGCCTGTAGCTTGAGAGTAAAGCTGGTATACTGTGCCCTATATAATCAATTCCAATACCTAGACCTGCAAAGCATTTTATGTCGCTTCATCAACACGAAATTTGGGAATGTAGGTATATAAAGCCGTGTATCAACCAGTTTTTTTTTTCTTACAGTTATGTCGCGGTACGAACTGTCCGAGCTACAATGAAACCTTTTTAGTCGAACTGAACGAGACTAATAAAAAGCTCTGCTTCCACGTCTACAATACAGATAAAGACACGAGCGCATTAATTGGTGAAGTTGAACTGTCATTAACTGGAGCGACGACGTATCGCCAACCGGTCACCATGTGGCTGACGTTAACTGACACAGGACAGGTAATATGTTATTTCTCCCAAAGGGCCTTTTCCACTACAGTAGTCAACAAATTTTTACAAATTTTGGGGTGCTCAATTCACTGATAAAATCAGTTTTGTCTCTATCACTTAATATTTCCTAGATAATGAAATATGAAATATATTTATTGTCTGAATTATGGTGTAGCATTTACGGTGCAAGCAATCCAGGATATTATGGTTTTAGATTGTTAATTATTTATATTTTTAATTATTTATATTCGTATTTTTCAAACATCTATTTATGTTTGAAAAATACGAAGGCATATTGCCGGGTTGACAATAAAATTATTTAACGTTGATTAATCTACATAGAATTTGCATTTCTATTTTAATATATTATTCTCTCGTACTATTTAATGACATTAGTATATTTTGATTATTTGTAAGTAGGTAATATTGAATATAATATTACAGCCATGACAACTATCGTGATAGTTATGTTTTTAATAATTAAATTTTAAGCATTAATTTTGTGACACATCCAAGTGTAGGAATGCCTATCTACTGGAGTAGTTGATTGTATTGTATTGTATTTGGCTTGGGTGCTTGAAGCTTGTTTATTTCTCGTAGTATAGCTATGTTCTACATTGTTTATAGTGAAATACTGCTCGTGGTTTCCCACAAATACACAGCAGAATCAAAACAAACAAGAAATACATATTCAGAACTTTTGAACTCAATATTATTTTAAGTGTACATATAGACATGCAAATAGAAGGTCTAAATTAGTTCACAAAATATTTCAAACTTTAATCTTCTTTGGTGTTTGAAAATGTGACAACGATGCTCTTCTTTTGTTTGCGATTTTAACACTCTTCCTAACAAGACTCCAGCCGTAGTTCCGGTGACCACTATCAAATTTTTCCACTGACCTTGATACCACGGTGTTCCATCGTTAGGATGTCTCGGTAAAAGCTGTCACCTCACTCATTGCTCACGGCTCCCGAATTTTCCGGGAAGAAACCAAGGTGGGAAAAATAAAAAGTGAATTTCAAACAACATTCTACAACCCATGTTATTGTCTGAAAGATCACTCACAATGGAAACACAATTATCATCTTTCCTGTTGGCCAAACAGACCCTTATAATTGATTTGAAAGAGAACCAAGACACTAATTCGATATAGTGATTTTGGTATCAAAGTTTGGATCTTCCAGGATTAAAATCAACATGTATGCACATTATCCGTGCATGTATTGTATACATGTTGCATAATGCGCATTATAACAACATTTTAAAATATTGTGAAAACAGCATCGTTCTTACTAATTTAATTTAATGTACCTACATATTTTTCATTGTTAATTGTTTTCTTGTAAATTGCTATGTTACAGTCCTCGTTTTTGTTAATTGGAAAGTTTGGATTAATTTACTTTATATAATTTTAGTTAAATTGAACTAGTTTAAGATAAATTTAATATCATTCCTACGCAATTATAATGGTTGTAATGGAAATAATTACTTTACTAGCTAAAACCCATCAAATTTGACGGTCACTTTATGGACTGCAATGTTTCAAAAATAAACGGAAACATGCTTATTTTTTCTGTACAAATAATATTTGTTTAAATTAGTTCGATTGCGTTTAAATTAGTTCGCTAGTTTAAATTAGTTCGGTACTGTACCTTGCTCATTTGATCTACAATCAAGAATGCCACCAATTGTCCATCTCACTGATCATATAAATAGTCCATCTACTGTCCATTAGTGGGCCACCTGTTGACAGGGGGGGCGCCAGTTTTGCATGCGGCAAACTTGCACAAATGTCACTTTTGACAGCTCCAAATTTGTTGAGGGCAGATTTGCAGGAGGCAACCTTGCAGGCGGCAACCTTCAGTACAGTTTTTAAGTTTTTCTGTTAGGTTAGGTTAGGTTAGGTTTTTCTTTCCCTAAAATCGAAGTGACATTAATTACCGGCATCCTTGTAGTGGATGACTTTTATACACCAAACTAAACTTTAAAAAAGATGTTTTAAGTTTTTCTGTTAGGTTAGGTTAGGTTCTCGAAACGTCAGTTTGACATTTGCAAAACTGCCTTCTGCAAGATTGCCTTCTGCAAAACTGCCGCCTGCAAGAATGCCGTCTGCAAGATTGCCGTCTGCAAATTTGCCTTCTGCAAGTTTGATGGGACCCATTAATTATAGGGAATGTGAATTCAATTGACCGGAGTCAGTGAATTCTAACAATATTGTTTTTCTATGAAGAAAAACAATATTGTTAGAATTCACTGACTCCGGTCAGTGAATTCCATGGCAGCTCCGTTTGTATTTTATTTTATTTTATTTATTTATTATAATTGATATATCACATCCCAGATCCAAAATAACCGTTGTCTAGTGAATTATTGAATAAAATATTTATTATTTGATACAGGGTGGAATTGAATGCGGCGAGCTCCGCTTGTCGCTATCATACCTCCCGACAGCAGAACGGTTAACACTCGTCCTCGTCAAAGGGAGGCGTCTACCGTTGCCATCGTCAAACAGCTTATTCGTCAAAGTATACTTGTTGAGAAACGGTAGGAAAGTTGCAAAAAAGCGATCGTCGATAAAGCGAGAAGAGGACCATCCGACGTTCAACGAGGCGTTCATATTCAGCGTTCCGCCGCATCTGTTATCGTCCGTGGAGATACGAATAACTCCGGTCTACTTCCCTAGCGGCAGCGACGCCCAACAAATCATCAAATGCCACGGCACCGGAAGGATAACCCTCAGCGGCGACTGCATCGGAAAAGCGGGTCACCACTGGAACCAGATGGTGATGTCGCTGCGGAAACCTGTCACCATGTGGCACACTATCCGCAAACCTTCTAAACAGACAAAAGTATAAAATATAAATATTTATCTGCTAGTGAATGTCATTGCTTTCACATACCGTCAAATTGAATACCAGGAATTATTCATTTCTCGGGAGGCTCACCCAAATATAGGGGTAGTTTTTAACGACACGTATCTCCTTTAAAAACTTAACATTTTTATATTTTAATAACAGGATGTTTAAACGCTTGAATGCTAATACCACCGGTCGATGGCTTTTCAGTTGCGACAACTCGCAGGCGGCCGATCTCCGTGTTTATGCAATTATGTGAAAAAAGTCGTCTTTATTGAATAGGCCACCATTATACATTAGTATGCGTGCACTAACACCCCTACAAACAAATTTTCGAGGTCTGAAAACATGCCGTCGTGAGTTTCATTCCCATGGCTAGCTTCCTAAGGGTTAAAGTTGAAATCTAAATAGTTTTTCCTCGGTTCGACAACTGGATTGTTAGGATGCATACGATTTCGCATCAAATAAGCCATAATTTAATGCTCCAGTCTAACCCATTGATGACCATAAGCTTTGCGGTAGAGTATGGAAATTCTTGATACAAAAAACTGTTAGTTTGTCTGGGCTTTTTTCTCGCACTTGGTCTCTTGATTGGGCCGTTGTGCATGACTCATGTTTCTATTTGTGTTTATGTCACTCCAGCCAACCCAGGCTGTCCCAGAAGGTTAGCAGCCTGTTTGGGTTGCTACAGGCCTCCGGGACAGAATGCTGGAGATTGTAGTATTTGTAGTAGTATGTGCTAATGGAATGCAGGAGCGTGGCAGAGCAATGGGCTAAAATAATACAAAAAACTGTTAAAGGGGGGTGAAAATAACATTTATGTCAAGTTTTGTGAAAATTGGTTGAATAGATTTTGCATAACTTGATGGGACAGAAGTGTCCCTGTGGTCTATAATAATGCAGTTACAACTTTTTCCAAAATTTGATTATTTTATTATTTAGCACAGAAGTTATAAGTACTAAAAAACGTACTAAGAGAAGAAAAATACAAATTGAAAAAGTCGCCATAAATATTTAATCAACTATTATTTAATTTTTTACTTTTTAGTCTTATCACAAAACGTGTTACGAAAACGCAGTTTTAGTCTTATCGCAATCTTATCATTCATGATTAGAGTACATCTCAAGACGACTTCAACAAGCCCAAACTCGTTAGGCATTCATTGTTCCGTTATTGAGTCCAATGACTACCTTTCGGCTCCGTCATCAAACCCTGGAAACAATTCATGACTAAAGTTCTCTTATGTAAGATGATTCCAAAAACCCCAAAGACAACTAAAATACGTTAATTCGTTATAGAATTCGAGTGCCACCTTCCGGCTCCATAATCAGACCCTGGAAATCATGCATGACCAGAGTATATCTGAAGCTGATTCCAACAAGCCTAAACACGGCTAAGATGCATTGTTCCGTTATAGAATTCCAGTGTTAATATTTCGGTTCCATCATCAGACCCTGGAAATCATTCATGAACAGAAGGCATCATAAGCCGATTCCAACCACGGCTCGGATACTTTGTTTCGTTATGCAGTTCCTGTGACTACCTTCCGCCTCGATCATCAGATGAGCGCGATGGTACAATATTATTGTACTGTCATCAGAACTACGCACAATTGCCAAGTTTCATGTTGATACGACAATCAGAAGTAGTTGAAATTCGACTTGCAAGATACTTATTGGCCCACTTATTCAAACATTCTAAACTAAAAACTTTAAAAAAATACTAAGTATTAATCATTTTGTTAATTATAGCATACAGTATATTTTTTGACAAAATAAAACCAGCCGATAAAAGGTGACAAAATAACGCCACTAATTTGTATCTGATTGAACAATTCCTAGTATTTTTTGACAGAGCTGTAGATCTACGATTTTCGACAAATCTTTCGCCTAGTTTTTGTTGATCTATTGATACGTTTGTTGATATTGTGATGTTTTAAATATTGAAAGGTCAAACTATATTATTATTAACGTTAGTTTCTACGTGTTTTTTCTGGACCAATGCCTTCTATTCTTCTTCCATTTTGATCTGACTATTTCCATACGATTTTAGAGTTAGCTCGTACGTACGTCTACTATACTAGAACGGTACAAACGCTCGTACCATTAATGTGATTTGTTAGAATAGTTTATTAAGAAAATGTAATTACGCTTACGATAACAATATAAACTGTTATTATAATGAATATAAATTAGATATATTTTAGTATCGCATGAGCAGTGTAATATAAAAGACTATTTACTTAAACTAAATTAAAAATTGTGTTGTGTTTGTATCTTCCATTATAATCGGCGAATCATTACGCTATAGTTGAATAATATTAATTTCTGCGAATTATTTTTCCATATCATTGAAATAACATATCTGCTAGATAATAATTAATGTAATAATTGGTAATGTTTTAGACTGTAATAGACACAATCACTTAACTCTATAAACTGTGCTTGATCTTCCATGAGCCTAAAAGTAGAAGACTTGAATATTTCTCTTTATATTCACATTTATTTAACTAGCTATGGTGAACTGTACATATTTTGTATTATTATTGAATGATTTTGAAAAGAGCTTGGATGCGAAGGAGGGTCCGTTTTCGACTGATCTTCATAAGAGAATTTATATGGATAACTAAAGAAAAAAAACCACTTCAAATTTTCATGTGTATTATTAAATTCTGTTTTGATTGTGATAACATTCAATAAACTTGTTTACAATCAACTTGAACAAAAATACAGCATATTTAAATACCTATTACAAAACTAGCGTTTTATTTTTAAAATCTATACATAAAAAAATACATTACTGGTCGTTGGTCAACATTTCTAAGCAAGTATAAGCAGAACCGAGACGTTCGTTTCAAATTCTCTGTACTGGGAATTTAATGAAGCCCTTACCGTTTAATATTAAATTATGCACAACGTAACAAAATGCAACAGTGCTAAGCACTAATTAATTTTACATTCAAAAGTGAATAATATCAGAAAATTAGATAGTTCTTTGGTTATAATTTTACAATAGTGATGAAATAATATGATTTGGCCCAGACAGACTGCTCTTACGTACGCAACGTATGCAACGCATCATGACATCCCGACCCTTGCATTTGCATGATAACGGATGACTTAGAAACACACTTATCATAGCGTCCCACGCAACGTCTAACTGCGATCGCCCGATCGGTGTGGGAAGGTGGAGAGGATGACAGTACGCTGTCCCACGCGTAAGACCAGTGTGTTTCTAGAGCTTACATTTGCAACACATCAGACGCATATACAATGCTAGCGCATGCGCAGAGAAAAGACATTCGGAAGTATATAAAGAATCACTCCTCATCAATTTATAGTATTCTCCAAACTTTCTTTTCGTCTATTTATCTTATGAATCCAATATCCTCTTTTCTTAACGTTTTTTTTTTGTGATGCGGACATATTCATTTCAAAATAACAAACTGAGTAAATTGTTCCCATACTCACTCTCAGAATCAGAAAACATATAGTACAGTCGTCCTACACAATAAAAGTGCACCTTCCGACAAGTAAATATATTAAATGGAATAAAAAACACAAATGCCGTTACAAAAAGTGAACTACTGTGTTTATGAATTATTTTTTTTTAATGAAATATATGTGGTTTATGTATTTATCCATGTAGATACATCTATATATTTTCGGAATGTACTCAATCAGACCTTTCATTTGACACTAAACACAATATATTTATGTTAATTTATTGACATTTTAAGATTTCGACATTTTGACAACTATTTACTTGATATTTTGACTGTTAAGGTACCCTATGACACTCGGGATGACATAACGATTCTAACAATACCACATACTTCTAATTCGGTTCGAGCGTTTAAAAGTTATAGTGGAATAAAGAAACGGAATACATATATAGATGAATCCTGAACACTCCATTTTTGTTGTGCAATCGGGTAAAAAGTGACAGCAGCTTCAGATGCCATATATACGTTGCATACGTGAGATAAGTTTGCATACCAACATGCGACAAGTCTGTCCTTATCCTTACATCTGTTCTTTGGATACTACGTTGTGCCAGGTCGGCGACAAATGACAATCGTTTCATCACTACTTCACAATCATATTACAACAATACGTAACACTGAGAAAACTGTTAAAATGATTCAAGAATTTAAAATAAAAAACGTACTTAAAACCTACATGTTTAACGCAATAATAATTTTAAACTATACCATCTTTGAGATCGACATTGGCACAGCAGTATCATTTAAAATAAACAAAACAAATAAAAACAACATCACTAATAATTAGAAAATAGGCGAATATAACTAAAACATTCTGCTTATAGCTTTTTAACCCCTCGCGTACCAGACGGCCCGAAACGTCCAGAATTGATATTTACCGTCGAACCCCAGACGGCCCGAAATGGCCAGGCGAGGCCGACCGCTAATTATGTTAGTACAACTTTGACTAATAATTATGAATAATATTTATTGCTTTACATAACGACGTTACAAATATCTAATAGCAAATTTCAATAGGAACATAAAACAGGTCTTTTTTATACGATCGGTGTGACAGTTTCGGAGTAATCGTTTTTTTTTCTGAAACGCCATCTTTTTTTTGAGACTCGCGAATTTCTTACGGGCCGTAAGGCACACATTAAAATTCAAACCGCGGGCCGCGAGGGGTTAAGAGTGCGCTAGGGGCGATATGTCAAAGCTGAAATATTTGGCATAGCATATCGTCCAGATATTGAAATGAAAAGGCAATCACTCGGTGTACACATAATTAGAAAAATAGTATAGAAATCTTTCTTAGAAAGTACCTCCGTTTTAGAATGTAGTTATTGGAAAGACAGTCTTGGAAATTGCAATTAAATTACCATACTTACTAAAGCTATAGTGACTCTACTAATATCTCAATAAATAAGAAGTCAAATGATTTGTCACTCGATTAAATATCCGAAACCAATTTGGCATTTAAAAAAAAATAAACATGCAAATGTATTAAAATAAATGCTATATTATCTTGTATTACTAAGGACAAATCACAGCCTATTTTAATCGATTCGAGGTATTAAAACTTGAATGACTCATTATTGTGTTTTGCACTAGAACTGTTTTGCATGAGCCTATTTTGTCCGAACATTTCTTATGACACGAGAGCACCACGAGTAAACGGTAATCTTCAACACTTAACGCTCGATCGTTTTATCCTTAATGAGCACCATTTCATCAGTCAGCGTTATAACAATTCTATTTTTATTACATTTATTTTATTTTCTTAGTTTCGAAAAAGGCTTCGCTTTGGTTATCCAACGACTGTCGTCATGGAGTTGGCTTTTCCAAAATCGTCCTCCGTTGGCCTGAAAATGGATATAACAATATTTAATGTTAATAAAACTGATTGTAATAGTCGAAAGAAAAAAAAGTGTCGATTGAAAATATAAATTAGTGGGTATTTATGTATTATCGGAACCTTGTTCATTAATCAAAAAAAATATACTAGATATGATCATTTAACCCGTTGGATGCCGACAGTGCCTATATGCATTTTGTGTCGTTTGACAGATCCCCGCGTAACCGTTTCGACCCTCTATCCTTGTCTAATCGCGCATGCGCGTTTATCATTCTTTAACCCTTCAGGCCTCGGCCCCTCAGCCGATTAACAAGTTGCTGTCCCAAAAAAATTTTGTAAAAATTTGTAAAAAAATTGAATTACGACACTGTCTCACCAAAACATTAATTACTGCCAAACCACTGTACCCATAATTAAAATGAAACATATTAACATAATGAAACATAATAAAATAAAACAAATTAAATTAAAATAAAATTAAAACGGGGCAGTCACGCTGAATCGTTTTGTGGCCGATAACGGCCAATCGGGGCCTGAGGGGTTAATGGAGTGTAAAAATTTGGGATTCTTGAATTACGAATAATTTTATCTAAATTTTTAAATTGAAACTAAGCTAAAACAAAAACTTGAGCACCCCTGGGAGACCAAAAATGACAATCGGAGATTGCACGGATCCGCGCGTAACCATTTCAGCCGGCCTCCATATATATTATATAAATATATAATATACATGACTAACAAGATTAATTACTAAGTAACAAGAGGGAATTCGTGAAAAAATGATATTGTTAGTATTTATTTATAAAATCGACCAAAAACTTGATTTTGCGTGCGATGACTGGCTTCTGAGCGGTTAAAAGCCAAATTATTTAAAATCAATAAAAAAAAATGTATTGAAAATCGAATTGAAAATTTGTATCGAAAATTGATTGAAAATTAAAATTGTTTGTATTCTACATACAATCTATGTATTGATTTTTTTTAAATTATTTTTTAAGTTTTTAAGTTAGTTTTTAAGAAAGTTTAAAATAAACTAACAAAAAGAGGGTGTTTTGCGCTCCTTTAAATGCCTACTTATTGAGGCCGAATAAAGATTATTGCAGTTTCGGAATCAGTGTGGTAAATATACAAAGAATAATCAAATTTATTATACTCAAGCATACATTTCAGTATTAATTTGCTTTTTTACAAAATTATCATTTTTAAACGGCGCTTAGTATAAACGCTTGATGATTTTTATTGTAACAAATATACAGGGTGAGTTTTAATTAACCGGCATCCTTGAAGGGGCGAATCAAAACGAGCAGGTAAGCAACTCAAAATATATTTTTTGGCTAAAACAAAAAAAAGTGTTAGTAAAAAAAACTTTTGTTTTTTTAATTATTTATAAATTGGAAGAATTTGACTATTAAATTAAAGTTTGCCAAGCATTGAGCGCGCTGAGCCATCTAGCGGTAGGTAAAATTTCGGTAATAAACAATATTAGTTATATTTTACCTACCACTAGATGGCGCATCACGTTTAACTTTAAAAATACATTTTTTTTTGTTTTTTTCCACGTTTTTTTCCACGTTTTTTTTATTAAAAGATGCTTGATTCACCCCCTTCAAGGATGCCGGTTGATTAAAACTCATTCTGTATATAAAACTACAGTTTTTGGTATTATCAGATTTTATATCTATTCTAGAAGTACTGTAAATTTTTATACTCAAAAATATTTCAAAAATATTTAACTTTTAAACCTATCAAGACCCTGTGATATTTTTTGTAACAAACGTATATAAAACTATAAAGTTTGGTATTATTACATTAAATATATATTCTCGAATTGCCACAATCGAGTTAAGTATACTCAGAAAGTTTTTTTCTGAAAAATGCTCAAATAAAGAAAGAAAAAATATCCCATTTGTTACATATGAGTATGCTCATGTGTTTTCACATACATTATACTAATTTAAAATGTACTATTACAAATCGAGATATAGTTTATTCTTCTAATTACCATTTTCAGATAAAAATCTTCTGAATATACCACAGACATACTAGAATAGACCACGCGATTAGCCTAAGAAATCGATAGAGGAATAGAAAGAGAAAGCTGCATATGGGCCCACTCTTTCCTTGTTTAGTTGCGCATGCACGGAACACTTAAAAATATATACTGAGTGCGACGCTTCGATGCCATAATATGTCTGCTATGTGAGTTTTAGCGTTCGTTGTAGGGAGGGTTTAGTTTGAGATTGAATTTAATTGAGTTTAAGCTTAATTTTTTTTTAGCTGTTTCAATTTAAAATTTTATGTAAAATTATTCGGAATTAAGGAGTTCCCAATTGTTATACTCAATTAACCCCTCCTCTCGCGAAGTAAAAATTCAGCTATCACTTTTGCCCGCGACATTTTCGCACGTAAAATCGAAGCGAGTCGACGACCTTCATACAAACGACCATAACTTGTAAACCACTATACGGATCATTAAAAAAAATACTGTAAAATGATCGCATTGAAATTTGACATATAAAAAAATATAACCTGGAAATTGGGGGAGTCGGCCGTTGGTCCCGCAAGGGATGTTAGGGAGTTACCGGGTTAAACCCTAGGTGGCCAAAAACGCCAACCGGCGGATGCGGTGGTGAACAGATCCGCACAAAGCCATTTTGGACGGCCTCCATATATATTTTCCCTCCGCGATTTGAAGGGGGAGTGAATGGGTGGTAAGGTGAACGCTCACATGTGGCAAGACAGCTGTCCTAAACCTGCCACAGCCGGTTGTTAGTCCGGAATCCACCATTCACCCCCCAGAAGTGTAATAGTAGTATATGATGAACACGACTTCGGTCGGTGAATTCCAAGGCAGCTCCGTTTGTATTTTATTTATTTAAATATATGATATAAGTGATCAACAAGATTAATTATTAGATAACAAGAGATAATTAATAAAAAAATGATATTGTTATTTATATACAAAGGGCTCGATTGCGTTTCTTCGTGAACTAAAATTGGAAATTAGTCCGTGTGAACGTGACGGGCAATACGCTAGAGCGGTGTGAGATGACCGGTTGTCACTTTTTCACATTAAAACTGCCCGCCAAGGTCAAATCTTACACCGCACGAAATATGCTCTAATTTATTCGGACGAGTATAAGTTCGGCAGGTAGTATTTATTGACGATCGTTCCTTTCATATTCTGCCGTCGAAAATGAAAACACAGTAACTTCATTTACTGTGTTTATACAAGTTTGGTTCTTTAAAATCACGAGTTGGAGTACTATAAGGCAATTTTTTCGGTTTGTCTGTCGATGGATAGTTACCGAGATACCTTAGATAAAAACACAGTATTTTTAAAAAAATCTGAATATTTTAAATAAAAAACACAGTATGTATATTTTTTAAAGTTAAAATACAGTAATCTATTATTTACTGTATTTTCATTTACTGTGTTTTCATTTACGATGGCAGTATTCCGCTCTAACGTATTGCTCAGTCTCGTTCGCTTGGACTAATTTTAGTTTACAAAGAAACGCAATCGGGCCCAAAGTGGACCGAAAATGCGCAGCCCCATTTTTGAGCACGAAGGCCGGCTTTCGAAAGGTTATAGAATGACAAATATGCATGCAGCTATCTCTTTCTATTTCACTATCACATTCACTCACAGTCCACCTTCGTACTCCCGCGGTCTATTCTAGTATGCTCTGGAATATACTTGAAACGATTACTGTGATTCTAGAATAGATATGAAATTCATTCATATAGATATATGTAGATATAAAATTTATATAGATATAGCTATAAAATTCATAGATACAAAATACATTCTATAGTCGGGTAAAGTTAAAACATCAACAAAGTAGAATAGGTTCCGATTATACATAAATACCAAATAGTGTGCCATGTATTTCAGTTCAGGTACATACATTTGCCTTTTATTGTTGTTATCCATAATTACAAATAAAATGTTATAAAATATAAATCATGCTCTATGTTGTTGTTAAGTTGTTGTCAGAATAAAATTAATATCTGAAACAGTAAATTAGCAGCTAAAATTAAAAGTATGTTAAAGTCGGTATGAAAGAGTGCGTCTGGAATTTTGTGTTTTTTATATGAAAGAAATATGGGAAATTAAGACGTGCTTACCTGTATATATGGGTTGTGGATGATGGATTGTGGTAGTGTGCGGCTAACGGTGGTCCGCAGTACTGGGGTTTCCGTCTTTGGAGTGCAGCTCGGTTGATAGAGCCAGGCCAAGCGGTGTTCGATGCTGCCCGCCAAGCAACCCTGACAAACAATCACTTTATTACTCGAGGATTTTTTAAATCAAACGACTAAAATACGAAAGTGTCTGGAACTGACCAGTTACATTAAGGTGGGGTTACAAATGTTTGAACAAACTATTGTGACATAGATCGTTGGTGACCTATAGAATCTATAGTAACCTGTAGAAACTAGAATCACCTTAGTAAAAGTCACTTGTTTTTATTAGAATTCGATTTATTGGGATCTTAGTCCCACATACGAGAATATAACACTGATCATTTAGGTTACCATTACTAGAATACAATAAACGTAAAATGCGAGATTACTTCACTAGAATCATTAAAAGTAGAGCAAAAGACGTGCGATCCTCATCCAGGGTCGGCTTACAAAGTATTGGATTTTAAAAGAATTATTGGATTGAAGCACGTGGGGACACGGGAATGTAGGAGGTGACGATCTTCGACGGAGTCGCGTTTCTCTTCGGCTGGCCGATCCCCGTTCTTCCTCTTCCCGGCCTACGCCTTGCTTTCCTACGGGAAACGGCAGGTGTTGTACATGCGACGGGCGGCACTCTCGTACGTGCGATGATGTTCACGTTGGCCGCGGTCGACCGTCTTGCGACACGGTAGGTAGATCGGCGGGAGAATGGTCCAACGGAGAAGATTAATCCGATAGGAGAATCCCGGGTTAATTTATCCAATTACGAGCACCACGGGATTCTCAATTAATATCGACCGCACCAGCTGAATTGCGAATTCGAAAAAGAAGAGCCGGAAACCTGGCCGTCTAATTATACCGCTTCCATACTGATTGCTTACTCGACTCGTTTAGGCTTCCGGTCGCCTAATTTACATTTATTTTATTAATTTGAATAATTGTTACAGTATTTTTATAAAATACTAGATTTAATTTCTAGTTAAGCGGATCTGATTTAATGTGGCTAAGTGTCCGCGTTTTTACATACGGAATTTAATTACCAATGTTAATCAAGATTTTGTGTATTAAAAATTGTATAATACCCAAATAAATTATTGTATTAATTTTCCTATCATCCTGGTTTATAATTTGATCTTTCTTTATTTTTACCGACTTAATTAAAATTATTCTTTTTCCTAAAATCCATTTTCATAACTGAATACAAGATTTACATGTGGCAATCGACTAGCCGACAATGGATTCGGTGTCAAGTGTACGCTTGTAGATACTACGATAGTCGTATGTCGTATATGACCGTCCTAGCTTGCAAAGCTTGTGAATTGCATCAAGATGGCGCTGCATGCATCTTATGCGTGCGTGTATTGTTGTTTAATTAAAGTGCAATGCGAATTTATCGGGGAAAACAGCAATCGTGTCACACTATATACAAAATACATATAAAACTATATATCCAAAATATATACACAAGTAAATATATTAAATTGGATAAAAAAAACAACTGCCATTACGGTTTTTTTATTATTTGTTGAGTGGGGCCTTTCTAAGGTCTTTATGAGACTTGTAACACTGCGACCATTGCTGATCTATTGTGTTCGCCACCTACTATAGTTCTGCGCTAAGCCTCGTGTCATTTAAGAACCGCAGCAGGCTTTTAGAGCCAGGTTGTTTTAACTCCTCAGGTTGGAGGTAGTGACCACCCAAGTGGGTGTATCTTTTACGCATCGGCGGGCCACACTCGCACATGAGGTGCTGGGGAGTTTCCTCTGCCCCTTGGCAGAAGCTGCACATTTTTGTGTCTCTGAGCTTTAGGTTGAACATGTGTTTGTTCAGGCCACAATGCCCCGTGAGCGCCCTCACCAGTATGCGTAGATTGTTCCTATTTAGCGACAAGGCCTCACGGGCCGTCTTACGATCGTAAGCCTTAATTAGCGCTTTGGAAAGATTCAACCCTGGCGTGTTGTTCCAGTGGTTGACGGATTGTTCTAAACATATTTGTTTGAGCATTAGGTTTGCAAGGCTTTTTGGTACGCCACAGCAAGGTTCAGGGCCGTATAACGTTCCCTTTGCTCCCGTCCTAGCAAGTTCGTCGGCTTTCAAAGACCTTACTCGCGTACCCCTTATTGCAGGAATAATATATAAAATCAAAAATAGGAATAATATATAAAATCAAAATACAATTCTAATAACGGTAAAAATCAGTTAAATGTGACAAATGTGCACATTCTTCTTTCTACAAATATGAAAAAATCTGGTTGCTTCGTTTTTTGGTCAGCTTCAGTCAACTCGTTTTCGAGTTGAAGTCTGTGATGATGTCTAGTTTTTAAGTTTGTCATGGCCGAAAACTCGCTCTCGCAAAGGTACGTCATACAAAGTATATGTCAGCAATTCTCTGACCATTTCAATTTGATTTTTTGACTATTTATTAAAATTCCGTTTTCCATCCATAATTATTTCAATTTGATTATTTCACTATTCATTGCAATCCCTATTTATTATTTACCTTTTTCGTATTATTGAAATTAGTTTTATAGAATAGTCAGTTGCCAGAATGATTGGACAACAATTGGAGACTTTTGCATTCCTCCTCCAATGCACTGGAAAGTAATGTTGTATGACTGGACGCCAGAGATGGTAAAATTTTATTTAAATGCCTTTCAGCATACACTTCCAGACCCCAGTAACCTCGCTCGTTGGAGCTATGCCGAGGATAGTTCATGTCCCCTTTGTAGCAACACCCCTTGCACAGCTAGACATATTCTAGCTGGCTGCAAGGTGGCCTTGGATCAAGGACGGTACACTTACCGCCACGACAGTCCTTGCTGTTATTCGCGAGGTACTTGGCCTCTCAGTGGCTCGTGCCAACAAGGGTTCCACAGTATCCTCCAAACCCCCAATACAGTTTGTGCGGGTTGTCTCTAAAGGCAAAAAACATCTCACTGCGAAACCTTTCTCAATAATCGAGAAAGCTTCAGATTGGATTATGGAGGTCGATTCGGTCTCTAAGCAGTATAAATTCCCTGAAAGTCTCGGATGCACAGCCCTGCGTCCTGATATAACTCTTTACTCTCTATCTCGGAAGATGGTTCTTATCGTAGAATTAACTGTTCCATGGGAATCAAATATCCCAAAACACCACGAGTACAAATTAAATAAATACCATGACCTCGCAAAAGCCGTCACCCGGAACGGCTTCACTGTTCACCTTCTCGCGGTGGAAGTAGGCGCTCGTGGCCTGCCAGCTAAATCTTTGTTTCACCTTTTTAAAGATCTTGGTCTCTCCAGGAAAATAATCAACTCCTTTCTAGAAAAATTATCTAAAACCGCAATCTCTGCATCTCAAATTCTATGGCTTCGAAGGGGGAGTGAATGGGTGGTAAGGTGAACGCTCACATGTGGCAAGACAGCTGTCCTAAACCTACCACCGCCGGTCGTTAGTTCGGAATCCACCATTCACCTCCTAGAAGTGTAAAAAAAAAAAACCAAAAAAAATTATATATATATATATGATGGGCCCGATTTTTGGTCGGTGAATTCCATGGCAGCTCCGTTTGTATTTTATTTTTTATTTATTGTGCTGTAAGACATTGCCATGTGGCAATAAGCTCGCCTTTTTTGTATACTTATTAAGTGCAAATAAAGAGTTTATTAATTAATTTTTATGATAGGTATTTTACAAATATAATTTGTAGACTGACAGACGCATCGACATAGTTAGTTAGTTAGTTTTCCTGGGCTATTTCCCGCACTTGGCCTTTTGATTGGGCCGTTGTGCGTGGCTCATGTTTCTATTTACATATGTTACTCCAGCCTGTTTTGGTTGCTACAGGCATCCGGGACAGATGCTGGAGATTGTAGTATTCTTGCCCGTTGCTCTGCCACGCTCCTGCATTCCATGAGCACATGCTGTGGTGTTTCTTCTTCCTCCATGCATCCTCTGCATAGAGGGCTGTCTGTCACACCTATGGTAAACAGGTGTTTGTTTCGCGCATCGACACAAACAGACGCATCGACATATCAATGACCTAGTTTTTAGAGTAATGATTAATTTCTACATACATTGTTTATTGCCTTAAGTCCTAATATTATTAGATACTTTTTTTACTCTTTTAACATATGTAGTTTAAAGTATGCACAAGCTTTTTTTTTGTTGGTACACTTGCCTTATTAGTACGGGCCTAGGCCTAGTTAGGCAGCGTTGATCTAAAGAAGGACTGGGATGAAGTACTCTCTTCTTTGCTACTATTTACAACGGAGCCGCTAATGATAATATGTAATGTACTGTAGTTTTAAAAAATGCGCATTTCTTTAAATAAATAAATAAATAAAATAAAAATTGATTCGCTCATAACAAAAACAGACCATGTGACTTTGATCAAACTTTAGGAAAATCAAAAAAACATCTCAATGTAAAAAAAAAATGTACTATCGTCATGAAATATCAATTATTTTTTAATTATTTCATCTTTTATATATATGATTTTGTACAGTAATATTAAAAATATATTTAGAAATAGATATTATATAGGTTTCATTTGTTTTCCCTAAAGTTTGATCCAAAGTCTCATGGTCTGTTTATGTTTTAAGCGAATCAATTGTTGTTTTTGCAATAGTTTTTACTGATTTTAGTCGAGAGATTGCCACGCATACCCTTGATGCAACTCCGCGTACTTCTGGGGTACGCGAACCACTAATTGGGAAACACTGCACTTATCACCGGTAATTGGGAAACACTGCACTGCACATCAACGGTATGACCTAAGAATAACTATACGTACCTCGGCGCCAGGGAAGCGACTACTGTCACGCCCATTACGAGCCAGGACATCGGGTCGAGCATTGTCATATGTATCACCCAATATGTGGACGGCAAGTGGAAACAGCTGACGCAGACAGAATTGTACACTAGAGTGAAGACGTAGTAACCCCCCAATGACCCGAGAAGAGACATCACGTGAATGATGGTCTGGAATTAAAGAAAAAAATCGAAACGTTAGTCCTGTCTCCCATGTAATACTATATTTAACTAAATGTAATTGTATGTTTAGGAAAATTTTATTGTAGGTATTTATGCAGTAACAAACTCTTATACAAGCCACTCCAGATTTCTCGGCGCCGGAGCCCACATGCTCAGATCACACGTATCGCATTTACTGAACACCAATGCACTGAAATCAAAACAGATAGAAATCCGAATCCTTTAAACTTTCGGAAGCCAGCCTTTGCCCGCAAAAATAATGCTGCATCTTTTTTAGTCGATTTGGTATACAAATACTAACAATACGGTCTTTTTATGAATTCTCTCTTGTTATCTAATAATTACTCTTTTTAGTCATGTATGTTATATACAGTAGAACTCCAATTAACCGAATCAATTGGGACCGGACCCCATTCGGATAATCAATTTTTTGGATATTTATTTATTATTATTATTATTATTATTATTATTTTATTCTGGACAGGCAGCTTTGCTGATACATCCAGATCAGATCTTGTAAAGCTAAACAATATTAACAATATAATGTAAACAATATTAACGTTTTTAGGTACAAATCGATTCTGTTTTTAAATTGATTGACAGAGATTGCACTAATCACTTCAAATAGCTATTTATTCCACATGTCCACCACTCTATTTGGCAAAACGTTCTTAAGAGGATTGGATAAAAATTTTGTACGGTTGAGTTTTTTGTTGTGACCTCGAAGATTTGTGTTGACGTTGAATTTGTAAATATTCTTCAGTGCAGGTACATCGTAATAATGTGTTAGAATTTTATATGTCTCAATCAGGTCCCCTCTTTGGCTTCTTTGTTTGAGTGTAGTAATTCCAAGTAATTTCAAGCAATCTTCATAATTACTATTCTTCAGGCCCACTGGCATTTTGGTTGCCCTTCGCTGAACCCTTTCCAGGATATCTACATCTTTGCAAAAGTAAGGGTTCCAGATCTGATAGCCATACTCAAGAATAGGTCTTACATATGCCTTGTAGATCTTGATAAAAACCTCTATTGACAGATGTTGGAAAGCCTTCCTTATTATATAGAGAGTAGAGTTGGCTCTTTTAGCAATTGAAATTATGTGTTTCTCCCATTTGAGATCATCAGTAATTGTTATTCCAAGATCTTTTTGTTGCTCGACTGCTTCTAGTTGGGCGTTTGCCAGAAAATATTGTTTGTTGGGGTTGCTTTTCCCGATATGAAGCATTACACATTTCTCAACGTTTAAGAGCAACCAATACTCCGTCCACGCTTTGATCTTGTCAAGATCTTTCTGAAGCTGTCCACTGCATAGAATAGGATTGGCGAAGAATTTTGTGTCATCGGCAAAGTAGCTGCTCTGCGATGTGATTTATTTATTTATTTATTAAACCAACAGCTAATTATAATTTAACAAAAAGACGGAGTAAGATAACATAGAGCCAATTAAAGGTTTTCTCGTTTAAGTAATCTTTTAATTAAAGCAATCGATTAAAAATGCATCTAAAATTATTTAACAATTAATGCTAAAGAATTCACTGTTCAGTCGCTGCCTAGCTGAGTTAATACTCGTACAGAATAGATCAAAGTCAAAGCGTTTAACCAAGTCATTGAAATTGTCACTTGTTCGCCACAGAAATGCATTTTGCCTATAGTTGGTACCAGCATGAGGAACATGGAGAGCAGGGTTAAATCTATTGAGTTTGGAAGGAACACGGAGATTAATTTTATTTAGTAAGTCAGGACAGTTAATGTTATTGGAGGTGATTTTCAGCAAAAAGGTTAAGTCCGCGGTTTCACACCGCTTAATCAAGGGGAGGATATGAAATTTCTTGCATAAATTGAAATAGTTAGATGAGCTGTATGGGATTTTCAGACGGAAGCAGAGATATTTCACGAACTTCATTTGAATGCGCTCGATTCTATTTATATATGTATCATAACAAGGGTTCCATACCTGAGATGCATATTTCAAGATGCTTCTGACAAAAGTGCAGTAATGGATCTTGAAAGTTTTAGGACGGTGAAAGCAAGCTGCACTCCTCATAACAAAACCTAAAGCTTTGGAAGCTTCAGAAACAATAGATTGAACGTGATTATCGATGAGAATCATGAATGACACCAAGATCTTTAACCACGCTGCATCTCTGCAAGGTATGAAACTTTAATGAGTATGAGGCTAGAGTTAATAGTTTTTTACGGGTGTAGGTGATAACGGTGCACTTGGATGGATTGAGGTCAATTTTATTAGAGAGACAGTAACTGTCCAATCTTGAAAGGTCCGATGAAGGTCGGAGACATCACCGAGGCATTTAATTATTTTGAAAATCTTCATGTCATCAGCAAAACATAGTAAGTGACTATTTAGAAAACAGCTAGCTATATCATTGATGAAAATTAAGAACAACAGTGGACCAAGTAGTGTGCCCTGAAATACACCGATATTTGGAAAATTTTCCAAAAAAAGGGTCTATATTAATTAATTACTGAATGTATATTGAAAATGGGAGAAAAAAACAATTTTCAAAGAAAAAGATCCAGCCAGGAGATGAACAACCAAGCGTCTCAGTTAAGATCTTAGCTTCTTCATAAAGAATCAGATCCGATAGAACGTTGCTGCAAAAACCACTTGAAAACGGCATCTTCTAAATCTTTGTTTTTTTCTGCCTTCATTGATTTTCTTGAAGAACTTTCATCTTCGTTTTCAAGCACTGACATGAAATTTAAAAGTGTAGATTTGCTTGTTTCGTCTTAAATTTTTGTTCATCCTAATTTCGGATAATTAGCGATTCAGATAGATGGAGTTCGGATAATTGGAGTTTTACTGTATTTATATAATAAAGTATATGGAGCGAATTGAATTGAAATTGAATTGAAATGCGAATCTGTTAACCACCGCATAACTCTGATCGGCCTTTTTGGCGCTATGGCGGTTAAAGGATTTCTATCTCTTGTTGGTTTCAGTGCATTGGTGTTCAATAAATGCAATACGTGTTATCTGAGCATATGGGTGAGGGACCGAGAAACTTGAAGCGGCCAATACATAGAATGTTTATTAAAGTCACCTTACTTTATTCACACTGATTCGGAATCTGTAAAAATCTTTGCTCTATCTCTATAAATAAGCGAGATATAAAAAATAAAATAGAAACGGAGCTGCCATGTAATACACCGACCAGAGTCAGTCGGGCCCATCATAATTCTATTTTTTTACACTTCTGGAGGGTGAGCAGTGGATTCTGGGCTAACGACCGACTGTGGTAGATTTAGGACAGCTGTTTTGCCACATGTGAGCGTTCACCTTACCCCCCATACCCATTCACTCCCCCTTCGAAGCCATAGAATTTGAGATGAACAAATTATTGTTTTAGATATTTTTTCTAGGAAAGAGTTGCTTATTTTTCTGGAAAGACCAAGATCTTTAAAGAGGTGAAACAGATTTTTAGCTGGCAGGCCACGAGCGCTAACTTCCACCGCGTGAAGGCGAACAGTGAAGCCGTTCCGGGTGACGGCATTTGCGAGATCATGGTATTTATTTAATTTGTACTCATGGTCTTTTGAAATATTTGATTCCCATGGAACAGTTAATTCTACAATAAGGACCACCTTCCGAGATAGAGAGTAAAGAGTTATATCTGGACGGAGGGCAGTGCATCCGAGACTTTCAGGGAATTTATACTGCTTAGAGACCGAATCGACCTCCAGAATCCAATCTGAAGCTTTCTTGATTATTGAGAAAGGTTTAGTAGTTGTTTTTTGCCTTTAGAGCCATCCCGCACAAACTGTATTGGGGTTTGGAGGGTAGTGTCAAACCCTTGTTGGCACGAGCCACTGAGAGACTAATTACCTCGCGAATAACAGTGAGGACTTTGTCATGGCGGTAAGTGTTCCGTCCTTGATTCAAGGCCACCTTGCAGCCAGCTAGAATATGTCTAGCTGTGCAAGGTGTATTGCTACAAAGGGGACATGAAATTCTGTGGGACTACACTGCTATTTCATATATCGGAAGATAGATCCTAAATATTGCAGAAGGCAGGGACACTTTTTGTATACTAAATAGGGAATACTATCGGGACGCCGAGTAGAGCCCGACTGGTTCCTCTTTACTTGATTAACCCTTGGAGTAAATGGGTATTTTCATGGATGCATCTGTCTCTTTTGCAGGATTTTCGGCGACATCGACCTTAAAGTACTATAACTACGAAACTACTACACCAATCATAAAAAGAACAACTGCACAATGATTGCATTGAAATTTCGAATATAGAATATTGAAATATCATTTTGTAAAACAATTAGATAATTATGAATAAATGAAACGTCAAAGAACGTCAAAGAAGTGAAAAAAACGCGGAACCAGATCTGGTCGTATCATACTCAACGGATAATTGTTTCAGAACCAGATTTGGTTGTATCGTACTCAACGGGTTAAGAATCTCATCTAGAGATGGAGGTTGAGAGGCATTTTAAAGAAAATTCAAAGACGTACATTTCGGCAAACCTGCCGAAATGTTAGTTTTTTTTTAAACAATTCATAAACACCTATGGCGGTAGTTGGCTGATACTCGTAATGCGCATGTTTTGGCATAGCAACAATTGACGAGTCTGACTCATCATTTCATTTTCTTTTGAAAGCCAGCCTTCGCGTGCAAAAACGGCACTGCATGTTTTCTGGCAATTTTTTATGTAAATACCAACAATATATTTTTTTAAAGAATTATGTTTTATTACCTAATAATTAATCTTGTTAGTAATGTATATTATATATTTATATAACGGAGGCCGGCCGAAATGGCTATGCGTGAATCTGTTAACCACTGCAATCACCGATTGATGTTTTGGCCTCTCAGGGGAGCAACCTTGCCTGGTAGTCGTAGAGGTAGTGAATATTTTCAGGACTTATTTTCCCAGCTTGTGAAAGTTTTTAAATCTGGTATATTATTGATGCTAATCAAGAAATTTTGAGTCTGGCAAGGATTATGTGGCTGGTCTGTGGGCGAGGAGTGCAATCGAATTGTACTTATTTTCCCAGTTATAAATCTTTTCCATTTACTAGAGTCAATCAGTAAATAAATCGGTACCCTAAGGGTTAATATCTACTTGGTGGTAGGTTAGGTTAGTTAAAAAAAAATGGCAGAGTTAGCTAAACTGCATAAATTCCTAATTGTATTCTAATAAATATTCAGTGTCCATACGTGTTAAATGAAAACATCCCAAATTCTACTTTTTGCACAATATTTCCTTTGTTATTAGGAACAGTAATAATAAATAGGTAACAAAAGACAACAACATCATCACTCATTTAATTGTGTGTGCCATTGCATTATTTTCTCAAGTCAATGCTAAAAAAACTTGTTATGTCCTACATACATAAAATGACAGTAGTGCGAATTGCTAAGCCACTCTAACATCTATGTGACAAGTACACTCTGCTAATCTATTCACACGTCACTTACAAGCTTCTTTGTCTGCCTCTGCAAATAATGGAATAAAAACATTACGAGATATAAAAAATGTTTTTGCCAAATTGTCAAATGTTTCAGTATTTTTAGCTCAGTTTTTTTTTTTTTTTAAATTTAATAATCATTTTTTAAAATACAGCTTTGTATAAAATCCAGCCAAGCCTAAGGCTTACCTGCTGGAGATTATGATAGGGTGACTTTCAGTGCAACTTTAGTGGCCATTTTTACCATTTAATAATATATCTGCTGCATTATCTGCTATATTGATAAGGATTAGTCAGCACAGAAAACCACCCCCTTGATAATATTTACATAAAAAATTAACGTACTTAATGCTAATAAAATAGAAACATGAATATTATTCGTATCATTTACACTTGTGTTTCACTTTCACTTATTTTAAAGCTAACTATATTTAATTCTTTTTTTTGTTTTTTTGTACATTTTTTATAGGTTTTTAAATTTAAAGGAATTTTGTTGAATAAATGAGGGATTAGCCAATTCAACCTTCTTTTGCCATAAAGGTTACGAAAAGGAGGGACGAGTAGCCCTTCATTTTGTATCTGTCTAGTGCTGTGTTTATGTTGGACATAATTTCGGAACTCGTCAGTCACGAAATATTGAACTGTCAGTCCATAAATAAATAATGCATTAGCTGGTAATATGTCACAATACTTGAAAAGTCCTATCTGGTCGTTTCTAAATTTGTTTCGAATCTTGTTTGGAACTATTATTTTTAAAATACGATGTTGTAGAGATGTGATGCGGGATTTTAAATTATAAAATATTAAAAAGAAGCGTTTTTGATGTTTTTTTGATTTATTATGAAAGAAACTCATTAGGAGAGAAAGTTTGTGTGGAAGCTACTTAGATATGCTATTTAATGATATAACGTGTGCTAAGTAAAAGTCTTCAGGAACTTAGAATCCAGGGTGAAAGAGTAGCTACGCTAAGTGTTACAATTTTTTTGCTTGCCAGTGTATATAGATCAGTTGTCGTCAAAGTTCTATGTCATTTTTGATGCGTTGATGAAAACGATGATGACAATTTGGTCCGTGTTGGTGGGTGGATTGGACGAGCAGAAAACATCCTTTTTTCTCCGAAATAGCATCATCCAAGAATTTGGTAGTATACTACGATTATGAGTTGTATAAAAGTAAAAAAATATTTGAGTAACACTCGTACTAGGGATGGACATCGAAGGTAAAACATCGATGTTAACATTGATACCGACATCGTAATGCAAACATCGACGGTGGAAAAATATCGTTGCAAATCATTGATATTTTCTTTTATAAAACATCATTTGTTAGTCTCATTTTGCTGACAGTCCCTATATGTTTTCTCGTAACAAAATCAATAAATAATAGAGACGAATACAGCGATACTATGCATATTTCAACAAAGGTGTTAAAAATAAAACAATTAAAAAAAGTAATTAAATCTAAATTAAAAATAGGAAACGGCATTGTCATTTCCAAAACTCGTCAGTAAAAGTGTTAATAAATATTAAATTTGGTAAAATATTATTATTCATATATGGAGTAAGAGATGAAAAATTCATAACGTAGAGATGAAAAATATCAAAGGAGAAACATCGACGGTGCCAAAACATCGATAAGGCACCATCGATGTAAAAAACATCAAACATCAATCTCTAACCATCAATGTTTTCGACGTATTGGACATCGATGTCCAACCTAACCTAACCTTACCTAACATGTACTACTGAATTTGTAGCTACTGGCACTAGTGAACTTGCAACTTTGCAACTTGTTACTTTCAAGAAATGATGCACTGGGATTATTTCAAAATTATGCTGCCAAAACAAGATGAAACCTTAAATTAGTCGTAATTCCAAAGTTAATATTTCGTCAAAAAGAAAAAATCCTCACCCAACTTCTCGTTTCGACGGCAACATGCACCAGCATCACCACCATACAAGATGACATGGTGACCATCCCAAAGAGCCAGATGTCCACGTTGGTGCCCCAGTATGCGTGCAGCGTGGTGAAGAATATCACAATACTAATGTAGAGCGCTTCGAGTATCGCCAGCCAGTAGGAATGCGGTCGATAGGATCGACCCAGTCTTCCGGCTCTATACAGCGCTGGTCTCTCCAGGAGTAGGCTCTCTGGAGCCATGCGATCGTACGCTCCTGAAATTAAAGTCTTGCTAGAGTTTTAGCGTTCTCATGTGGCTTAATGGTTCTATGCGTCTACGACTGCAAGTTACGGCAGCAGGCCGAGTTCACAGCGGCCCTTCCAGATTAAGTTCCCCTTCGAGGAAGCTAGCAGATGGGAGCTGTACCGAGAGTTAAGCCAACCTAAGACAAATACAAGCCCAAGCTGCATTGAACCATTATTTCAATAATGCGGCTACTGTTGTTGATACTGGGCGTTGTAGATTATACCGGTTGATTTTGTATTAACCCTTCAGGCCTCGACCTCTCAGCCGATTAACAAGTTGATGTCCCAAAAAATTTTAGTAAAAATTAGTAAAAAAATTGAATTATGACACTGTCTCACCAAAACATTAATTACTGCCAAACCACTGTACCCATAATTAAAATAAAACATATTAACATAATAAAACATAATAAAATAAACCAAATTAAATTAAAACGGGGCCGTCACGCTGAATCATGTTGTGGCCGATATCGGCCAATTGGGGCTCTAGAGGTTAACCGGCATCCTTAACCCGATAACTCCCCTAACATCCCTTGCGGGACCAACGGCCGACTCCCCCAATTTCCACGTCATAATTTTTTATATGTCAAATTTCAATGCGATCATTTTACAGTATTTTTTTTTATGATCCGTATAGTGGTTTACAAGTTATGGTGGTTTGTATCAAGGTCGTCGACTCACGTCGATTTTACGCGCGAAAATGTCGCCGGCAAAAGTGATAGCTGAATTTTTACTTCGCGAGAGGAGGGGTTAACCCCTCGCGAGAGGGGGTGAATCAGTACGAGCAAGTAAGAAACTTTTGATAAAAAATTGTGGGAAAATATTTATTTTTTTTATTTTTTTTTATTTAGAATTTTTTTTTTTGTGAAAATTAGTATAAAACGCACCGAGTATGATGCACCATCTAGTGGTAGGTAAAATATCGCTAATATCGTTTATTAGCGATATTTTACCTTCCGATAGATGGCGCAACGAGCTCAAACGCTTGTCAAACTTTTATTTAACAGTCAAGTTCTTCAAAATTTTTAGGTACTTAAAAAAAAAACAAAAATCTAAATTTAACAAAAAAAAAATATTTTGTTTTGTTTTCCCAAATTGATTTATGAAATGTTGTTTAGTCGTTCGTACTAATTCATCCCCTTGAAGTATGAGATCATTACTTATTCATTATACATTACATCTCACTGTATAGTAAAAGTATGAGATCATTACTTACCAGGTTACCAGGTAAGTCAGTCTTCAGATCTTACAAACATGGGGGCAACGAGTTTCATAGAGCAGCTATGAATTTAGAGATATCGCCAGCAATAAATTCTAGTGTGAACGCAGTGGATGGCCATGAGAGGACATGGGTAAAAGGAGGTTGTGGAGATAGGACGGTTCATTTTCCTGGATGACACGGAAAAAATAGAGTTAAGGACATTGCGTATAATGTTGCAAATAGTGATGCGGGTAGGTGTTGTGTATCGATATTGACGAAGGTAGATAGGCAGGTAGGTAAGTATTTATCCGATATATACGTAATATCAGCTTTAAAATAAAAGTGAAGCCCTCCAAATGTTTTTGCCTTGGACTCGCCCGCATGGGCACAAAATTTACATCCTATGACCCCAAATTGGTCTATAAGGGCTCTAATATCTCCCTTATAGACCCAAACAATCATTTCAAATTCCTCGGCAGAAAAATCACCCATCAGGGAAAAGACGTCTCGGGCGATCATGTTATAGAGCATTTCAAAAGTTGCCTGGCGAAAATAGATGCCTTGCTAATTTCTGGCCCTCGTAAGGCCTGGATCTATGACAATTATCTAACGTCACATTTGTCATGGCCCTTTCTTATTTACGATTTTACCAAAACCCAACTGTCCCGTCTAGATGCACTGGTGACAGCTAGTTTAAAATCCTGGCTGTCCTTAGCCAAACCAGCTGACCCCTCGACTCTCTTCAGGTCCAAACAAAATTTTAGGCTAGCGCTTAAACTGCCCTCTCTGCTCTACGCCAACTCCAGAATAACCAAAAATTCGATTCTGTGCAATTCCAAAGATCCGGCAATATCGAAGCACGTAATAAGTGGCTGTAGTGATTCAAATGAACTACAAGCCCGCGTAGACTTCCACAAAAGGTTCCTTACTGGAATCAGCCAGAATGGCACTGGTCTGGGGTATGGCAGTACAACCACGAGCGACGTGGACTTGAAGAAGTCTCTTTTGCGGGGAGATTACGACAGCAAGAGTATGGCTCATGCTATTGGCCTTCAATGCCAGAATGACTGGACAACAATTGGTGACTTTTGCATTCCGCCTCCAATGCACTGGAAGGTAATGCTCTATGACTGGACGCCAGAGATGCTGAAATTTTATTTGAATGCCTTTCAGCATACACTTCCAGACCCCAGTAACCTCGCTCGTTGGAGCTTTGCCGAGGATAGTTCTTGTCCCCTCTGTAGCAATACCCCTTGCACAGCTAGACACATTCTAGCTGGCTGCAAGGTGGCCTTAGATCAAGGACGGTACACTTACCGCCATGACAAAGTTCTCGCTGTTATTCGCGAGGTAATTAGTCTCTCAGTGGCTCGTGCCAACAAGGGTTTGACAGTATCCTCCAAACCCCCAATACAGTTTGTGCGGGATGGCTCTAAAGGCAAAAAACATTTAACTACAAAACCTTTCTCAATAATCGAGAAAGCTACAGATTGGACTCTGGAGGTTGATTCGGTCTCTAAGCAGTATAAATTCCCTGAAAGTCTCGGATGCACAGCCCTCCGTCCAGATATAACTCTTTACTCTCTATCTCGGAAGGTGGCTCTTATTGTAGAATTAACTGTTCCATGGGAATCAAATATCCCAAAAGACCACGAGTACAAATTAAATAAATACCATGATCTTGCAAATGCCGTAACCCGGAACGGCTTCACTGTTCACCTTCACGCGGTGGAAGTTGGCGCTCGTGGCCTGCCAGCTAAATCTCTATTTCACCTCTTTAAAGATCTTGGCCTTTCCAGAAAAATAATCAACTCTTTCTTAGAAAAATTATCTAAAACTGCGATTTGCGCATCTCAAATTCTATGGCTTCGAAGGGGGAGTGAATGGGTGGCAAGGTGAACGCTCACATGTGGCAAGACAGCTGTCCTAAACCTACCACAGCCGGTTCGTAAGTCCGGAATCCACTGCTCACCCCCCAGAAGTGTAAAAAATAGTATTATGATGGGCCCGACTCCGGTCGGTGAATTCCATGGCAGCTCCGTTTGTATTTATTTATCGGCATTGTATAAAAAAAAAAAAGTTTTATTAGACCCGACTTTGGTCGGTGAATTCCATGGCAGCTTCGTTAGTATTTTCTTTTTATTTATATAAAATGATTATATACTGAACACCATACTGCCAACGATTTAATGTTGAATACCAAGCAGCTAATAACCTGGCACCCCTCGGAGAGCCAACAGCTTTAGACGGAAGAACTCCACATGACAGGATTGATTAACAGGATCCTCAATTCTAGATGGAACAATCCAGTGAAATCTCCCTCCACACTGCTTTTGGTGTTCCAAAAGCAGTGTGGAGGGCTAAGGACACCACGATCTTTTGTTTCCTAGACACATATTTTATAGGGAAATATTTGAGTTGATTTTCGTTGCTTTTCTGCCAGCAACCTAGCCTTCTGATAAACCTTCTTATTTTCTATGTTCAAAACTTCACACTTTTCCCAAAGGCTCCTAATAAGCAGAGTGGTCTGACTTTTCAAGAGCTTTCATCAACCCTGGGATTAGAAAATCTCTAACTCTTCCTTTTAGTAATTTCATTCTATACCCACATTGCCAGCAATGGCAATGATAATGACACATCATAAACTAATCTATCATTGTGACATTGTTATAGATTACAACAATAAATGTAATATATGAATCATCCAATTTACCTATGACTAACGGTGGGAGTGCAGTAAATGTTAAATTATAAAGCATTAAATGCATCTGATCAATCATCACCGACGCGGAGAACCCACAGTATATTTGGTACCAAAATATTAGGAACACAAAAGTCTGAAACAAAGAGAGTACCATTAGTAAGATTATTACAGTCTGGCCATTAAGAGTAGACATTAATTCGACATGGGGGGAAAATATTTAGCTGTGGCGACACTTACCCTTATGTCAGACGATTTTTTTTCGTCTTGGTTCAGTTTATGAAATTGTGTTCATTTTGTTATAAATTCTCATTATTCATATTCTTTTGCATTAAAAATGAACAAAAGTATTCGAAGCGGAAATAGAGAATTCGTTTTTAGTGTCTCAAAATGTACTTCTAGATACATTTTGAGGTTATGCTTTGATTGACATTTCGTATAGTCTAACCACAAATTGTTGGTACTTACCTGTCTCAATCGTAGTCAAAATTAAAGATTATTTAACGGAGGTGCGACTAGCGTTTTTTGTTATTTTTTCAATCTCACAATAATTTAAACGTCGATGTAACATGGTGGAATCAGTAAAGAAGCAGAAACACTAGTCTGAGTACAACACGCCTCTCAGGAGACGGTACTGAAACATGTCCCTAGATTATTTGGTCTTACTATTCTCACATTACTGAGTAGCAATATAAATATTTTTTCCCCAAAACGTAGGGTCTACTCTTTCTGGCTAGACTACAATTGTTTGATGAGTTAAAAAAAGTGATTACTTACGGCATTTTTGAAGAAGAAATATAGGATCATCCTGGCCAGGCGGTCGTAACACCAATGGCCGTGGACTATAAGTAATCTCTCCAAAAATTTAAACCTAGATAACGCAAAATCAGACGCCATTACAGCCTGCATGCCTTCTTGACCGGAAATGCCTGAAATAAAAAAAAAAAGGTTGTATCACCTCGTAGTTCTTTCGGCAAGTAGCCAAAGACTCTGAAGCCTATATATAATAAAAGCCCTGAAGCAATGAAATATTCAAACCAAAAATTCCACAATGTGATTTCAGCCCAACCAAGCATTTGTGTACCAGACTTCAAGTCTATAAGTCCAATATTTCGAGACTGAAATATGACTAGTGCGCCCCCTGGTGGACCGATTTCAACCACAAGCTTTTCGGCTCTTGCCATGACCAAATGAAGCCCGAATTCCAAATTACAGCTCAATCGGATTAAGCGTTTGGGCGCTATAGTGGAGGAATACACACAGGCAGACAAACAAAGAGACTTCCAACTGGAAATGCTTAAAAAGGATATTTCCATCTTGATCTCAAAAAAAAAACATTCAAAACACTTTCCCTCCTTGGTGGATGGTGGGCCAGAAGAGTAAAATATATCTGAAGTTCGTATTTCAAAAAGTGCTAGGCCTTGCTCGAAAAGGTTCACTAAGATACCCCGTGAACTAAAGAGATGAGAAGTATTAGGAAAGGTTACATTTCTTAAAACTGACATTATATGGCCGGTGTAAGCGTGGCAATATGATAATAAAAAATACTCATAAAAAATACTTCATAATTTCAACAACGGTATTGATAAAGGTGAAATCTTTATCTACAACCAAAACATCTTTGTGGACATTTAAAAAATATATATTACAAGTGGCTTTCCGTAGCACTTTACGTAGTGGTTCGCAGTGGCAAACCTACGAGTTCTCCATCCTAGGAAGCTGATCATCTTCAAACCGTGGTTGACTAATGGAATAACCTTTCAGAGGATAACTGTGTATGGATCTTTCCGATTTAATATTTCATCAAAGTTTAAAAATCTTTCATGATAAATAGTCCCAGTTGGGTGACAGAATCAAATAAGCAAATGGTAAAGGTTTTGCCATTTGGTTCCTGTGATTTTTGTAAGCAAAAACAATGTATTATAGTAAATAATTCTTAAATTTAAAAAAATATATATAAATAAATAAATATATTAGTGAAAAGTAAGATAGTGTAGACCAGGGTTGTTGCGAATATCAGCATCAGCATCAGCGGATTATCAGCATTGGTTTTAATATCAGCATCTGCATCAGCATCTGCATTAATCAATGCTGATTTTATTGTTTGCTGATATTCTGCCCGTGACATGAACTTGAAGGGCGCTTAGCTCTAGCAGTGATCTCTGCCGGCAAGTGCTCCTATCTAGCGAACAATTATTTAGCAGTGCCGGAATCATATATAAGCCTTCCCGTAATCGACTGCAATCTGAAAAGCCTGCTCGGCTATTATTTTTAAAATATAGCTTACCAATAAGTATCCAATACCAATAAGTACCAATAACTTACCAATAAATAATAAAATTTTAAGTTGGGTGGTTAACCACCAATTGTATTTTATGTTATTTGTATGTTAGGTAATAATACTTTACATACCTATTCAATATGTAAGAAGATTGTTTTGATAAATAAAAGTCACAGAAGTATTACAACTGACCTTTTCATTTAAAATACCTATCCCTAATAATATTATCCCTTTTAATTACTATTTCCTTTTTGGATATATTTTATTTAGGTATTTCATTAAAATCAGTATCAGCATCAGCATCAGCTGATATTTATATCGAAAAATCAGCTTCAGCATGAGCATCCGCTGATATTAAAAAAACCTGCATCAGCAACAACCCTGGTTACATCACATGTTATGATTCCTCTGCTCTGCCAGAAAACAATTCAAATTTCCCGCGCACAGTATATATAAATGTCACATCGCTGTAAACACCGAGCGGGCTCGAACACGTTGACCCCCCCCCCCTCCCGACAGTCTTAATTAAATTATTAGCGGAACAACACACTGCGTTTTACTCTTCCAATGCTAGGTTTACTCTAGCACTGCGAAAGATGGTCATCGAATCTCTACAGCGGACCACAGTCGAGGCAAAAAGAATTCTAATCATCTCCTCAGTGGTAGCGGTAAAGAAGTAACAAAGACTTCCAAAAGAGACTCAAACGCTATACTTTAGATATTATGGACATATCAGAAATTTTGTTGCTTGCCCAAAAGTAAAAAATAATTATAAAATATATAATCAGTTATGGCATTGACTTGACACAATACGTAGATTCCTCACCTATGCCAACATCTGCAGTTTGTATCATTGAAACATCGTTAGCGCCATCTCCTATTGCCAATGTTGTAACATGCATCTCCTCCTTTACTATCTGAAAGTCCAAAAAAAATAAATTAGATAAGGATGCAATAAGTGTCTTATAAAATCAAGTGTAGACTTACCCTAACAATATAGGCTTTTTGCAACGGCGTAGCCCTGCAACAAAGCACTGAGGTACACCTTTTCGTAAGAGATAAAAATGGTCCTATCAGTCCCGTCCGTCGATCTAGTATATACGTAAGGGTCTTTCCGTCAACCACGAGGGAGCGGTTTTTCGACATGCCAAATCTACGCACAGGACGCGGGCCGACTAAACCGTCGCCGTTCGCCATTGGTGAACTCTCCGGGGTGTCTAAGCTGTCCAGGTAACACCTGAAAGAGAGTAAAAATTATCGACTGAAACGAGGGGCATTTCTCATCAAGGCGACGGACGATTAATATTGCTTATATCTAATGCTCTTGCGGATGTGGACATTTGAGTTAAACTATCATTTGATGTGATTAGTGGTAGCTCTCTCAATCAATTTAAAGACAGACTCGATTTGTACAAAAAAAAACTTGTTAATATTGCTTATATCTAATGCTCTTGCGGATGTGGACATTTGAGTTAAACTATCATTTGATGTGATTAGTGGTAGCTCTCTCAATCAATTTAAAGACAGACTCGATTTGTACCAAAAAAAACTTGTTAATATTGCTTATATCTAATGCTCTTGCGGATGTGGACATTTGAGTTAAACTATCATTTGATGTGATTAGTGGTAGCTCTCTCAATCAATTTAAAGACAGACTCGATTTGTACCAAAAAAAACTTGTTAATATTGCTTATATCTAATGCTCTTGCGGATGTGGACATTTGAGTTAAACTATCATTTGATGTGATTAGTGGGAGCTCTCTCAATCAATTTAAAGACAGACTCGATTTGTACGAAAAAAAACGTGTTAATATTGCTTATATCTAATACTCTTGTGGATGTGGACATTTGAGTTAAACTATCATTTCATGTGATTAGTGGGAGCTCTCTCAATCAATTTAAAGACAGACTCGATTTGTACAAAAAAAAAACTTGTTAATATTGCTTATATCTAATGCTCTTGCGGATGTGGACATTTGAGTTAAACTATCATTTGATGTGATTAGTGGGAGCTCTCTCAATCAATTTAAAGACAGACTCGATTTGTACCAAAAAAAACGTGTTAATATTGCTTATATCTAATGCTCTTGCGGATGTGGACATTTGAGTTAAACTATCATTTGATGTGATTAGTGGGAGCTCTCTCAATCAATTTAAAGACAGACTCGATTTGTACCAAAAAAAACTTGTTAATATTGCTTATATCTAATACTCTTGTGGATGTGGACATTTGAGTTAAACTATCATTTCATGTGATTAGTGGGAGCTCTCTCAATCAATTTAAAGACAGACTCGATTTGTACCAAAAAAAACTTGTTAATATTGCTTATATCTAATGCTCTTGCGGATGTGGACATTTGAGTTAAACTATCATTTGATGTGATTAGTGGGAGCTCTCTCAATCAATTTAAAGACAGACTCGATTTGTACCAAAAAAAACTTGTTAATATTGCTTATATCTAATGCTCTTGCGGATGTGGACATTTGAGTTAAACTATCATTTGATGTGATTAGTGGGAGCTCTCTCAATCAATTTAAAGACAGACTCGATTTGTACCAAAAAAAACGTGTTAATATTGCTTATATCTAATGCTCTTGCGGATGTGGACATTTGAGTTAAACTATCATTTGATATGATTAGTGGGAGCTCTCTCAATCAATTTAAAGACAGACTCGATTTGTACCAAAAAAAACGTGTTAATATTGCTTATATCTAATGCTCTTGCGGATGTGGTCATTTGAGTTAAACTATCATTTGATGTGTTTAGTGGGAGCTCTCTCAATCAATTTAAAGACAGACTCGATTTGTACAAAAAAAAACGTGTTAATATTGCTTATATCTAATGCTCTTGCGGATGTGGACATTTGAGTTAAACTATCATTTGATGTGATTAGTGGGAGCTCTCTCAATCAATTTAAAGACAGACTCGATTTGTACAAAAAAAAACTTGTTAATATTGCTTATATCTAATGCTCTTGCGGATGTAGACATTTGAGTTAAACTATCATTTGATGTGATTAGTGGTAGCTCTCTCAATCAATTTAAAGACAGACTCGATTTGTACCAAAAAAACCTTGTTAATATTGCTTATATCTAATGCTCTTGCGGATGTGGACATTTGAGTTAAACTATCATTTGATGTGATTAGTGGGAGCTCTCTCAATCAATTTAAAGCAGACTCGATTTGTACCAAAAAAAAACTTGTTAATATTGCTTATATCTAATACTCTTGCGGATGTGGACATTTGAGTTAAACTATCATTTGATATGATTAGTGGGAGCTCTCTCAATCAATTTAAAGACAGACTCGATTTGTACCAAAAAAAACTTGTTAATATTGCTTATATCTAATGCTCTTGCGGATGTGGACATTTGAGTTAAAATATCATTTGATGTGATTAGTGGGAGCTCTCTCAATCAATTTAAAGACATACTCGATTTGTACCAAAAAAAAACTTGTTAATATTGCTTATATCTAATGCTCTTGCGGATGTAGACATTTGAGTTAAACTATCATTTGATGTGATTAGTGGGAGCTCTCTCAATCAATTTAAAGACAGACTCGATTTGTACCAAAAAAAACTTGTTAATATTGCTTATATCTAATGCTCTTGCGGATGTAGACATTTGAGTTAAACTACCATTTGATGTGATTAGTGGGAGCTCTCTCAATCAATTTAAAGACAGACTCGATTTGTACCAAAAAAAACGTGTTAATATTGCTTATATCTAATGCTCTTGCGGATGTGGACATTTGAGTTAAACTATCATTTGATGTGATTAATGGGAGCTCTCTCAATCAATTTAAAGACAGACTCGATTTGTACCAAAAAAAACTTGTTAATATTGCGTATATCTAATGCTCTTGCGGATGTGGACATTTGGGTTAAACTACCATTTTATGTGATTAGTGGGAGCTCTCTCAATCAATATAAAGACAGACTCGATTTGTACCTAAAAAACTTGTTAATATGGCTTATAGTCAGCTTTACAAGATTTGATCTGGACGCATCAGCAAAGCTGGCTGTCTATAATAAATTATAATAATAATATACCATTTCATCAACATGTATCTAATATATTTTTGTAAATGTTAATTTTTAATTATTTAATTTTATTTTCGTTGTTTTCCGTTTTGTAAAATGTGTAAGGTGTAATTATATGATTCTTTTTGGTCATATATAGGTGTTCGGGATGGTAACGTATTTTTTTTTCCAGCGGTGATTTTGTACGCGGGATGGTCAGGTATTTTTTTTAAACGGTGATTCTATATATTAAACTATTTTTCCAACATGGTCAAACTCTGTCATCATAATTTATTAAGTCAAAACCAATCAACAAAAAACATATTAACTGCGGATTGATTTCTTTAATTCTTGATTTATAAGGTTTTGAAATGTATTTTGGACAAAAATACATGTTAGTTTTTATTTTGGAATATCCATCAAACTACGATATAATAATTTTTAATCAATTGATCGAATTGTGGCAATAAAAAATCATAAATGAGAAAAACTTAAAAACTTTTTTTCATTCTGTTTACTTTACAGTAAATTTTACAGTAAAAGTAATGTCTAAAATATGGTGACAACGTTACATTGAAATACTTCATTGCATTATATGATAGTTTCTATACAATTAATTAGAACTTTAATTTACTGTATTCGTTTAGTGAACATAACACAACCATTTCATATTAGCGAAAATTAAGCAGAGCGTAATTACCATTACAGCTACATCCCCAGTGATTAAAAACTTATTCATAAATAATTAATCCAAGGCAACGTGAGCTGTAATGGTGAATATTCGCTGAAAATAACGCGGTAGTTGTAGTCGGAGAGCCAGTGACAAAAAAAGTGCAAGTGTTTTAGAAAAGCTGATACTTTCAGATAAGACAGTATTTTGGCCATAGAATACCAGGATAAAGTCAGCAGACTGGAAAGGTGTAATTTTAATTAGTATCCCCGAAGTGTTTTGGAAAAGCTGAAAATTCAGCAGTAGACAGAGGATGCAATAAAGAATTCGAAAAAAAGGTCAGACTGCTTCATAATCGAACGCGTGGCGTTAGCAACTCCAAACGCCATTGCGACAATTATATTGCGCGGCACAGTTGACCGATGCGCCATAGACCGATGCGTAACATGTATACGCGTGTAATCTGATTTCCTATCAGATTTAGCATTAAAATGGTCGAATCTAGTAGTTTTTTTTATAAATGAAAAAGGTGCCGATACTACATAAATCCCCGTTCGGGAATGCAAATCGTCACAATTAATCGGGTGCTCGACGCTGATTCCACTCACTTGATGGTCGATTCGGCTTGGTCCTTGTTCCTCGCCATCAGGTAGAGCAGTTCGTCCCGCGGGCGGAAGAGGCGCGCCGAGTAGGCGACGTTGACGGCCGTCTCGGGCTTGTCGCCGGTCAGCACCCACAGCACGATGCCGGCCTCGATGAGCGCGGCCACGGCGCGCGGCACGCCCTCCTGCAGCCGGTCCTCGATGCCCGTCGCGCCCAGCAGCGACAGCTCGCTCTCCAGGCGCGCCGTCGACTCGCGCAGCCGCCGCTCGCGCTCCGCCTGCCCCGGCACGAGCTCCGCGCGCGCGCGCTCCTCGCTCCACTCGCGCCACTGCCGCGCCGACAGCGAGCGGCGCGCCACCACGAGCGTGCGCAGTCCGCGCCGCGCGTACGCGTCCAGCACGCGCTGACAGCGCGCCGCCTGCGCCGACGCCGCGCCCGCCGCCAGCGCCTCGAGCATCGTCGAGTCCGCGCCCTTCGCGAACACCGTCGCGCCGCCCGGGTCCGGCTCGCCCGCGCCGCGCACCACGATCGACATGCGCTTGCGCGCCGCGTCGAACGGCAGCACGCGCAGCACGCCGAGCGTCATCGCGCGCTCGCGGAACGACAGCTCGATCTCGGCGGGCGAGCGGCGGCGCAGCGCCACGCCGTACGCGAGCGCCGCGTCCACGAGCGCGAGCTCGTCCGGGCTCTCGGCCTCGAAGCGCGGCGGCGGCGGCTTGGCGGCGCCGTTCGCGCCGTTCGCGCCGTTCGCGCCGTTCGCGTCGGGCGCCGCCGCGACGCGCTCGCGCCCGACGAACGGCAGCGCGCGCATCACGCTGTACTTGGAGCGCTCGGGCAGCGGCGACTCCTCGACGTCGAGCGCGCGCAGCGACGCCGGCGGCGGCGACGGCGTCGTCGACCGCGACTCGGCGAGCCGCGCGTATTTCTCCGAGCCGGAGCGGCCGCCCGACTGGATCCCGTTCGAGACCGCTCCGTTGGCCGGGGCGGCGTTCGGGAGACCGCTCGAGTCCATGTTGTCCTCGTGCGGCTGGTAGCTGACGACGACCGTGTTGCAGACGGCGAGCGCGAGAAGGAAGTCTCGCACGAGCTGCGGTCGGCTGCCCTCGAGCGCGATCGGCGCCGACGCCTCTTCGAGCATCTGAGGGTTCGGAGCGACCGTCGACCGAGGCGTCGCGTCGTCTAAAAAATCGGGCGCCGCCGCCGGTCCGTGCTCGTAGTCCACGTCGGCGACCGCGCAACGCCGAAAAACCATCTTGTTCTCGGTGAGCGTTCCCGTTTTATCGCTAAAAATATACTGCACTTGCCCCAACTCCTCGGTTATATTCATGGCGCGGCACTGAATTCTCTTATCGGTCAGGGGGTCGTACAGGTCGACGCTGTTGTGAATGTGGTACACTTGCAAAATTTTGGAGATTTCGATGGTGACGTAGAGGGAGAGCGGAATCATCACTTGCAGAATTATAACGAAGGTCCAGAAGCTCAGTAGTCCCTCGTAAGACGGAGAGAAGGAGAACGGGATGAACGGTGGGAGGCTTTCTCCGTCTCTGATGAAGTTCTCCAGCCAGAGTTTGCAGCCGACCGCGCCGATGCAGCACATGAGCAGCAGCAGCAGCACGCACCAGATGACGTCCGTGTTCATCTGGCGTTCGACCGCCGATCTTTTGTAGCGCGGGCCGCCGTTGTTGAGCATCGCCTTCGTTTCGTGTCCTGCGATAAAATAAACATTGAACATGCCCACTGTTCGATAGAAATCTTGTGTTAAAAAGCGTGGATAAATCTTACCGGCGTACACGACGATTCCCTCGACGTAGTCCGTATTCTTGACGAGGCATTCGCGCAGCAGCAGGTGGTCCGTGGATAAAGCGACGCGGCGTCCGCTGGGATGGACGAGGGCGCCGTGAAATCGGTAGATCTTCGTCGACGGCCTGTCCACCTCCACGATGCTGACGAATTTTCCAGCCGTAAAAACAGTATGCTAAAAGCGAATTAAAAACGTACACTTAAGCATCGGTCACAGGAAGCGAATACTCGCTGCGAATGCAATCACAGCGAGCAAACGGTGTGATAGGCTACTCGCTGCGATTTGATTCTTTCGCGGCGATTTTCATCGCCGTGAGTAGAATTGAACGTGTTCAATTATTATCGCCGCGAGCGCGCTACTCGCTACGAATTCAGTTGGTGCACCGCCCTCGACCGGACGCCACGTCTCGGCTCGCTCGCGCCAACGCGAAGTTTTAACGTGGATGACTCAATCGCAAAAAGATGCTCTAAAATGGGGGAAATTTCGACATCATTCGTCTCTTGGTGTGTAAAGAAAGTACGAAGAATTGTGGGATACTAATAACAGTAATTATATGCGCAAAAAACGCGCGAGAATATGATTTGTTAAAGCTGTATAACGAACGTATTCATTTAGGATTCTTAATACCAGCCGAAGATCATTTAAAGAGGAAAAAAATATAAAAACTTATATACGTATATATACTTATTTTTTTTTTTGTGAGTTGTAATCTTAGCCAGCATTTGTTCTGATAAGTCCGCTTATGCCAAATGAATAAACCGTTTATTTAGACGAACGCGACGTGATCCGATAGACGATATTTCTGTGCTTGGAGCAACAACCGTGTACAAATTCGCGCGAAACGAGCGAATCGCATTCGCTACGTGACAGGCAGCGAGTACTCGCTGCGAGTTGTACTCGCAGCGAATACTCGCGGCGAGCGAATTCGCTACGTGTGACCGAAACTTTAGAGTGGGTGGCATCGGAAATCGGTCACCAAATCAAGGAGAAAAGGGTGCCGGAATGACGACAAAATATTGATCGCTAATGGGCATACCAAAGTTTGAATGAACGAATCATGATTCACAATTGTAGTGACATGGCTAATATTCATTCGAAATTCCGACAATGAACAATTGTAGGCGCACAGAACGCATAAAATTATTGATAGTCAATATTTGTAAGAGGTCATTATCCACTAACTGAAAAGCCCAAGGTTCCCTCGACAAGAGCCTGCAATTATAATGACATAACAGATGTGTAGCAGAGAAGATTATTTATAGATTTTGGAAACACCACAAATCGTTCAAGTAAGTATGCACTGCACAGAAGGCAACATCAAAACAAGATAAGAGAAAAACAAGAAAATCTTTTGAAAATTAAAATATTTTTCTTATTTCATTTTATTTACGATGAACAAGCCACTATTTACAATAAATATGGTACTATAAACATAGAATACCAATACTAGTAAAGTATTCATACTAAATATCTAAATACAGTGTCAATTTAAAAAAAAATTAAATAATAAAAAGTAACAAAAAAAATACAAAATAATTGTATCTACTGTTTATTCTTGAAAAAAAAAAGAAATATTACAAACTATAATACCTATAACCATTAGATAATAAAGGGGATAAAATTGCTCAATGCCGTACTACGTTTTAGCAGCTAGGACTCTTAATACGAAACGCAACGTGTATTATAGCACTCATATTATGTAGTTCCAAACATTGATTAATGTTCTTTTATGTTCAATATGGCGGCGTTCGTGTTATGGCAGTATGGCGATAACACGAACGCCACCATATTGAATATGCCGATGAGGAATCCTATTACGAAATAAAATAATAATATAATCAAAACGAACATTAAAATCGTAGCTATTAGTATTTTAATATATTTGCATAAAGATGTCAATTTTTAATTTGGTATACAGCTTTCAATACGTAATAATTACGCACTTTATTATTAAGATACACTAATAGGTGGCATTCTATCGCTTCGTGTTATTTCTGTAATGTAATCAGTCTATAAAGAAATGCGATAGATAGCACTAATAATCCAATGTTATTATTGTTATCATCGGTTAAATTATTGGGTTTTTATAATCAATCACTCCTCTATAAAAAAAAAACATTCATTATTGTTAGATGGCCGAATAAGTTGCTATTAGTTTCGCCGACATGTGTTGGAAATATGTTTTTGTGTTTAGAATATTTTAATCCACAAGGATTGCATTGCTTAAATAAATTGAAAACAATCACACCAAAACCGATTAGGCGAATTCAGCGATCTGACATAAGCGTTTGCTATATCTATACAAATAGTTTAAAGAGGTAATGTGCGTAAGTTTGTAATTTTGTATGTAGGGGGTAATCTCCAAAACTACTTATCTGATTTGAAAAATTATTTTACTAATAAAAAGCTACATTTTTGAGTAATGCTATAGGCTATATTTTATTGTGATAAATAATCGTTTTCAATACGAAATCACGATATTTGTAAATCAAGACGGAGAAAATGAGCTGGTGATGTGTGCGCCCTCTCTTAGAATTCGCGTGTACCACTACGCCGAATTCCGTTGAGAGCTTAGCACACGCCACACTAGACGGCGCTACAAGCTGCGCCCCTTGTAAGCAATAAAAGCAACTGTCAGAAGTTTCACACATGTATAAAACAACGCCTTCCACGGAAGCGAAGCCGCAGGATTTTTTTTCTTGGATCGCAGCTACATTATTGGAAGGAGATCGAACGGCATACTCTGCTTTAAAATTGCCCCTAATGTTACCAAAGTATGGAATCCAATATGCAACATTTCAAGGAAAAGCAAGATGGCCGAAGTATTATGTAAATAAAAATAATAGTATGGTACGAAAGCACTACGGCACAGAAGCATTAAATAGAACTCTACAGGACGTAAAAAACAACAATAAGTTGATGAGTGGTTTAATAGTATTACTATAGTTGGAGAAATTCGTTAAACTTTACCAGTCAAACTTAACTTTAAACTTTGCCAAAAGGAACGCGCGCTGATGAAATTAAAGGATGCCTTAAAAGATGTCATTTACGGCCCTTTGTAAAAATCATAAATTTAACTGAAAACATGAGAGTGCATCTGAGACGGGATGTCTTAAATTATTGCACTACTTATATATGGTAGCGTTTAAAAGAGCAAATAAACGCCAAATTTTAAACATAACAGTATTATAATAGCAGAATTTTAGTTTTAATTTTTCAAATTACGAAGGCATATTGCTGGATTGACAATAAAATAATTTTATCTTGATAATTCTACATAGACTTCGCATTTCTATTTCAATGTATTATTCTCTCTAACTATTGAATCATATAAGTACTTTTTGATTATTTGTATGTAGGTAATATTGAATATAATATTACAACCATGACAACTATCATGATAGCTATGCTTAATTGAATTTAATAATTGAATTTTTACATTTAATTTTGTGACGCATCTAAGCGTAGGAATACCTATCTACTGGAGTAGTTTGTGCTATCGTATTGTATTGTATTTTTTTTTAAATTTATTTATTTAGGTAAAAACAGTCATATACATTTGTGTGAAAATAATACACAATACAAATAGACCTATATTTCCATTAATTACAACAAAACATCATAAATAGTAGGAAAGGGAAAATGACAATCAAAATTACACTAATAACTTATTAATTAATTACAACCAAACCAGCTAATGCACCAAAAAACAGTTTGTTTGCAGCAAAAAACAAAAAGTTTTACTTAAAAACAAATTAAACTATAAGCTAATGCATCAACAAATCGCCTATTTTTTCGTAAAACTAACCAACGTGTCGGAAAATATGTCGAGGTCATTCGAAGCTTGAGAGGGATACCGAGGAAGAGAAGAGAGAGACCGAAGAATTGAAAAAAAAAAATTGCCCAAAAGGGGTGCAGAATTAATATGGTTATTTAAAATTTTATATAGGAAGATATTGTCGAATAAGGCACGTCCTGCATAAGAAAAGTGTACTTTGTATTTTGTTGCTCTCTCTGCATAATCCGTAGACATGTTACCTGTCCGAAAGTCCAATGACTTTAAGAATCTCTTTTGCACCCTCTCAATCCTATCTAAATGAACAGCATATTGGGGATTCCAAACTACGCTTCCGAATTCTAGCACGCTACGAACGTATGCATTGTAGAGTACTTTGAAAGTTTTGCCTCTGGTTTACCTATGCGCAGAATCATTCCAAGCTGTTTGAAAGCCTTAGCTACAACTTTATCAATATGAAGGTTAAAGTGCAGCTTGGAATCCAAAGTAATGCCCAGATCTGGGGTGCGATGGAGGTCTACCTCCCCGTGTGCACGTTTTATCTCACTCTGGCCCAGACTATTCCTAAAAGTCTAGGATGGGAAAGTAGTGAGTGGGCGTGCCGGTGCACCCTGGAAACTCCGGTCAGCTACAACAGGGAGAGATCTCTGAAGTTGATGACTTGGAGGCCAAAAGACCTCCACCCCAAGCTAAGGTGTTACCCGTACCGTGCCGACGGCTGCGTGGCTGAGGGAGAGCTCAGTCTCTAACGGTGGCTTTCCGAAACCGGGGCGAATCGGGAAGTAGAAATGCCCTTTGACCGATAACAGGCTCTGTCGGTTTTTGACGACCCTTTCCTGACTACTCGTGGGAACAAATATGGACTCAAAAGAAAATAAAAATTCCCCTCTAAATTTCGACCAGGACGGTACCGTCCGGGAAGGAAACAGTTCGGAGCCATGGAGCACGACTCAAACCGACTCTTTGCCCGAAAAAATCTCAGCTGTCGCAGGGACAAGCAAAGGTGCAGACAGAATAGGAAACGACTCTGCTATGCCCAAAGAAAAGGACCAAGACACTGAGACACACGAGAAGCACAGGACAAAGTTGTCCGGTGCTGCTCGAAAACGTTTCAGGATGCTGAGGGCAGCAAACGTGAGTGCTAGAGAAGCCTCGGTAGCATGCCTCAGGCCCTGGAAAGATATTAAGAGCCTGACCCATCAGAGCACTCCCATATCTGATGACCAAAGGGCGTCCAAACGCACACGGTCGGAGGAGGAGTCGCCAAGGGAAAACTCAAAAAAGGCTCCTAAGATATACCCAGAAGAAGGCATCAAGCCAAACTTCAGGGAGGTGGTGGGTTCTTCACGTGTGGGAATAAAAAATGAAAGCCCGATGGAAGAAAACCAAATGCATTTGGTGCACCGCTCGCTACTGACCCTGATTAAAAACATCACTGTCAGAGGCTCGGGCCCAAAATTTCTGGGTTTCACTCACAGGCCTGGCTGGGTCCTGATCACATGTGAAAATCAGAAGAGCCAGGATTGGCTTGTGGGAGTAATCCCAAACCTCAAACCATGGCCCGAGGCAAAGCTGTCTATCATGACGGAAAGCGAAATGCCCAAGCCACTAGTTTGCACAACGTTCTTCCCCAGCAGCGAGGCGGCGAACATAAAGGACGCCCTAAGTCTGCTGACAAACCAGAACGAAGGCTTATCTCCAGAATACTGGAAAATACTCAACAGCAGGGAGGAAAAGAATGGACACCACGTGACCTTCTCAATTGACGAGCCCTCTTTGGAAACCCTTCGGAAAACCGACTACAGGGCCACCCTTGGTTTTGGAAAGATTTCTTTGAAAATCAGGGGTGAGCCCACGAATCCCCCAGGAAACAGGGCTATCCCGTCCTACTCCAACAAAGGCAGACAAACGCCTGCTCCCACACAGCGAAAGAAAGAGCCGGCAAATCGGCCTTCTCCTGCTGACGAGAGTACAGGAGCGCCTAAAAAGGGGGAAAAACCCGGGAATGAGCAAGGCACATCCCAATCCAAACATGGACGGTCTCGTCCTCCATTGGAGAGGGAAAAGCCTGCGACAGAGCCCACAACCCCTATGGATCACTGATGGCGAACATAGGCAACTCTACGAGGATTCTCCAGATCAACCTCCACCACGCCATTGCCGCCAGCGCAGTGACGGAGTGTTGCTTCACCAAAGGAGAAATCGACATCGCCCTCGTACAAGAACCCTGGGTAAATAACTTAACTATCCAGGGCTTAAACGCTGCGGGTAGAATCCTCTCGTACCCGGGAGGGAAAAAACCCAGAGCATGCATAGTGTTCAAGAAAAACATTAACTTCCTGCCTGTTACAGAGCTATGTACTAATGACCTGTCAGCAGCGTATATAAATCTCAAAGGATGGAATGGATCCAGAGTCATCTTATGCTCAGCCTATCTATCTGGAGAGAAACAAAATCCAACCGAAGAGCTGGCAAACCTGGTGGAGTACGCCCGTACCCAAAAGGCTGAGTTACTGGTTGGATGTGATGCAAACGCACACCACACCGCGTGGGGGAGCTCAGACATCAACAATAGAGGTGAGTTACTTAATGATTTTATCACAACCAACTGCCTATGCCTATTAAACAAAGGCTGCATGCCGACCTTTGTGACAAGTGCAAGACAGGAAGTTTTAGACATTACTTTTGCCTCTAAAAATCTAGCCAGACACATAAAAAACTGGCATGTCAGGGATGACACTTCTATGTCTGATCACAGAGAAATAACCTTTAAACTACTAAACACCGTAGACTGTCAAACCACAACTTTCAGGAATCCTAAAGCCACCGACTGGGACGCTTACCGTACCACACTAAGGCTTAACCTTGAAACAATACAAAAAAATATAAAAACACGCGAGAGTCTAGAATTGGCCGTGGCGGATACCACAAAAGGCATTATAAACGCCTATGAGGAAAGCTGCCCACTCAAGACAAAGACCTCCAAAAGAAAAGTTCCATGGTGGAACCCGAAGTTGGACAAACTACGGAAGGAAACCCGGAAACTATTTAATAAGGCTAAACAAACTCTCAACTGGGAGGAATACAAAAAAGCCTTAACCGAGTACAACAAAGAAATTAGGAGAGCCAAAAGAGCAACATGGAAAAGCTTCTGCGAGGACATAGTGGAAACGCCTCAAGGAGCCAGAGTACATAGACTGCTCGCAAAGGACAAACCTAACCAAATTGGTCTTCTGAAAAAACCAAACGGAACCTTTACAACAAATGAAAAGGAAACTTTGGAGGAACTAATATCGACCCACTTCCCAGGTGCTGTGACAACTAGCAACGCCGCCACTGCTCCATACAGACCTCGAAACGAGGACTGGAGTAGGGCTGCTAGAATCATAAGGCCCGATCAAGTTAAATGGGCCGTAAAATCCTTTAAACCTTACAAATCATGCGGGGACGACGGAATCATGCCCGTGCTTTTGCAACAGGGTATCGACATTCTAACCCCGTATCTGGTTAAAATCTTCAGAGCAAGCTATGCCTGGGGACATATACCAGAAGAATGGACCAAGGTCAAAGTGCTATTCATACCCAAGGCTGGCAGGAAGGACTACGCACTGTCAAAGTCCTTCAGGCCAATTAGCCTAACATCCTTTCTACTGAAAGCGATGGAAAAGATACTGGATAGCTATATCAGGGAAAAAATCCTAACGGTCAACCCTATCAGCTGTAACCAACACGCCTACCGCAGAGGCAAATCCACGGAAACCGCTCTGCTCTACCTAGTAGACAGAGTGGAAAAGGCGTTGGAAGACAAACAAATCGCAGTATGCGCATTTTTAGACATTGAGGGCGCCTTCGACAAAACCCCAATTAAATCACTGGTGAAGGGGCTAGAGTCAAAACAAGTTGACAACACCACAACCAGATGGGTGAAAGCGATGCTCTCAAACCGCACGGCCAAGGTAGCTCTTCACGGAACAAACCTTGAAGTCACCACTACAAGAGGCTGCCCGCAGGGAGGCGTACTCTCGCCCCTACTATGGACTCTTGCAATAGATCAACTCCTGCATAGGATGGCAGAGGCCAGGATAGACACACAGGGCTATGCTGATGACCTAGTAGTCATTGTCCGGGGCTTCTGCCAAAACACGATCTCACACATAATGCAAAAAGCGTTAACAATCGTTAGCAATTGGTGCAGAGAGAACGAATTATCGGTCAACGCCGATAAGACCGTCCTCGTGCCATTTACCAACAAACGTCAACTAGGTGGACTAAAAATGCCAATCTTAAACCACAGGCAGATTCCTTTCTCCAAGGAAGTAAAGTATCTGGGAGTCACGCTCGACCAAAGACTCACCTGGAACAGCCACCTAGATAAAACAATTCAAAAAGCTAAAAGTGCTTTGGGTATAAGCAGAAGACTGGCGGGGAAAAACTGGGGCCTTAACCCCAAGATCTCCCACTGGCTATACACTGCCATTGTGAGGCCGATAATCTCGTACGCCTCGGTGGTATGGTGCAACAAAGCCAACCAGAAAACTGTGATTACCAAACTAAACAATATCCAAAGGACGGCGTGCCTCATGACAACTGGCGCAATGTCCTCCACTCCTGGAGCAGCTCTAGATGCACTGCTGAACTTACCGCCCCTACACATTCATTTGCAACAGGTGGCGAAAGCCAGCATGTACAGGCTATCTGCCCGAGAGAAGGTAAACTGGATCTCACAAGCACTAAGATCAGTTCTTGACTCAGTCAGTGAAAATCCAACCCTCAACATGGTATCAGACACCATGCTCCCACTCCTAAACTTTGGAAAACTTTTTACAGTGGAACTGCCGCCCAGAGACGACTGGCTAAAAAGCCAACTGCAATGGGAGGCCGGTAGCCTTAAATGGTATACTGATGGGTCCAAATCGGGACTTGATGTAGGCTGTGGTATATATGGAGAGCGACCAAACTTCGAAAGAAGTGTAAACTTGGGAAAATACGCCTCCATATTCCAAGCGGAGGTTTACGCCATTATTGAATGTGCGGATATCAACCTCCAAAAGGACTACGCCAACCACCGTATCTATATCCACTCGGATAGCAAAGCAGCTCTTATGGCACTAGCCTCGAATACCATTAATTCAAAGCTAGTACAAAACTGCATATCACTACTGAATTCCCTGGGCGAAAAGAACAGGGTAATACTGAGATGGGTTCCCGGCCATGCAGGAATCGAGGGAAATGAAAAAGCCGACGAACTTGCTAGGACGGGAGCAAAGGGAACGTTATACGGCCCTGAACCTTGCTGTGGCGTACCAAAAAGCCTTGCAAACCTAATGCTCAAACAAATGTGTTTAGAACAATCCGTCAACCACTGGAACAACACGCCAGGGTTGAATCATTCCAAAGCGCTTATTAAGCCTTACGACCGTAAGACGGCCCGTGAGGCCCTATCGCTAAATAGGAACAATCTACGCATACTGGTAAGGGCGCTCACGGGGCATTGTGGCCTGAACAAACACATGTTCAACCTCAAGCTCAAAGACACAAAAATGTGCAGGTTCTGCCAAGGGGCAGAGGAAACTCCCCAGCACCTCATGTGCGAGTGTGGCCCGCTGATGCGTAAAAGATACAACCACCTGGGTGGTCACTACCTCCAACCTGAGGAGGTAAAACAATCTGGCGCCAAAAGCCTATTGCGGTTCTTGAATGACACGGGGCTTAGCGCAGAACTATAGTAGGTGGCGAGCACAATAGATCAGCAATGGTCGCAGTGTTACAAGGCTCATAAAGACCTTAGAAAAGCCCCACTCAAAAAATAAAATAAAAAAATAATGCCCAGATCATGAATATTGGTTACTCGGGTCAAGTTTTTACCGGCGATATTGTAGTTGTACCAATGTACATGATTGGATGATGTTTTCTGGTGAATGTTATAACATTGCATTTATTTGTATTTAAAATTAATTGATTCTCATTACAGTATTGTTCAAATAATAATAAATCTTTCTGTAAGTCTACACAATCTTCGGGACATAATTTTATATATTTTTGTATCATCTGCGTAAAGCAAGTGGTGTGATTTCTTAAAACAGAGTCCAATATCGTTTAAGTATAAAGTAAAATGAAAAGGGCCAAGATGACATCCCTGGGGAATTCCCGAGGGTATTTTTAAGAAAGAAGAGCGGTAACCTTTAATGGCGACTGCTTGACTGCGATTTTTATGTAGGACTTGCTTGATCCATCTAAGCAGATCACCGTGTATATCGAAGCTTAAAAGCCTTCGTATTAAAATGGAATGACTAATTTTGTCAAAAGCCTTGGAAAAATCGGTATACACGGCATCAACCTGCTGTCCAGAATCAAGGGCATTCAACATAAAATCCGTGTATTCGAGAAGATTTGTATTCACGCTTCTGCCTCTAAAGAATCCATGTTGTTCAGTTGATATAAGATGCTGCATTTGATTGGTTAATGACGTAGTAATTATTTGTGTATTGTATTATTATTGTGCAGTATTATTTGTGTATTGTATTGTATTGTTATTATTATGTATTATGTGTGTAGTGTACTGTATTAAAGAGTCAGAAGCGCAAACTCTGTGCCATTTCCCGCTACTACTGACCTTATCTTATCTACGGGTCCTCGTATACGTTGTTATCTAGTAATGTATCACTATGGCTACAATCGTACGTGTTAACTTCGAAGAAAAATGACGTGCTGCGTCGGTGGCGGACTGGGTCGGTCGCCGGCGGAATTCATGAGGCCGAAGCATTGACGCAAATTCGACCCTGATAACGAACCTGATAATGGAATATTGGTTTTTTTTTTGTAAAAAAAGACGTGTTTAGATTGGAAAGATTAAGCTTGAAAAGGTATGGAATCATTACTTGTTGTAATTGAGAGCTGCTTCCATGTTATTTCTGCGTGAACTGCGAAGGAATAAGAACACATATACAGTGGTCTGATACAATGGTATAGATAGAGTGCTATCCTGACTATAACATAAGGAAAGACCATGACTTGAGAAAGAGACGAACATGTCCTTAAGATAGGAGGGATAAAGGAATTGTTGATGTAGTAATTATAGACCATGGAGAGTACCTATGCACATGTCTGTGCTCCCAAATACGAAGCCACTGGATTATTATGGAACGAGGAAACATGATCAAATTTACCGAGACCAAATATCTAGGGTAGAATCAGGTTATTGTCAATGAAGGGCTTCACTTGGCGAGGACGTAAAGAAAGAGAAAGTACCGGGGTCCCGTCTCCCCTATACCACCTGGCATAGTCTGAGCAAACTAAGGTTGATTGTGGCAAGATGCCAAGACAATCTCGTTCGCTAGGCCTACACAGAGAACCCAGTATGCAATTGTGGAACTCTGCAGGATAAAGACCACTTCCGATCCTGCCCACAACTGATAACCTGATCACACAAAAAAAACCTAGAAGAGGCAAACAACAAGGCCATCCAGGCCGCATATTTATGGAGAGACGTGTCCTACCTAACCTGGCCCAGACACGTGAACGAACGATTGATCAGGTTATTTCGTGATATTAAGAGAGTAATTTCGTGACACCTAGTTATATCGCTATAACTTATCGGCTACTCCGTGATATTGAAATTTTGTTAGACAAGACTGACTTTGACTTAAGTTAGACCTAAAATTCGATATGTATCAAATAAACAAATACGTATAATTAAAACTACTAATATTTGGCAGACGTAGGACAGAATATGTAATTCCTTAACTAAAAAATGACATGTCTAACGAAATAAAACAATCACTATTACGTGACAAAACATACAATCGAATTAAATAATCATTTTATATAAAAAATATAAATAAAAAACTAAAAACAAAACATGTAAATAAGGAGCAACCTGTATGTACATAAGAAGACCAGCAATAATGATGGTAAACTAGTCCTATTTACGGACGGATGCTCATCGTACAGCGGCGACTGCTTATAATTAATTGGTATTTACTTTGTCATGGATACATGCGTATTCACTGCTTTAATACGACTACGAATAGTATTGCCGGTAGAATTAAAATGTTTTTAATTTGGTTGGGTATTTTTAAAATTAATTAGAAATCTATTGACTGTAAACTTATTATGTATTCTAAGTGTAGAGGTTTTTTATATCATAGACAAACCAGATCTGAACTCAGGACTCAGGACGCTGGCCTGCGGGCCAGTCTCCCCTAGGAGTCAACCTTCGGGTGCTCCTATGCGGTTTGCGCACCGTGAGGCGTCAGCCAATCGATTGTGCACTTCGACTAACAGCCGGGTGATTCTGGAAACAATAATGTTTCCTATAGAGCGGGGGTGGTTGTTGACCTCATGGCAACTGCTCTTGAAACGACCATTCGGCCACCCGATCCCGGGTGATTAGCCGGGCAAAGGATGCCGTGGTCTGCGATAGATTCGGTTGACACCGTTTCACCGCTACGTAAGGGAGAGGACCGCGCAAGCGACCTCGAAATTGTAACCAGTCGGGAGATCAGAGTAATCTGGTTGCAACTGGTAGTAAGGGTGCGTGTCGACCCGCTGGGTAACATACCTGGCTATCTCGCGGATAAGGATCAACTCCTTATACGGGCTTGTGGCGGAGCTTGACGGTGGACTGTTTTTGTCCTAAGTCTTCTGCGCTCACTCACGGGAGATAGAACGATGAATATCGTTAAAACTTTCTGAGGTGACGGGTTCGTCCGTTGTAGTTAACAGCTCTAGTTGTCTGTCGATATGGGTTGCGAATGGTTTCGTGTTGCATCCTTTGCCGCCGTATGCGCCTGTTTTCGCTCAGCTTTTGTCTCCACGTTAGTCCTCATTTCTTCCTCGGTTGGTTTCTCCTTGGGTCAGTTGAGCGGTGTCGAGTACAACGCTCGAACCCGTCACCCCAGGCTGGTATAACGATATGTGATCGTTCTTTCAGCCGCGGGATGAGCGTAGAAGACTTTAGGACGGTATAAACCTACCGCCTAGCAATTCGACGACCCCTTCAGAGGCCAACGCCTTACGGCGAGGCACCGTGAAAGGTAACCAGCAGGCAGCCTCGCACCCTGATTACCAGTTTTGTAAGGATATCTCCGTCTGGAATTGACCATCAGGATACCTCCAACCTCCCGACTGGTAACGAGTCCGAAGTCACTTGCGCGACCTCTACCTGCCGTATTTTCAGCGGTGATTCAGTTTGAATCTAACGCGGACCAAAGGTATCTTTTTACCGGCTCTGAAGTCAGGATCAGGTAGCCTAATGGTCATTTCAAGAGTTGTTGACGACAGGTAAACATCCACCCCCGATGCTTAGGAGACAGTACATTTTCATAGTCTCCACAATCCCTCCCAATTAGTCAGATTGCACAACCGAATGACGTCGCCGAACGGTGCTCAAACCGTCCCGTAGCGAAAGAAAGCAATCCCACCAGGAGAAACCGATCCACCAGCCGTGAGACTTCAGGTCTCACGCGAGGTAGCTTCTTCATCTTCTACACAAGGAGGCTTCTGAATAGAGGTAGAATCGTGAATTGGGCCGATCCGAGATCAAAATGGATCTTATGGCCCAAGCTATACGACACCATTCGCTACCTCTACCTCTCCTTGGGTCAGCCCAGACCGAGATTATCTCCAAGACTTTCCCGGCAATTAGACACCCCCCCCCCCCCCCCCCCCCCGCGCCAACCCAACTTCCCCCGCGCGTCAATTAGTAGTATATTTGTAGTATTTTTCGAGGTATTAAAATGGCATTTTTCCAAAAATTATGTACTATTTTCTTAAATATGGCGGACTTATCAATATTATTTGCGTCGCTTGTATATGAGATATTCCAAGAAAAATATCCACAACGTGATTTCGGTCCAACACGGTATCCATGTACCGAATTTCAAGTCACTAACTGCAATATTTCGAGATTGAAGTATGACTAGCGCGCCCTCTGGTGGACCAATTCTAACCACAACTTCTCAACTCTTGCCATGATAATAATAATAATAATAATTAAACGCTTTATTTGCTTTAACAAAAAGGCGAGCTTATTGCCTAAAAGCAATATCTTACAGCTAACCTTAACCTAGTGGACATGTTATGCGGTAAAAATAAACTAATAAATTTAATTTTAAACATTTAAATTCAGCAGGAAAACAAAACAATAAATTTAAGAAAAAACAAACAATAAACCTATAATGACGCAGGGGACGCAATAGGGAGGGAAAAAATAGGGAAAAATAAGGAAAAGTTTATGGGCGTGGGTTCAAGTGTTCTTTGAGCCTGCGTTTGAAGCAAAACAAACTAGGTGCTATCCTTATACGCGTGGGTAAAGCATTCCAAAGACGGGCTCCACGTACAGAGAAGGAGTGCGAGAAGAAATCATGATCAAATGATGCCTGCATGCCAAATTTCAGCTCAATCGTATGAAGCGTCTAGTAGGCGATATCGTGGAAAATACACACACATACACACACACAGACAGACTTTAGTCTGTATGTGTATGTCTCAGTCATGACTTCAGTCTGGATCTTAATCGTCTCGGGGAGGATGCGGGAGGGGTGGGGGGTGGGTGGGGGTGGGGGGGGGGGGGGGGGGTCAAAGTGTACGTTATACGTCATCAACTCGAAAAATAAAAATATGCGCGTTCACAATTTCGTTCCCTCTGCCAGGAAAGTAACACTTGTTTAGAACTATGAGTGCTATCTACACGTTGCGTTTCGTACTTATAGCATTGATCAATCTAAAACCCTATATAATCAATGGCATAATCCAGCACAGGCAACAGAAACCTTTGAATAAAGTTCGAATAGCCGGTAGTATTTCATGCAATCTCAGAGGCTATAAAAACCGAAGAAGATTCGTCTACTGGTTTCGTTGAAGCTTTCGTTATATTAAGAGCTATATATTAACTTGGTCCTCGAGTTTCACTTAGAGAAAAATTCAAAGAGATAAATATTCTTACTGTTGCATCACAATATATATATACGAAAATCTGTTGTATGTCCACAAGAATATTGACAAGTTTAAAAAAAAAAGCGACACTCATAATGTTAATACTAGACATAAGCATAACCTTGTTGTACGTGCTACTCGTCTCCACAAAATAAGCAATTCTTTTTTGGGACAATGTATACGCTTCTATGATAAACTTCCTCATACTATTAGAGAACTATCTGTAAATAGGTTTAAAGCTACCATCAAAGCAAAATTGTATAAAAAAGCATACTATACAATATCTGATTATGTAAATGACAAAACGGCTTGGGAGTAAGGCTTGGACGCATCATAAGAACATAAATTAAAAATAATATTTAATTGTGTCTATATGAATAAAGAACATTTTGATTTTGATTTTGATTTTGTTGATCAATCCGCGTTTGGGTAACATATTTTAAACATAGTCGAAAGACCTGTGAAGATTTATAGGGTTGTGATAAATATAATTTTAAACTATAAACCGACCTTGTCCTGGAATCCGGGCGCGACCTGGCGCTGTTTGAGGTTCGACTCGCCGTCGAGGTTGCAGGTGTCCAGGTATGCGACCCCGGATGGATCCGAGGATCGGAGCAGCACAATGTCCGCTGGAACATGCTCGTTGTTGGAGAGGTGCACGAGGTCTCCCACCCGAAGCTCTTTCCATTTCACGCGGGTGTACCGATCCACAGACCTGGAACAAAAAGAAAGCCAATCTTAGCCCTATAGAAGATGTGTCGTTCAAGATCTAAAACGTTACTGATCATTCAGAACACAAATTACGTTATAAATAGAATAACAAGTAAATATATCAAAATGAATAAAAAACACGGCTGCCGTTACAAAAACTGACATACCTACTGTATTTATAATTATTTTTATCACGGTTTTTTTTTATGAAATATTTGAGGTTTATGTAGTTTATGTGGTTTATCTAGATAGTTTTATTTATTTATTTATATTTAAGTGGTTGCCAATACGCCAAAGAAGAAATGTTCATATACTGGCTCTCCTATATTGTACTCACCCAACTAACACCATCCTATCTCCAGGAGCTTTTTGAACCACTAAGTTCCCACGGTCTCGTACTTCGGTCAGCCTCTGACAGTTTAATAAAAATTCCGAGTCATAATAGTGATTTCTATTCCTATTCTTTCTGTGTCCATGGTGCAAGACTCTGGAACGATCTCCCAGCAAATATACGAAACTCGCCTTCTTTACCATCGTTTAAGACTCACCTTAAGGATTACTACCTTTCTAAGAAGTAACCAGTTCTTCCCTTTCTCTCCTGTTCCTCCCCCAATTTCCTCTCCTCGGGCACTATTAGTCTTAAATTCTTCCACTTGTCTGTATGTTATGTAATAATCTTTATTTTCATAATGCGCGCATGCACCACTATGTTTAGGTTAGCTGTAAGACATTTCCATGTGGCAATAAGCTCGCCTTTTTTGTATACTTTTTAAGTGCAAATAAAGAGTTTATTATTATTTATATTTGTGGTTTATGTGGTTTATCTAGATAGTTTTATTTATTTATTTATCCATAACATATAACATATAATTTATTAACTACTAACTATTGATTAAAACTAGTAGTGGAGTAGAAATAAGTTAAGTGCTTAATTTATTCCTACTCCACTGCTAAGTTAAGTGCTTAACTTATCATTAATTTAAAAATAAAGGTACAGGCAAATATGGATAATTAGGCTTAGGCCTGTGTCGAGGCAGCAGTCTAGTAATGTTTGTCTAATAGCAGCCGTGTCTTGAAAAAATATATAGTATAGATAATATAATAGTAATATACAGTGTTCACAGCGATAGAATTGAACGAGTCCAAAAGAAATTCACACGTATGCTGTCGAACAAATGTGGCATCAGAAATACTCTGAAAGGTTATGTTAAGCGACTTTCTCACTTCAACCTAATAGAATTAAAAACACGTAGGACTATAACTAATATAACGTGTCTCCATAAGCTTTTGCACAATCGACTAGACAGCTCTCAAACATTTTCGGTTGTCACTTGCCATAACAACATCGGGTCGAATAGACCTCTTACCAGAATGTGTCGCGTCTTTGATAAACCGTGTAAAAAGGATTAGATATATTTTATGATTCCATTAATTTAATAACAGACTCAATCATACCTAGCCTATCTCCTACTTCTTATGATTTCACTAACTGCCATCCTAATATGATTACTGTATTATAACATACTATTGTATTATATCATATTATGTATATTAAATATTATTATCCAATTACTCATACTTCTATTTTGCTCTATCCAAATAACCTTATTAACAACTTATTTAATTATTACTTTTCTTACCCTTATATTATTATTAGTTTTATTATATTTTTTTCTGCTATCAACGTGTTCATGTTATTTCTGTTAATTTGTAATGCAAGCATTGCAAACTGTTCATAGGATAGTAAATTTGTTTGGTTTGTTTATGTTTTTAAAATACTAGTATTATATATTTACTATCTGTAAGTTTGTTATAAAATAATTTTTTTTAAAAAATGAAGAGTAATATTAGATTTATATATATATATATATATATATATAAAAAATATCTATTAATATCATATTATTAATAGATATTTTTAACTTAATGATAATTATAACGTAAATATATAGGTATTATAGATGTGATATTAATAATGAAATAGCATTATACTAATGTATTACTGCATATATAGATATATTATATCTAATAAATTAATAAATTTATTTAAAGCAAATACCAAAAATAACAGTAGCAATAATAATAATATTAATAATAATAATAAATACATAAGGGGTGACATGTCAAAAAAATAAGTCATGATAGATACATATATATTTTCAGAATGTACCTACTATTCATTTGACACTAAACACGATATATTTATGTTAATTTATTGATATTTGTAGATTTGGACATTTAGACTACTATTCACTTGATACTTAGATAGTTAAGGTACCCTATGACACTCGGGATGACATAACGATTCTAACAATACCACATTTTTCTAAATGAGTTAGAGCGTTCAGAAGTTATGGTGGAATAGTATATGGTGGAATACTTCTAAATCAGTTAGAGCGTTTAGAAGTTATGGTGGAATAAAGAAAGGGAAAACATACATTGATGAACCCTGAACACAACACTCTTTTATGTTGGCAGTCGTGTAAAAACGGCAGTCGTGTAAAAACGCAGAACTATAGTAGGTGGCGAACGCAATAGATCAGCAATAGTCGCAGTGTTACAAGGCTCATAAAGACCGTAGAAAAGCCGCAAACAAAAATTTAAAAAAACTACTATACAAGCTACTGTAAGTAAAATGAATTAAAATTTCTGTATTATATTTAGAATAGTTGGTAAATTTATTGTTTTATTGAAATTGCATTACTTGTGTAAATAAAATAAATAAACGGTGTGACCTGAATTGGAAAACGCTACGACAGAGGATGCTGCGCCACGCATAAACGCAACGTTGTTTCTAAAGGGGATATTTTATGAGCTGTAAAAATGAATGAAGCATAAACGTATTTTGGATGACGTCCAAGTCTCAGCTGTCCGCGTTTGATGGAGGAACGAAATGGTTTCTTGGGATAATGCTCAATCCTCTAAAAGGGCTGAAAATTTACTGCATTAAAATCCAATCAAATTTATTTTAAGTACCATATTTACTCGCATAGATTGTTTTCTTCCTTTATCTACAACTAGCTGACCCGTGCCCACTTCGTTGGGCGGTAAAACTTTTTACTTGTGATGAAATTATGAGTGTGGTTCGGTTAGTACTGAGTGCTATGATTTATTTCCTGACTGCCAAAAGATGGGTTATATTTTTACTGCATATGTATGTCTGTATTTGCATGCCAATTTGAATATATTACCGTTATTTGTGAGTGTCTTCTTGTGAGTGTCTTATTTGTGAGTGTCTTATCTCTTTAACCATTTATGCAGTATAAGGGAAATTATATGCAGTAAAAGGGAAGTCTTTTATTTTAAACACTTGAGACGATAAATTTACTTATTCTGATAAGAATTTCAAATTGTTGATATGACCAATAAACATGACCTAACGATTTAAATTATTTTTTAAATATAAAATACTACTTTTTGTTACTTAACTATAAATATTAGACATATGTTATCCCTGACTTTTTTGTAGGCATTATCAAGCTCTACAACTTTTCTCTAGAACTTAATCATATATCTCTCATCGTTAAGGCAGCGTTAGTTAGAAACGTTTTCGTTCGACCGTTTTTTCTCCGACTTACTTTGCAAATTCGATTACTACGAAAAAGTCTTGTCATTTTTCGGATTAATATATAGCCTATGACACTCACAAATAACATGGCTTTCTATTGGTAAAAGAATTCAAAATCGGTTCAGTAGATCCAGAGATTACTTCCTACAACCTCACAAACTTTACCTCTTTTTAATATTAGTATAGATAACATTTTTACATACATTTAAATAGACCAGTAAACTACTACAAATAAACTTTATAACCAAAACATCAAATAGAGAAACATTAATGAATATAATGTAGTTTATTATTTTTTGTTCTAATTGCATACATATTTTTTCTCTAGATTTTATTTTTAAAAACTCATTTGTCAGACTGACCCCTTTGTTAGATTTAAACATTATTTGAAAATTTAAATCAAATGCATCAGTTTGCGCATCAACAAAGTAAAACTCAGCACAGCCAGATACAGACAGATCTTCTAGGTCTAGTTGGTTGTGCGATTACGCCTCATTTCGGATATGCTAGCATAATGACATGCATAGAGCTATGTTTTGCCCTATACCTACTAATGTTTGTTTTTAACGATTTTGCATGTATTACAGTATACATGTCCTTGACTTTCTTTTTTTGTACATTACTTTAAAAAAAAAAAGTATACTGAGTAATAATTATAATATTAGAAGAATTACAATAATACGTTTATTATATTATCGTTAATTTTAATTTTTTACAAATTTTAGGACATTTATTTATTTTTGATGTTATGATTATATGAATTATTATATCTCTGATCTAATGTCTCATAATCGCATAAACAGCTATCATTAACAGTTTGCTATAATGAATTAAACATCAGTACAAAACAAATAATTATGTTTATAATTTCAATGTAATATGCAAATTTATTAATTTATTAAACATTGTAATATACATATTAAATATTGTAGGCGTGTTGATTTGTTTGTAAACGTGATGATATGTGAAACGGAGATGTTTCTTTTTATTATGTGTCACTTTTATTTTCATTAGAGAAAGATGCGATCTAGTAACAACGATCGAAGAAGAAGTACAAAAACGTCGACTACGATGGTTCGGCCATGTTTGCCGAATGAACGACAACCGCTTGTCACGTAAACTTCTTTGGCGATACCGTCCGACAGAATGGAGAATTCAGCGATCGGCACCGAAGAAAACCTGGCTAAATAAGATCAAAGACGACCTTAAAAATCAACGATTGTCGGCTAGGGATGCTCGAGACGTGGCAAAAAATCGTCAAGAATGGAAGCGAATCGTGAATGGAGTACGAGATCCAGCGGCACCGACAGCAGCGTATTGGCTGCGAGGGCGACCCCCTCCCCAATCGCCGGCTACGGAATAAATAAATAAATAATGTGTTTCACTTAGTCTCGTCGCTCGCTTCCTAAAGGTGTCATTCCTGTCTCCCGCGTCAGCGCTTTGCGCTAAGTTTGACAGTTTGTTTGTTTGACAGTTAGAGTAGCTCCAAGGTGTGCAAAATAAGTGGCCTCTCGTCTTCTTTTAGGTGCAAGTACAGATACAGTTCTTAATTTATACCATTATGTAATTAGTCGCCGATTTGTAAAAAGCTTTGATCTAGCACCGGACGCTCACAAGACTGTCGTTTGAGTTGCAAAAATAAATTGCGGACGATAAATTTATTTTAAACGGAATTAAGAATATGTCAAATCAATATCCGGAGCAAAGAAACCACTCTGATTTCTGACTTTAGCGGTTATGATAAGAGCCTAAAAATCATAAAGCCATTATGGCTCGTTTCAATCAATATTTCATAGAGTAATACTCATAAAATATAGAAGATTATCAATTAACACTATAGTTTCATGAAACTTTAGACCAGAGGCACCCAAACTTTTTTGTCTCGTAGACCACTTGCTGTTTTCCGTAGATCCCCTGCCCGCAAAATATTCAATTATCGACAATTGTAAAAACTGAAAAACATATACAATTTTTAGTTGCTCATTTCTAAGCATCCATGACATTAAAGTACGAAGCATTTGAGAAAGCCGCACATAACTGCACATGTAGCACTATATCGCTTGCTCATTCATGTGACGCGTCCATCCTACTACTACTACTACTACTCTATAACATCATCATCATAACCTACGGATGTTCATTGAAGCGCATATTTTCCATATCTCACTCGCACCTCCCCTCTTTAGTCATGTGCGCTGGCCTCCTCAATCGACTAGTGATGCAATTTGAATTGAGTGTTGATTTCCTTCCGTGATACTTGTGACGCGTGCGTTTGTTTATTGCCTTTATCATAAGTTTATAATACTACGCTGCACACAGAATCTATTTTTGAAGTAATACGACATCCACGACCTACATAGACCGTTTATGATGACCTACATAGATTGGGTCCGCTATCGTGAACCCCCATTTACATCTCGTGCACCTCGACTTTTTTCTCGCTGTCATGGACCCCCTGCAATTCGAAAACGACTCCTGGGAGTCCATATAGACCACTTTGGGAATCAATGCTTTAGACCATAATTTAAATGTTGTGATAATTTGTAAGTATATATGTTGCCTTTTATGTTTATAGTATATAGTTTACCTTTGAGTTTAGCTAGTTTACCTTTATTTGTAAGTACATATATAGTTTAGGTACCTTTTATGTTGTTTAAGCGATGTGTTGCTGTGGCGCTTACACATATATTCCCTCCTTTTCGGATATTGGCAAACGTCATCTTACCAACAAAGAGATTCCAATAGCAAATAACAATACGAGCAAGTTTTTTGCGTAATGACCTCGTACTGTAAGCTATTAGTTCAATGTCGGGACATCTATTTAAGGCGTGGCGTTTTTATAATAATCTACGTTTTCGGTACCATCGACTATGAAAAATATCGAGGTCATGGCGTCAAAACGATGCGTTTTCTGTGGGCTGTGGCGCGATCGTGCGCGTCTCTATTATTATGCGCTTTGTATAGCATACAATTATTTGATTATTTTAAATTATCACAATAAAGTCTTTTTTCCATATCTTTTTTCCACTTTATTAAAACACCAACCAGCATACATTTTTAGACCCCAGTAACCTCGCTCGTTGGAGCTATTCAGAGGGTAATTCATGTCTCCTTTGTAGCAATACCCCTTGCACAGCTAGACATATTCTAAGCTGCAAGGCGGCCTCAGATCAAAGGCGGTACGCTTACCGTCATGACAAAGTCCTTGCTGTTAATCGCAAGGTAATTAACCTCTCAGTGGCTCGTGCAAACAAGGGTCTGTCGGTACCCCCTTGCTCTAATGGCAAAAAACATTCCACCACAAAAATCTTTCTCAATATTTGAGAAAGCTTCCGATTGGATTTTTGGGGTCGATTCAGTCTCTAAGCAGTATCAATTCCCTGACAGTCTCGGATGCACAGTCATCCGTCCAGATATAACTTTTTACTCTTTATCTCGGAAGATGGCTCTTATTGTAGAATTAACTGTACCATGGTAATCAAGTATTTAAAAAGAACACGACTACAAAAAATAAATAAATACCACGATCTCGCAAATGCTGTCTTCAGGAACGGCTTCACTGTTCAACTTAACGCGGTGCAAGTTGTCGATCGTAGCGTACTAATTAAGTCTCTGTTTCGTCTCTTTAAAGATCTTGGTCTCTCAAAAACAATAATCAACTCTTTCCTAGTATAATTATATAAAACTGTTATTTCCACATCTCAAATTCTATGGCTTGGAAGGGAGAGTGAATGGGTAGTAACGGTGGTGAACGCTCACATATGGCAATACAGCCGTCCTAAAACTACCACAGCCGGTCTTTGGTCCGAAGTCCACCTTAGATAGGGTTATTAAAAATAAAATAACATGAACTTGAACTTTGTTCAGGATAACTATCTTCGAGTTCGGTCACATGATTGTTTACGCAAATAAATTTATTTGTGAAGCCGTTTTCGCAAACTAACCTCAACCAGGAGTCTGCTCGCACGCGATTTACGGGCATATAAATGCGTGTTGTTCGATAGCTTCATATTTGCATATTTTTGTTGCAAGCCCGCATCTCTTCATGGTGTAGGCAGTGCGTTGCTTGATAATTTCTGAGTACGGTATATACTGTTTATGATAATAGATGCATAACATATCTTCACATGTTTACTGTCAATGAATGTTTTAATGCAATTATTATTAATATAGGTACCTATGATATTGAATATTAATATCAAATTGAATACGAGCAAGTGTGTTAAATTTCCATAACTAGTAATTAAACACGCACAACGTTGTGTCCATTAGGACACCGAGATATTTATATATGTGTGTCTCTTGATGACAACAATGATCATGGTTTGGAGTGCTTCAAAAAAAATTTTTTTAATATGCCAGTGATTTGTATTACATTACTGAAAACAATTACAGTACTTTTTTTAAATTATTCGACGATTTTAGAGGCCGCCACCAACTATTAAAATGTACAATTATCATTAAAAATTATCAATGATAGAAAATGAGCTGCAGATTTAGTACCTACATACAAAATGGTATTTTTTTAATAATAATTCATTCGCTAAGGCAGTAAAGTAGATTTTTTGTTTCGGAGTACTTTTTGTGATATTAAAATATGCTACTTATGCTAACAAAGTCACATTCCGCCAACACTATCGGGTGGTGGTTGTGTGTGGGGGGGGGGGGGGTGAGATGTTTGGTTCGCGGAGGGGTTTGACTGCTTGCCGGGAAAGTCTTGCAAAACACGACCGATTTTTTTATAATGTCAAACAACCGCGATAGTCTTCCATTTCATGCTTTACACATATTCACTAATTCAGTGTTTTTCAACCTTTTCTAGATCGCGACCCCCTTTTAGATAAAAAAAAAAATTAAACCGTTACGCGACCCCCTTAGACTGTAAGTTAGTTCTCTCGACCCCCCCCCCCCCCCCCTTAGTCTCCTCCACATCTGTAACTGAAGGCATCGAATAATAAAAACAATGGCGAAAACCCCAATCATTTTACGGTTTTTCATTTTCGAAGCTGCATCTGTTTTCATCTTAGATCAATATAAAGTTTTGTAAAAGCAATAGCAAAACAAATAATAAAGACCGAAGCTGTAAATATTGAAATAAAGATTTTGTATTTTTTTTAGATAGCCAGCCCAGGGGTCTTTTCGCGACCCTTTAGGGGGGGTTGCGACCCACCGGTTGAAAACCACTGCACTAATTCATCCATACGGCCATATCGGTGCTTATAGCTTTGTTTTCAGCTGCAATTAGCATACGGATACTATGCCCACGTCTGCAACTAAAGCAAACTTGACCTTGAGTCTATAAGCCGCGGCTAAGAGATGCTGGCTGCAGGCAAACAGAATATACGTTTCTAGAATTGTTGCCGTGATGAATATGGCGAGTTAATGTTACATCACCGTCATCTGCTGAACTGGTTGGTTGGGCGGAGACAGGGACATACAAGCGATGGCCGTCGAGCGCGCACGCTCTTTTGTTTCACTTTTTGTCGCACGTGCAAATTGCACGGCACCTTAGGTTTTGTCATTGATCATATAGGGTATTAGATTGTCCAATGGCTAAGTTGGCCACAAAGACCCATTTGTTCAGGGTTGATCACACTCACGGGTCAACACCCATCCGGCGGCCTCCACGCAGGAAGTGCGAGATCTGGTAGGACTCTGGCCTTGGGGCTAGTTTCCCCTAGGAGTCAATCTGAATCTGGCGCTCCTGGACGGTCGGCGCACCGTGCGGCGTAAGCCAATCGATTGTGCACTCTGACCTTACGGCGACTGCTCTTGAAACGACCATCGACTACCCGATCTCGGGTAAACGGCGGGGCAAAGGACGCCATGGTCCGCGATAGATTAGGTTTACACCGTTTCACCGCTTCGTAAGGGAGAGGATCGCGCAAGCGACCTCGAACTCGTAACCAGTCGAGAGACCGGAGTAATCTGATCGCAATTGGAAGTAAGGGCGTGAGTGTAAGCCCGCTGGGTAACATACCTGGTTATCTCGCGGATAAGGCGTTGGCATCTTACGGGCATGTGGCGGAGCTTGACGGTGGACTGTTTTGTGAATCGGTAAATCTTCCTGAGGTGACGTGTTCGTCCGTTGTAGTTGACAGCTCTATTTGTCCAATGCCACATTTGGAGATGTCGACTACATGGGGTAAACCCTTCACCTCAGGAAAGTCTCTCGTGAGGTGAGCGTAGAAGGCTTTAAGACAACTAGAACAGTCTACTACAACGGGCTAACCCGTCACCTGAGGAAGTTTTAACGAAATTTATCGTTCTGTCTTCCGTAAGGTGAGCGTAGAAGACTTGGGACGAAAAACAATCCACAGTCTAGCTACACCACCTGCCCGCAAAGGCCAACGCCTTACGGCGAGGCACCGGGAAAGGTACCCAGCGGGTAGCCTCGTCCCTCCTGTCTGCCAGTTTTGGTAGGATATCTCCGTCTGGAATTAACCTTCAGGATGTCTCCAACCTCCCGACTGGTCACAGGTTCGAAGTCACTTGCGCGACCTCTACCTGCCGTATGTTCAGCGGTGATTCGGTTTGAATCTATCGCGGACCAAAGGCATCTTTTGCCCGGCTCTGAATTCAGGATCAGGCAGCCTAATGGTAATTTCAAGAGTGGTTGACGGCAGGTCAACATTCACCCCCGCTGCTTAGGAGAGTATATTGCCATAGTCCCCAGACTCCTTCAGCAATTAGTCATAGTGCACAACCGATTGGCGTCGCCGAACGGTGCGCAAACTGTCCAGTAGCGTCGGGAGGAAATCCCACAGAAGAAACCGATCGACCTGCCTTAGACCCGAGAGTCTTACCCGTGGTAGCCTTTCACACGAGGAGGCTGCTGAATAGGAGTTGGATCGTGAATTGGGCCGATCCGAGAACAAAGTGGATCTTATGGACCAATCCAAAGTGGATCTTATGGACAAAGTGGATCTTATGGATCGATTCAACCGTTAGTTGAATCGATCCGAGTACACAATGGATCTTGTGGCACGAAACCGTTCGCTATCTAAATGCCGCTAGTTCGTTGAATGCCATAGTAAATTTTGGCAACCCTTTCCCGGCAGCGATTGTAGCCCATTATATGATCGCAACATCACAATAACATTAACTATCGCCCTCTTTAAAAAGATTTTGAATTCGTTGTTCTACTTGTTGAAATGGTTGACTGTAAGATAGTTATAGCGATAAGTCCACCATTTGTGCATAAATTATCTTCTTTTTTATAAAACCAGTGTAATATTCATAAGGTAATGTTTTTATAGCACAATAAAGTTATTCTATTCTATTCTATGCTTTAGCGAAATCGAAACGCAAAGGTTGCGAATACCTGCTTTAATATAAAGACTACTCCAGTCTAGGCAACTTGGTAGTATGGCAGCCGAGCCTGCGATAGCATTCCACGTACGAAGGTAAAAAATAATATTATTAAATTAAATGGCGAGTTCGCACGACTTTTTAGCTGAAGCTCACCCAAAAAGAAGCATTAGGACACATTTTAACGAGCACGAATCTAGGCGTATCCTAATGCGGTCATCGTTATGACAAATAAATTTAATATAATTGACACAGAGACACAATGAAATCCAATCGGTAAAAGATATGTTTTAGCTGTACAGCGAATCGTGAATGTACATTTTAGGAGTTTTATGGACTAACAACAAATTAGCAAATGTTACTACATGTCACTACATGATACATGAAGGCATCCGTCTACGGACAGTTAGAGATGTCAACTACAACGGCGGACCCGTCACCCCAGGCTGGTATAACGATATGTGATCGTTATTTCAGCCGTGGGATGAGCGTAGAAGACTTTAGGACGGTACAAACCTACCGTCCAGCAATTCCGCGAGCCCGTCAGAGGATGGCGAAGCACCGGGAAAGGTCCAAGCGGGCAGCCTCGCCCCTTGACTAGTTTTGGGGGGATATCTCCGTCTGGAATTAGCCACCAGGATACCTCCAACCTCTTGTCTGATCACTGGTCCGAGGTCACTTACCATAATCCGATGATAAGTGATGATATCGTTATCGACATCGTTATGCACTGATGATAACGTTGCCATATTGTGTCAATTATCCTCCTTGGTCTTAATTTTATTAAGCTATTGCATAGCTTTTATCGCGGGCCTAGTAGGCCAGCGCGGCGACCGAATGAAGAAATTTCTTAACGAAAATTAATGATTTTAAACTGTTAATTACGTCTAAACGAGTACTGCTTACAATTCGAAAAAAATATATGTTAAACAAGAACATTTTCGTAATATTCTTAGCTTTGAATATTTTAGATTTTATTTATATTACACAGTGTAATTAATTTGTGAAATTAGGTCTAACCGAACACAAAAACGACTACTACGCAAATACTATCTGACGTATTATTATGAAACCTGCACCATTTTAAAGATAATTTAATTATCTATCTTTCTATCTACGATTTTTTTCGAAAAATCCATTTTTTTGCTTTATTGAATAAAAAAATCGTGCGCGGCGCTCTATCGGAAGACGTTTAAATTATTTTTCCGAGTCATTTGCTTCCGCAGCCGCAAATGATTCGGAATAATTTATTTCAACGTTTTCCGATAGAGCGCAGTTATCTGATATCAGAAAAAATAAAATAAATAAATAATTATAATTGCATAAGTTGTTAAAAATGCTATGCAATAGCTTTACCGCGGCAGTCCCCGAGTGCCACACGTATTTTTTTAAGCTATTGCATAGCTTTTATCGCGGGCCTAGGCCAGCACGGCGACCGAATGAAGAAATTTCTTAACGAAAATAAATGATTTTAAACTGATAATTACGTCTAAACGAGTACTGCTTACGATTCGAAAAAAATATATGTTAAACAAGAACATTTTCCTAATATTTTTAGCTTTGAATATTTTAGATTTTGTTTATATTACATAGTGTAATTAATTTGTGAAATTAGGTCTAACCGAACACAAAAACGACTACTACGCAAATACTATCTGGCGTATTATTATGAAACCTGAACCATTTTAAAGATGATTTAATTATCTATCTTTCTATCTACGATTTTTTTCGAATAATTCGGTTGTTTTGCTTTATTGAATAAAAAATTCGTGCGCGGCGCTCTATCGAAAGACGTTTAAATTATTCCGAATCATTTGCTTCCGCAGCCGCAAATGATTCGGAATAATTTCAACGTTTTCCGATAGAGCGCAGTTATCTGATATCAGAAAAAATAAAATAAATAAATAATTATAATTGCATAAGTTGTTAAAAATGCTATGCAATAGCTTTACCGTGGCAGTCCCCGAGTGCCACACGTATTTTTTTATTTAATTTTATTTTTTACAAAACTTGCAGCGTTATTTTTATTGGCTTACGTATCATTTTAATGATAATTATGGGCAAAAAATGTATATTTTAAAATTTACTTTGACTGACCAACTAATAAGGACTATTAATAACTATTAGTGCATACATTATTTCAAATTTCTTATGCTCTTTCCCTTTACTTATTTTATATAAGCTAATCATATATTTACGCTATTTGGGATGATTCAACCTGTCGCTTTATTTAACTAGAAAGTAACTATTTTTCCTTCTGTAACCTTAGATAAGATATGTAAAATAAATTAGGTAAATAAAGAAATAAAACTTGCCTCCCCGAGTTATCTGTTTTTTTATATACTGGATTTTTGTCTACAAAATTTTAATTGTACATTTTGTCCACTTAACTGTACATTACTGTGAACTACGAATTAAAATATATTTGGCTTCGAAGAGAGAGTGAATGGGTGGTAAGGTGTACTCTCACACGGAGCAAGAAAGCGGGTCGATAGTCCAGAGACCATCGCTTGCCCCCCAGAAGAGTAATAATAGTATAAAAATACGTGTGGCACTCGGGGACTGCCGCGGTAAAGCTATTGCATAGCATTTTTAACAACTTATGTTGCATAGCTTTTATCGCGGGCCTAGTAGGCCAGCGCGGCGACCGAATGAAGAAATTTCTTAACGAAAATTAATGATTTTAAACTGATAATTACGTCTAAACGAGTACTGCTTACGATTCGAAAAAAATATATGTCAAACAAGAACATTTTCCTAATATTCATACCTTTAAATATTTTAGATTTTGTTTATATTTCATAGTGTAATTAATTTGTGAAATTAGGTCTAACCGAACACAAAAACGACTACTACGCAAATACTATCTGGCGTATTATTATGAAACCTGCACCATTTTAAAGATAATTTAATTATCTATCTTTTTATCTACGATTTTTTTGAATAATCCGTTCTCTATCGGAAGACGTTTAAATTATTCCGAATCATTTGCTACCGCAGCCGCTAATGATTCGGAATAATTTTAACGTTTTCCGATAGAGCGCAGTTATCTGATATAAGAAAAAATGAAATAAATAAATAATTATAATTGCATAAGTTGTTAAAAATGCTATGCAATAGCTTTACCGCGGCAGTCCCCGAGTGCCACAAGTATTTTTTATTTATTTTATTTTTTCTGATATCAGATAACTGCGCTCTATCAAAAAACGTTGAAATTATTCCGAATCATTTGCGGCTGCGGTAGCAAATGATTCGGAATAATTTAAACGTTTTCCGATAGAGCGCCGCGCACGAATTTTTTATTCGATAAAGCAAAAAAACCGGATTATTCGAAAAAAATCGTAGATAAAAAGATAGATAATTAAATTATCTTTAAAATGGTGCAGGTTTGATAATAATACGCCAGATAATATTTGCGTAGTAATCGTTTTTGTGTTCGGTTAGACCTAATTTCCCAAATTAATTACACTATGTAATATAAACAAAATCTAAAATATTCAAAGCTAAGAATATTAGGAAAATGTTCTTGTTTAACATATATTTTTTTCGAATCGTAAGCAGTACTCGTTTAGACGTAATTTTACAGTTTAAAATCATTAATTTTCGTTAAGAAATTTCTTCATTCGGCCGCCGCGCTGGCCTAGGCCCGCGATAAAAGCTATGCAATAGCTTAATAATAGTATTATGATGGGCCCGACTTTGTTCAGTGAATTCATGGCAGCTTCGTTTGTATTTTATTTATTTAATATTAAAACATATTATGCAAATCTAAGGCCAATTAACAGTTTTCTCATATTGTTGCAGCGCAAGAAGAAAATATGAAGAAAATACAGTTTTTACGTATTTTTCAACAAAACTCCTTTTATCCTTCGTTGCCTATCTTAGAAATCGTCAGCTTTCTCGTCGTAATTCACAAGCTCTTGCGTTACTCAATGGTCGACATGTAAGTGCAAACATTAAACAGCTGACAGTATAATATGGTCCATTCGTTCTATAATTGTGGATCTATATAATCACGAAATTCTTGAAAACAAACAAATCAACAATGTTGCCATGGTCACTTCAATCTATTAACTATTATATTTTTGTTTTAGGACATTCATCCTCGCGAATTCCTCTCGGAATCTTCGTGAACAACTGAATTCCTGGTGTTCCGTATTTATTTTTGATTGTGTAATAAGTGGAAATCATAAAGTCTGCGCCCAGAGGTTAATAAACTATACAGCCGAAAATAGCCCAGGTTAAAAAATACACACGTCATGGTAAGCAGCATCTGGCATCTCTTAAATATGTATAATAATGATACTACAGCACAAGTATCGATACGAGCCTATAATAATATATTCATTTATATTAATAGTTTCCTTTCAAGAAGTAAAGCGATGAATCGGTTTGTTTAACCCTTTGATGACCATTGCGGTAAAATATTGAAATTTCTTATATATATAAAACTGTTAAAGGGCGATTTGAATAACATCCCAACAAGCACAAAAGCCATATAAGTAATGCCGAATAAAGCCTTAAGCTGATTAAAAATCATGTAAAGGCGTTCAGATCAACTCTCAGCTATGTAAAGGTGTCATTTGAAGCAATTTGGCTTATATTACCTTTTGTCATATAATTTTGTCGTATAAACTAGCTTTATTTATATAACTAGCGAGTAATGGCTTATCGAAATTGTTCTATACGCGCTTATTCAGCTATGTTATACAGCGTTTTAGCTGTATAAGGCCTTTAGTCGAATAAGGGTGGTATAATCGCTATAAAGCATACTAATTTATAGCCATTTTATAACTGGTAGCTGTATGTAGTCGAATAAATAATCTTTATAGAACAAACAAAACAATAGATACTACATTACCCTTACTCCACCAAAGGCTGTATATTGGTTCCTAGACCCACCCTTATAGCTTGTAGGCATCTTGAAGTGCAGTAAATTTACATAGAGTTAAACCTGTAAAGTTGTCACTAGGCTCTCACTTACGCAGCTTATAGTTTTATTGAAAAAAAAAATACTTGTGGCACTCGGGGACTGCCGCGGTAAAGCTATTGCATAGCATTTTTAACAACTTATGCAATTATAATTATTTAGTTATTTTATTTATTTAATTTTTTCTGATATCAGATAACTGCGCTCTATCGGAAAACGTTGAAATTATTCCGAATCATTTGCGGCTGCGGTACCAAATGATTCGGAATAATTTAAACGTCTTCAGATAGAGCGCCGCGCACGAATTTTTTATTCGATAAAGCAATAAAACCGGATTATTCGAAAAAAATCGTAGATAAAAAGATAGATAATTAAATTATCTTTCAAATGGTGCAGGTTTCATAATAATACGCCAGATAGTATTTGCGTAGTAGTCGTTTTTGTGTTCGGTTAGACCTAATTTCACAAATTAATTACACTATGTAATATAAACAAAATCTAAAATATTCAAAGCTAAGAATATTAGGAAAATGTTCTTGTTTAACATATATTTTTTTCGTATCGTAAGCAGTACTCGTTTAGACGTAATTATCAGTTTAAAATCATTAATTTTCGTTAAGAAATTTCTTCATTCGGTCGCCGCGCTGGCCTAGGCCCGCGATAAAAGCTATGCAATAGCTTAAAAAGTTGCCACAAATATTTTATTTATTTATTTAAAATCACCAGAGTTCGATGGTCATTTGCGATATATCGAAAAACAACGGTAGGTTTTTGAACAATAATTGACTTTTTTTAGTAATTAATATTCAGATTCTGATGTCTCAATAACATGAAAGAAATATAATATATAAATTATTCGTATTCGATCATTTATAAAATGATTTTGAAGTTATGGGACACATTATGTGTAATGGTCATTAATAGGTTAATAATCCCAACGTAGGATTTCGCACTTTAATCTCATAGATCAAAGTTCACACGCAGGACCATCAACAATGTCTCCGTAAAGTGTCTCCATAAGCTTTTCAACAATTGACTAGACAGCAGAGCTAGTCTAGCAAATGTTCAAGTGCATGTGCCACTTCGACAAACGAGCAGCGACAATATAAAATGTATGACATTTCTGTAGTAAAAATGTTATACATAAAATGTGTGACATTTTCTGTTGTCGCTTGCAATAGCAATATCGTGTCGAATAGACCTCTCACCAGAATGAGTACTGTAAGTGTGTTGATACCACATGTAAAGGATTACACATACTCGTATTTAATGATTTTATGAATTTAATTAAATATTCAATGGAATGTAATTTTTAAAATTTAAGTAACTGCCGTCCTACATCTTAATATATATAAATTAAGTGTCACGTTGTTTGTCCGCGATGGACTCCTAAACTACTTAACTGATTTGAATCAAATTTGCACACAATGTGCAGTTTGATCCAACTTGAAAGATAGGATAGCTTACGTCTTAATTTATAGTCGCGATATTATTTTATTGCAATGTCTGTTATTTGACATTCGCAATTATCTGTTAGTTCCAAACGATTTTAACAGATGGCGTTATCTATTGAGTAATACATAGATGGCGCTGCTATGAAACCTACAAACGTCATAGTCGGCCAAGCGTTATTCTAAATTCAAAATATTGTGAAGGTAATACAGTGAAATTATTCCTGGTTTTTAATTATTTGTGCTTCATTGTTCAAAACTCTTTAATTAAAATATATACATGTAAGTATTATCACATAGTTATAAAAGTGGAATAACTGCAGTATAGGAACCTCTCTCCAATTGTTTTCATTTTAATGCTAAATCTGGAAGAAAATTGTGTCGGTCGCTATAAATAAGCGAGATATAGGCATTCAAAGTCTAAATTTTAAAAACAGGCCAAAATAATATAATATAAAAATGGATGTTGGTATATCTGTATGCCCGTCTGTCCGAGTTTAATAGACTCCGAAACCGTTTGACCGATCACCATGAAAGTTGGCATATATATGTATTTTTTCATGGTTAAGGTTTTTATATATATCCGCTTTGTTGCAACTTTCAACTAGACGGCGCTGCAGCACACCAACTTCTATACTGCTCAACCGATCGCCATGAAAATTGGTATACATTGGTATTTGAGAACAGATATAACACGGGCAACGCCGGGTAATACCACTCGTTACTTTATATGACTTTATTATACAGGTCACGCAGATGCAACTGACATGTTTCAACTAATCATATATTATATACGGAGGCGGGAAAAAATAAGTAAATGTGTCAATAAACATGACCAAGTATGCCAGGTTATTGTATGAAAACTAAATCGGGCAGATAGCCTCTTAGCTAAAATGCAGGATTGCTGGCGGTGAACGGTGACAATACGTTCAAAAGTTTCCCGTCTGACACGCTACCAGTTACTTCAAATTTCTTCATTCAAGCGAATATGGTATAGCAAGACGGTACGTTACCATGTCCACCAATATTGAACTGTATTCGATACACACGCTGCACTTCTGTGACAGATAAGAAGAATTTTGGTTTGTAATTACTACGAACAGAGATAAAACGTTCTTGCAGTTTCCAATGTTCTATTACGACTGACATACCGCAGCAACGCAATTAATAAAATGGCGTCTTCGCCTCTACCATTCCCCTTCCAGCTAACCACACCAAGCTATCGCCGCGGCATACAATTCACTTTTGAAATGTGGCGGTTGGCTCTGCTCCATCCTGTATTATACCATCCCCTTATATTATATTATATCATATTATGTGCCATCCACTTATATTATATTATGTATTACAAACATTAACCCCCTACCCATACGAACGTACGTGATACGGGAACAATATTATCGCTCAAAAGCAACAACCTGTATATCGTACGTTCAGGTAAAAAAGAAAAAAAAAATGAAACGCACAAAACTTACTTGATATTATCACAGTATAATAACACCACATTGTTCGTACGGTTCTAAAGGGCGCTCTAGATGATCAAAATTGATTGTCAAGCACCTGAATTCTTCGTGCTTGACAAGCAATTTTGACCGTATAGAAACTGAGCTTGATTAGTTAAGAAGCAAACTACGAGCTGTGGACAGCCCTTGATGAAAATTTATGTTTTTGCAAAGCTTGTCAATCTTTTCTTGACCGTCTATGAAATTTTTGTCAAGCAACTCACATCCAGTGGTCTCAAACCTTCCGATATGTCGGTATGCCTACTGATATGGGTCTGTTCTACCGAAATACCGAAATGTAACGATTTTTGCACGTGAACTGAGAATACAAGGAATTTTAAGATTAGGTAAAAGATTTTTTTTAGATTAAAAAAATATGCGGGTCAGAACCGACGCGCGGCTGAAATTTACCCTTTAAGTGCGATTGTCTTGACAACCACAAACCAATTCACATTCACCGCTTACATTTTAGGAGTAATCGCGCCTGAAAGTTTTCAAAATCGGTTTAAAGCCTTAATGTCTGCAAAGGATGCAAAAATGTTGTGGTCGTAAACATATGTATACAAGTATTGTTAATGAGACATGTAATAAAAAACAACCCAACGATTTTTAGCCTACTTTTTGGATAATAACCCAAAAGTCAACATGCAATATTTTGACAGGAAAGTTTTGGGGTGACACAACCGATTTTTTTTAATATTCACCGATTCCTTTCCTGACCAGAGTTTCGAATTGAGTGGGCAAACCGTTGTAAAGTTAAATGTCGGCGTATTTCGGGCATCCTCTGAAAACTGTATTTCGAGTACGTGGCAAATCAATGTTGTAATTTCCTCTCGTGTCATGTTTTCTCAAAATCAATAACAAGAGAGAAGTGGAGATTTTAAAATATTACGATTGGGTACACCGACATGTCCGGAAATCCATTACTTCAGAATAAAGAGCACCCCAAACCAAACGGAACAGTAATCGTTTAACCCTTTGGGTACCGATTTATTCAAATAAAGATGTCGAAGCGAAACGTATTGAGCGCTCACTGCGTGCGATAAACATCAGGAGAGTCTAGCGAGGGTTTAGTTATTATGAACATTAATATGTGTTTCTTTCATGGAATTATAAGATCAATTATTATGTTTAAAAAAAATGGACAGGGAAAATGAGAGCAATGAGTTTGTATTTTTGTCTAATTTTTAGATCACGCAAGACGCATTCCGCGTTTTCTAAAAGTAGCCAGACTTTTTTCAAATGATAATCTGTGATAATATCAATATGCATTATAAGTTTTAAACATGTAAAAATGTCCCAATGAGACCATAGCAAAATATGGCAGCCCTAAGTACGCGATAATCGCAGTATTATAGTGACGTTTTTCCGAACTGCCAATAGGAGGCTCCCCTTTCGCAACAAATCGATAAACTTGCGCGTTGTAAGTTAAAATATGATCCTGACCTGACCTCTGACCCGATTCTTCCCGCTTTCGGTTTCTGCTCAGATTTCAATTTTAGCTGCTGAGTTTCGTAGTATTCCCATTACCGTATTGTTCGCTTCCATTTTGAGCGCAGACGATGAAGTCATTCATACGAGACGGCGATTACGCGCTCAATAAAGATTAACTAACCTACTTTTTAGTTACGATTTGGAAAACAAGAATATTTTTTTTATCGTTTGTGTCTCCCAAGACTGTCTCGGCAAGTAGCGAAGGACTAATTTCATATGAATACTTATTTCATCTGAATATTTTCGATGATCACACCCTGCCCTCTCTCGGTTGGCGGACGAACCCGGTTGGGTTCAATTCCACCTGTTGGCCATTAGATAAGAAACGAACCGTGCTGCCCGAAACGTGTATTGCGTAAATTAAGTATTATTAGTGTAGCTTATAAATGAGATATTCCAAACGAAATTTCACAATGTGATTTTGGCTTAAAACACATATTGTGTACCAAATTTTAAGTCTAGACTAGGGCGCCCTGGTGGGCCGATTTTAACCACAATCTTTTCAAGTCTTGACATGACCCAATGATGCCGGCATGCCAAACATCAGCTCGATCGGATTAAGCGTTTGGGTGCTATCGTGAAGGAATAAACACACAACACCGACGCAAAGAAGTGCATTCACAATACTTTCCCTTCTTGTCGGTTAGTGGGCCGGAAGAGTAAAAATTAAAAACACGACTGCCGGTACAAAAAGTGAAATAAAAGAACTAAAAGCAGTCGGAGTACTTTTAATGATATGCTTTATAAACAAAACTGTATGTATGTACCTACATTACAAAACATGTATGTATGTACATGTGTACTTGGGATGGGAATCTCATTTCCTCCTTTGGATCAATGTCGCATTGACTTTGAAGATGTCGTGAAATATTTCTCTAATATCTGGTCCGTTCTAAGTAGTACAACGTGTTTTGAATTTTGATTTCACTTTTATCGTATTTTTTTGTTGTTTAATTTTAATTTTAATTTTACAATTGTATTTATAATTATTTCTAAAAAAGCACGTTGTTTAGAGAACAAACTTCGTATAACAATATTCTGTGAAACAAAATTTAATTTACAGCAGCTACGTTACGGCCCCGTTGACGTGTGTTATCACTATAAACATCCAGTGCTTATAGACGATCGCGCATTCTACCACTCAGTAGACGGTCTCTGTCCAAGGCCCGTGACGTATTTCGCTAGGCAATTGCCCTTTAGCGGGGCATCGCGTGAGCCGGCCCACTGACTCCGCTTTCTAAGTGTGGCGTCGCAGAGCTGCGCGCCCTGCGGCTGGTATCTCGTGGCGATCTCACGCCGCTAGTAACGCTTTATATAGCCTCGCGCCGCCCGACGCCGCAGTCGGTGCTCGGCTCTCGGTGCTCAAGTAACAAAACTGTTTTTTATTCAATATTTGTAGTGAATGTATTTATCCATACAGGTATCTATATATTTTGGGAATGTACTTAATCAGATCTTTCATTTGATATTAACCACGATGTATTTATCTTAATGTAATGGCATTTGGACAGTTGGGCGGTGTAGACTACAACGGGCGAACCCGTCAACCCAGGCTGGTATAACGATATGTGATCGTTCTTTCAGCCGTGCGATGAGCGTAGAAGACTTAGGGACGGTACACACCTGCCGTCCAGCAAAGCCACGAACCCGCCAGACTTCATCGCCTTATGGCGAGGTAGTACGAAGGTAACCCAATAGACCATCTCGCCCCCCCTGGCTACCAGTTTTGGTAGGATATCTCTGTCTGGAATTAACCTTCAGGATACCTCCCTCCTCCCGTCTGGTTACGAAACCGAAGTCGCTTACGCGGCCTCTACCTGTTGTATTTCAGCGGTAAATCAATAAGAATTTATCGCAGACCTGAGCGTCCTTTGCCCATCATACCACTCGGAATCGTGGTCGCGGTCGTTTCAAAAATGGCTTGACAACAGGTCAACATCCACCCCCGCTGCTTAGGAGACAGTATATTTCCATAGTCACCGGATTCCTTCAGCAATTACTCAGAGTGCACAACCGATTGGCGTCGCTGAACGGTGCGCAAATCGTCCAGTAGCGCCGGGAGGCAATCCCACCAGGAGAAACCGATCCACCAGCCGTGAGGCCTGAGACGTGAGAGTCTTATCCGGGGTAGCCTTCCACACGAGGAGGCTTCTGAATAGGAGTTGAATCGTGAATAGGGCCGATCCGAGAACAAAGTGGATCTTATGGACCAAGCTGCACTAAACCTTTGACTACCTGACATTTAAAAAATATTAATTTGACATTTGGACAGTTTACATAGATTTCATATGACACCCGGGATGACATAACGACTCTAACAATACTACACTCTTTTAAATCGGTTGAAATATTTAGAAGTTGTAGTGGAATAAAGATACGGACAAACATACATATATGAACCCTGCAAACAATAAACTCCTTGTTTTTGGGCAGTCATGTAAAAAAAAACCCTCTTGGAATGTTGGTTAATCAGGTAAAAATCATACGGCGATGCTTAGGCAGCCGACGACAGGAGCTTTCAAAAGAAATTCAGCGTTGCCAAAATATTGGTGTAAATTATTTATGTAAATATGGGTGTGTGTTGATGACTTCATATCACTGATTACATTTTAAAAACAAGCTAATGACATATTCGCCAACACCACGCCACGCGCCGCTGCCTGCTCCAAATATTTGATGTTATTTGAAGGTCGGTGTCATCACCGATAGACAACACGACAAACAAAACTGTGAGCGGATCATTAGTATTTTAGAGTTGCCAGATAACAATTTAAGCATTGTATTAATAACCAACTTTGTATAACCGGTTGAACTTGCGGAATCAGTTAAATTCCTCGGACTACATCTGGATGGCAAGATGTAAAGGAATCTACGTACAGAGCATGTCAAAACTGTCGTCAGCCTGCTATGCTCTATTACGCATCAGAAGTTGTATGGAGAGAACTGAAGTAATATCGGCCTATTACGCAGTAGTTGAGTCACACCTGCGCTATGGTATTCTTTTATGGGGTACTGCAGCGCACATCAACAGTGTATTCACTCTCCTAAAAGAGCCATACGTACGATAGTGGGTATTGGTCCACGGCAGTCATGTCGTGAACACTTCCAAAAACTTGCTCAAGAAGCTGTTTGCGAATTTTTTTGCAATAAGAGCTCGGCCATATCCCACGAGGAAGTAAATTGGCATGACACCAGGAATAAAAGCCAGTATCTCCAACCGTTCGTAGCACGTACTGCCAAGTTCCAGGCGACAGATACATAGGCCTCAAACTTTTAAAAAATTTCCTGAAAGATTAAAAGCGATTAAAAACATCGATAATTTCAAGAGATTCATCCGAGTTTATCTGCTTAAAATTAACATGTATACAAATATAACATGTATTTAAAATACATTGCATCGTATCTACCCATTGAATCTAACACACATTATTTATTGTCAATTGTTTTGTTGTAAACTGTAATGTCTTTGTTTTTGTGTCATATATTGTATATGTGGTAAAGTTATATATTGTATATCATCTCTGGGCTATATTGAGCAACTACTTCAAGATTAATTTAAAGTCATTCCTACACAATTGTTATGGTTGTATTGGAAATAAATACATTTATCTTTATCTATATAATTAAATTATAAGAAGTCGAAAAAACTAATAAAAAAAAACGCTGTCACCCCAAGACTTTCCCGGTAAACAGACCCCCCCCCCCCCCCCGCGCGTTAATCCCCTCAACCACCAAACGTAATTCTATCGTTTCTACTAATTTGTATTATTATTTATTTATTACTTAATAAAACATACAGTGTTGCTTTAAACAATTTTACATAGGTAATAGTAACAATAAATGTAAGGCCGTTTACTTGTTTTCAATGTTTTTATAAAAAATGCTTAGCAATTTTAATTGAATTAAATTAATTTAATTTATTTAAAAATGGAGGATCGCGAGGAGTATAGATTGAATGGGGATGCTCAGTATTTATATACATACATACATAAATACATATACCTATAAATAAAAGACATTCATAAATATATAAATAAATAAATACATTAATAAATTGTAAAAAAAAAACAATTATATGTGCATTACGTATAGTTCTATATAATTCTGTTATAATTCTAAAGTGGAAAGTTGATGAGTCAGTACGAGCAATGAAGCAATTTTTCATAAAAAAATGTAGGAAAAAAATGTATTTTTATCGAAAATACATTTTTTTCTGTAAATTTGAACAACCTAGCGCATGAATAGAAGCTTGACAAGCGTTGAGAACGATGCGTCATCTGGTTCTAGGACAATTGTTCAAATTTAAAAAAAAAAAACTTTTTTTTAGTTTCTTCACAATTATTGTATCAAAGTTGCTTATTTTTATTACTGATTCGCCCCCTTCAAGGATGCCGGTTAATTAAAATTCAAATTATAAACAGATTGATTGTATGCATTAATATCTACATGTTAAAACCTAGTATTATATAACTTCATAAGACGATATATGAGAAGTAAGGGCATTTTATGCATAATTCGTATTAGCGCGTTGCAATTCGAATGTGCGAAGAACTCTAGTCGTTCGAGGTGGAGGAAAAATTACAAGTTTTCCACGAGGTATTTATTTATTTATTTATTTATTTATTTCATTAGCAGATCAACTTAACCGTTTATACCAGTCCGTTGATATGCAATATACACATAAATATAAAAAATAATAGAATTCTTACAAGTACATACACAACATGTTTAAATAAGCATTAAATACAAATACAGGCATTAATATATTTTTTTTTAAACTTACAAACTTACGGTACATAAAGAGTGAAAACAATTTATTTTATTCTGACATAAACAAGTAGCGCAATGCCCACACCTTGAAGAGATGCGGGCTCGCTGTAAAAATATCAAAGTCTGACGCTGTCGAACATAGCGCATTTATGTGACGCAAAGCACGGGTAAGCAGACTCCATCGACTTAGGTTGGTGCGCGAGGGCGGCTCCGCAAATACATTATGAGTGCGAGCACGATTATAATTGTCCGGAACAAAGAGATAAACCTTCGCTAGCATGCTAGGATTATCAACTCTTCCCCGGATCAGCTTGAAAACGTAGGCCATGGCGAGCATTTCTCTACGCAACTTAAGAGAGTTATAGCCCACCATGCCTAGTAGAAAACTAGTAGGGTATAAGTACGGATAATAACCGTACTGCTTGAAATATACAAAGCTTAAGAAACATTTTAGATTTTTTTCCAACATAGTGATATAATGATCCTGATGTGGATTCCATATAACTGCATTCGTTTCCAATCTACTTCTCACAATTGAATTATACAATGTATGCATAACCCGTACATTGTGAAAATGCTTTAGGTTGCGAATAACAAACCCTAGTAGCTTAAAAGAGGACTTGGACAAATCAGCAATGTGCTCCTTGAATGTAAGCTGGGAATCAAAGAGAACTCCTAGATCCTTTACCTTCTCAACCCTAGCTAGCACCTCATCAGTGATGGAGTAATCATACATCAGAGGTGCGGTCGATCTAGTATTGGGATGTCGATGCTATGGATTTTATAGAGGAAACCATTATACGAGGTGCTACCCAAAAGTTCGGGGAATTTTATCCTAAAAATAAAATAGGTTATCATAACTTCTAATTTCCACTTTCTCCTTTAAAATAGTACCCTTGGGCATTGATACAGCAATCCCAGCGTTTTTTTTCAGGATTCCAAGCATCCATGGAAGTCTGCAAGTGTAAGTGTTCGAAGCACATTCTTTGAACTTCTGACATATGCGTATTTTAACTGCTGCTAAATAAGTGACGAAATCGTCGCTAAATGTGACGGGACTTGCCTCCACGTCAAGGAATTTGCCTTCATATCCGGAATTTACTTTTTTTATTTGGCTGAGCACATGTGACGCGCCGATGAGCGGGAACAGAAGAAAGGGTGCCGGGCGATTAAACACGGATACTTTACATAACCTTGTGTTTCTTTTTTGTGGTTTAGTCTTTTGTGTGTCTGAGAAAAAGGGTTTTCTGTTGGCCAAATTCAGTGCCGATCAATATAGTCCACCCTCTGAGATCGTTTTTTTTTTTGGTTAACTTTCCTTTTTTTTCAAAATTTCTTTCGGGTATCTTTTTTTTTTTAATTAGTTTCCTTCTTTATCTTTAAAAGTAAGGTGGCGTCCTTTTACATTCATTCTTTTGGGTATTGGTGGATTCTGCCGTGTTTCTTCAAAACACGGTAGATTAGTAATTTGAGGTTATAAAATTGGCTCAATTGTGTTAAACCGACGGCCTTTCGATTGGATATTTTATGGATACGATATTGGAGTTGAAGTTAGGGTCATTCCTTGCTGCCTTTTTGAATTCACTGCAAACAGCTACGCTATTTTCCTTCTGGTTGCAGTTTAACAATCTCGGTAGGAATTTTGCAGCAATGCGTCTTATGTTCAAATAGTCTGACAATATACCTACGTTGCACGGACCCGAATGACATTTGTACGATTGCACATACATCATGGATTGTTCGTCTACGATCTGCAACACTATCTGCAACAATCTGCCTCTCGCACTTTTGCGATGTTTTCTGGTGATGTGCTTGTTGACGATCGTCCTGAACGCTCTTCGTCGTCGACTACCGTTCGTCCATTATTGAATCGTTTGTACCACAAAAAAGTTTTACTTTTACACATAGCACTTTCGCCAAATGCCTCCACAAGCATTTTTGCGCACGCCAAATGCTTCCACAAGGTTTCTACAGCATTTTTTTTAAAGCTTGAAGCAAAATTTGATGTAGGTTCTTTGCTCTTTACAATCTGCTATTTAGAAAATCGCCGATCCACTAAAATACAATTTTACACAACCGCACGAAACTCAACAATGCATTCACTCGTCTGCACGGCCATTGGCACAATGATTCACAGAGTACTGTTAGCCACATCTAGCGGCCGCAGGTCGTACCACCAATGGTTCGCGCGAGATATTCAAATTCCCCGAACTTTTGGGTAGCAGTTCGTATTACCAATATATTATGGAGTTTGTACCGCACACTCAGAATAGGTAGCTGTTGTCTGAGGATTGATCTGTTTCATCGATTTCAATTTTAGAAGTGATCTCACTACTTACTGTTTAATTCGGCAAGCACGATCAGACGATCATGAGCTTGATTTTTGAACCCATAGAGAAAATGTCGTCCACGATATCTATCGATCGATATCTGTCGTCATATCTTTATCGCTTCCACATTCCAAATGAAAAGCGATAGAGAATGATGTCATCGTGACGTCATCTAATATACGACATTTCCTCTATCGATTCAAAAACCACCCCAGGGGGTCATTTCAAGTTGACCTATGGCGGCATAGTAGCTAGGTTGCCTGATCCTATACTATAAGGTTCCGGGTTAAATTCCCGATTGAGTCACTATTTTCCGTTGGGATAAAATTAAAGGTTTTGCATTTAAATTCTGTCGATTGATTGCAATAACAAGTTACACATTTAAATACGTTACACGCACACTTACATAAAAAACTTCATAGCACGGTTGTACGGGATTGTCGTATGATAATAGCTGTCGTATGTCGTATGATAAAAAATAAATCAGGGGCCAAAAAAAAATTTTCAATAATTATATATTTGAACAATCGAAATTCGATCCCTATAGATCGATCAATATATATGCAATTCTGTCATTTCAATAGGAGTTCGTTAATCTTCTGTAGAAGATTAACGAACCCCTATAATACTATAAACTATATTATGATATAATATGTGTTACGTCCTCGTGCCGTTCATGTCATCTGTCGCGTCCGCGTCATGATTTAGCGAGATAATATAACAGCTAGTTCAAATAATGCTTTCACGGCGTTTTTCATTGCCTGTTCGGAGTATTTTTCCCCCTTTGAAAAATGTTTTAAATTCCGAGAAAAAAAGGAAATCTATTGGAGTAATATCTGGCGAGTACGGTGCGGGACGAAGAGTCTCCAGTCGCGACTCCAGCGGCAAAGTGCGACGTCGTGCGTTGTCGCGCAGAAGCAATGGCAAAGCGCGATTGACTAGGACCAAAATTCTGTATAGAATTCGAACATGAAGTTTTATTATTTTCAAAGCATTTTAATAAAAACTTGTTTTTAAAAACGTTTTATTACTTTTAATTTATTTCAACCCGAATTCATTTAACTCATACGGTGCCCACTTTTAGAGCTTCTGCCTATTTTACTCAAATGACTCAACATTGTTTCATCATTTACGTTGATAGCTGTCGCTATCTCAGCCGTAGCTTGCGAGTGATATGCTTCCACTGTCGCCCTTAATTCATCATCATCACCCTTATCTTCGGTCGTTCACAGGGCTCGTTCTCGAAGCCTAAGTCACCCGAATGAAGCAATCAAACCAATAACGCACGATGAGGTGTTTGGTTCCTGCACCGTGCCGTCTCTGCTACGTTGCTGCCACAACGGAACGGAAAACTTAAATGACAGAAAGACAAATGAATAAATGATTTAGAAAAGGAATAATACACTGAGAAAAATATTGAATTGATTATCACATTACCATTTTGTTATTACGGTTTTATACAGAATAACGATGTTGCAATTGTAATTGTGTTGAATTACAAGGAATTTTGTTGAATCTCCTTTACTCGATCATATGCATACACATTTCCCTTGCGGTTAATACGGAAATAAGAGCAAGATCCCAAGGTCGCGACGTAATGAAATAATATTATGTTTTAACATTACGATACGGTAGCCACCGTCACGCCAACACCGTCACGCTTTATGTTAATTCATACGTATGGACCAGTCCGATTTATATACGTACTCCTTGTTAAAACATGCGTATTTCCGTGTATTAATTATTTCCTAATTTAATGCCATTCTTACTCAACACTAATGGTTGTAAAAGAAATAAATACTCTTTATCTTTATTACATCGTTATATTTCTCTCAGTGTACTTTGAATGTAAATTATTTGAATTTGGAATTCCAACTCAAACCGAAGTTATCCACGTCAAAAGTTTATACTTATTTTATATTACAAACAAACATACAGGATCACAATAATAATATATAAACATACTATCTAACGGTAGCTAAGCCAATAGTGTTTTAATTTATTTATTTATTTATTTATTTTATTTATTTATTTATTTATTTATCCCTAGTATTACATGATTAAATTTCCTATAGTATATTTTACATCATTTAGTCGTACATACAAAATGTGAACCCTGGAAATTTACTAAAGGTACGGCTTCGGCGGGATTTTATCACCTCACTAGGCAGAGCCTGTATTGAGGTGATATTTAGTACTGTGTTCATCTGCCGGGTGTATAGGTATTTTATTTAATCTTGGGAAATCCTACAAGTGTATATTGTATAACTATTATAGTATATAGGTATATATGTTAAATAAAAATATTTATTAAATTAAATGAGATATAATATATATGGGAGATATATGAATACAGTTATGAGGCTAATAAGATAATAATAACAATAATAAGTAATATAAATCATCTGTGCACCTATTTAATAACGTTAGTTACTAACGACTCACAGTGCTCCCTCGTCGAGTGTAATAACCATAATGTTACCAGTCTTTTGTAGTGAGCGTCATTTTGAATGATTGTAGCTTGGCCTACAATATATTAATAAGGAATACAAAAAATGCTACGTAATACAAAAAAAAATATATTTTTTTTTAATTAGAAATTGGTTTGATATATGTAGGTGTTGGAGTGTCTTTGTGTGTATGTGTGCGTATGTGAGTATTTGGAGGGTATATGTGCATGTGATCGCATGTGGAAATAAGGGATACTAACTCAATTAAATCTGATTTCCAGTTTTTTACGTACACTAATCAAATATGTCAATTTCGTTAAAGCTTACATTGTATGCATGCACAGCACGTGGCAATTAAGAATTTGGCACAATTATTTGTGTTGCACCTTGGTACGTGAAAAGTTAATAGATCGCGCGTGAGTCGGAAAGTCCAAAGCCAATGCCGAAAAATATATGGACCGTCCAAGCCATAATAAACTATTTTATCTATATATAATGAATCGCAGTGCGTTAGTCTCGCAAGATCTCGGAAATGACTCGACCGATTAGAATTATTTTTGTTGTGTTTTGTTTGCCTTGATTCAGGGGTGGTTTAAAAAAAATCTTTAGTAAAAACTCAAAGAAACAACTGAAAATCGAAAAAATCGAAATTGGTCATTTTGAGAAATATGCCGCTGTCAATAGATGGCGTTCGCGGCGATCACATTGTTTGACAGCTGCGCCATCCATATATTATTCATTCCGTGCGATTGTGTCGAAAAGTCATTTATATTCTATCATGTAAATTAAATACATAGAATTTATTTTAATTACAAACGACTTTCATTTAATCACCAGACGAAACTCCAACCGTATCTACATGATTCGGCCATATTATAGATTTCAATGAATTGGATTTGGAAGGTTGATTAGGATTATTAAACGCTTATGAAGAGTTACAATCAAACCAATTTTAGGAGGTACGAAGTTCACCGGGTCATCTAGTTATATATAAAAGCGACATATCTGATGCTACTCGTCAATCCTCTGATGTCTCTAAACCATCGTGTTGCAGTCCTTCGGCGTATGAGGAGCGGGAGGAAAATGATCGAAAATGTAGGTGACGTATAAACCGATGTTGAATACGCTCAATCCTCAGCTTGTGTATGCAGTACCGGATTAAACCATGTAAGGGCCCTTCGGCTTTAGAAATCTCGAGGGCCCCCTTTGCAGTCTTGGAGGCGCCTTTGGGCTGTCAAACATTCTGACGACGATGGGGGCCCTAAGCCATAGCTTGTGTAGCTAATACGTAAATCCGGCACTGTGTGTATGGCATACTGCGGAGACCCAATTAACGGTAGCGAACGGTTTTCTGCAGCTTGGGTTATAAGATCCACTGTATTTTCGGAACGATCCAACTCCACGATTTAACTCCTAATAAGGCTCGGATACCCCGGATAAGGCTCTTGCGTCTCAGGCCTTACGGCTGGAGAATCGGTTTCTCCTGGGGGATTGCCTTCCGACGCTACTGGACGGTTTGCGCCCCGTTCGGCGACACCAATCGGTTGTGCACTCTGACTAATTGCTGAAGGACTCTGGAGACTATGGAAATGTACTGTGTACTAAGCAGCGGGGATGGATTCTTGAAACGGCCTAAAGACCACCCGATCCCGAGTGGTATGACGGGCTAAGGACGCTCAGGTCCGCGAGAAATTCCCAATTGAATTACTGCTGAAATACAACGGGTAGAAACCGAGTAAGCGACTTCAGTCCAGTCAAGAGGAAGGAGGTATCCTGATGGTTAATTCCAAACGGAGATATCCTTCCAAAACTGGTAGACAGGGGGCGAGTCTGTCCGCTGGGTACCTTTCCCGGTGCCTCGCCGTAAGGCGTTGGCCTCTATCGGGCATGTTGGATTAGCTAGACAGTAGAGTTGTATTGTCTCTAAATCATCTACGCTCACCTCACGGGAGATAGAACGATAACATAAAGCTTCCTGAGGTGACTGGTTCGCCCGTTGTAGTTGACAACTCTAACTCTGTCGACCAAATGTTAGAACCAAATTCAAGCAGCCTATGTACGTTACGGCAAACCTACATATATTATAGTCCAGTAAAATAAGGAAAAATCGCCTAATTGCTAGAATCAGTGTATTCCCGACCAAGCACAGTGATGTAACAATGTTCAATTGATACATATGTAGATTGGCCGCATTCAAGGTTTCATTTGAACGAAATAAGTATTTAATTGGACTACAAGTAGTATGCGAATGATCAAAGACCACTTGAAACAAATTGAATCGAACAGGAGACGCCAGACATCCGACCAGCGCCAATATTGCCCAATCAAGGCGGGCTCCGCCGTGTAAAAATAGCTCGGCGCTCCATCGTAGAGGAGAGTTTAAATACGGACAGTGTTTGGACATGCTTGCGAGTTTAGGAAAAAAACATAAAATGATGTTTTCTAGCTCTCTTGACTTCGCAAAGGCGGTCTGATCGATATGCAGTTTACATCTGAAAAGGGTAATTTAGCTATTCATTTCTTACTCAAAGCGATTGTAATAGCGCCAATTTTATACTACTATATTATGCATCGAGGTCTCTGGGTGAATTTCAGGGTTAAAAATGACATGAAAGAAGCATGCCATAATAATAAATCAATAAAGGTGATTAATTCTAAACTTATAGCAAACTAGCTGACCCGTGCCCACTTCGTTGGGAGGTAAAAAATTTTACCTGTGATAAAATTATGAGTGTGTTTCGGTTAGTACTGAGTGCTATGATTTATTTCCTGACTGCTAAAAGAAGGATTATATTTTTACTGCAATATGTATGTACATATGTATTTGCATGCCAATTTGACTATAATACCGTTATTTGTCAGTGTCTTATTTGTGAGCGTATTATCTCTTTAACTATTTATGCAGTAAAAGAGAAATTATATGCAGTAAAAGGGAAAAGTCTTTTGTTTTAAACACTTGAGACGATAAATTTACTTATTTTGATGAGAATTCATAATTGTTGATAATATGACCAATAAACATGACCTAACGATTTAAATTATTTTTTTAATATAAAATACTACTTTTTGTGACTTTTTATAAAAGCGAGACATATGCTGTCGCTGACTTTTTTGTAGGCTTTATCAAGCTCTACAACTTTTCTCTAGAACTCAACCATATATCTCTCATCGTTAAGGCAGCGTTAGTTAGAAACGTTTTCTTGTTCGACCGTTTATTCTCCGACTTACTTTGCAAATCCGACTACCACGAAAAAGTCTTTTAATTATTCGGATTAATATAAAGCCTATGACACTCACAAATAACGTGGCTTTCTATTGGTAAAAGAATTTTCAAAATCGGTTCAGTAGATCCAGAGATTACTTCCTACAACGTCACAAACTTTACCTCTTTATAATATTCGTATAGATAGTATAGATAATATTGATCTAGAGTTTATTTTGAGTAATTTAAAAAATGTTTCGATTCGTAGTGACGATTAATATTATATTCTTTGAGATGACTATGATTTCATTGCAAAACAAATATAGTGCCTTATTACTAGACTCAATTACGAAATATTGAAAGTTCCATTGATCTTTGAATGTTCTGCATTTACTGTCTATTTTTCGCTTTTATTATATACTAGTAAATCACACTTAAAAATAACAAGTGAAATGAAAATACTGTTACGAAGATGTATTTTAAACACGCTCAAACGGGGGGGGGGGGGGGGGGTTCTGGACTGCTAATTGCATTGCTAGGAGGCAGATTTCAAAAAGCCGTTTTGGCAATTGGAACTTACTGGAGTAATCAGTATGGCCCTAAGGCTGGAAAGTTTGGAGACCCCTCCACCACTGTGATAGCCAGTTCTTGAGAACATGTCCTTCACCTGTTCTCGCGGAGACAAACGATCAATGTATTATCGACAAACGATCAACGTATTATGTATTATCACTCGTGCATCAGAACACAAGATTGCCAGTGTATGAATGTCGACAGGGTGTCCTCCATTAAGTACTTGGGCGCGATGTTAGACAACAGACTGCGCTAGGAGGATCATTTAACGAAGGTTGCGGCAAGACTGAGAAAACTTATGTATTACTTTAGGAGTTTGCGAAACATCTTAGATTTCAATACGCTAAGAAGTGTCTACTTTGCTGTCTGCGAGTCGGTTATTCGATATGGCATCGTATCTTGGGGCTGTGCGGCAAAAACGCTTTTGGCCACCCTTTACAAAGCGCAAAAGGCTATACTGAGGGTGATCAATAAAAAACCCCAAACATATTCTTCCGATGACCTTTTCCGAGAGTATAGAGTGTTGAGTGTGAGAAAAATGTTTGTGCTGGTAGCTCTCACTAAATTCCAGAGTGAGTTAGGAGAACAGAAAAAAGCCAGCAATCTCGTGTAACAAGAAGATCGAAACAAACAAATTTTGCAATACCACTCAGGAGATCCGCTTTTGGCCAATCCAGTTTCTCTTATCTTGCCCCCAAATTTTATTATTGCTTACCACCAAACATTAAAGACATTAAAATTTCATATAAATTTAAAAATAGTTTGTAGAAATGCAGATATTGAACACCTTATTAAATAATTGAATCTTTATAATAAAAACTTAATAGTATATGTGGTAATATAAACTGATGATTTCTAAATGTAATTTTATTTTAATTTTTGTGAATTTATTGTGTATATTATTATTACATATTAATACTTATTAATACATATATAAATATATATAAATTTTTATCATGTTTTAAAATAAAATAATATTTACAATTTTCATGACATTTTCTTACGAATTTTTATTAGGTAATTAAGATATTTCTGTTACATTAAGTATGATTTTGTTTATTTATATAAATATAATAATATAGATTTCTTAGGATAATTAAAATAAATTGTCTACCTTGGAACAGGCGGCAGCCTAGTCAGGTTAAGACTTTTGTATATTGAATGTACCTACTCATAATTTGAACTCAATAAATAATTTGAATTTGAAATTTTGAATAATTTTTTTGTGGAAATGAGTAATTGTGGCTTTTTCCATTTTGTGGCTTGTTCTCAAACGAATCGATTTTGGAAAGAAAGATCATAGTCTGTTACCTTAAATCAAGGATAAGAAAACGTGTAACGAGAAAGACAGATCAAGATCCACGCGGTGACGGTGGACCTTGATAAGTCTTTCCCGTCAGATCCAGAGGCATGTCCAGTGTATACTACGATGACCCTCCGGTTGACGCCGAGGAGGAACTGTTATGGGAAATATTGATCAACGCCAAAGACTTTTGCACGTTTTCACCTTTTTTCCTGAGGAATAATTTACGAAAAATGCATTTTTTTAAAGTCAAATATATTTGGTTTACAGACAAAATAATTTTTTTTCTCAATGAAATCATTGCTAAAATTTCATTTTTAAGTTAGTAAACTTCAAAACTGGAATAATCAAAATTTTTAAATAGTTGATATTGATCATTACTCCCCTTGACCGTTAAGGTTTTATTAATGAAATTTAATAAAAAATAAACAAAAATTTACATTACGTAGGTATGTTACAACGGCAGGATGATCAACTGTTATTCTCCATGGCTCTCAGCAAGCCTCCTAGATTTCTGATGTTCTTAGATTTATGTTGGTTCCGAGCTAGTTGTTACAAACATGTGATGCAAGCCACAAAGTACCTAGTTGTTATATACATGTAATCATGATCATGCAAATGAGGACCATTTATTTTCAGACTAAAATTAAAATTAAAAAACTATATATTAATTTAGATCATTCTTATCCAATTCTTAATAGGTTATAACATACTACGATATATTACCTTGTTCTTAACAGTAAATTGCCCCGTTTAGAAATTCTCACCCATAGCTATTTTTGTCTATCAGAATGGCTTACGTCTTTCGCACTATGTAATTTGGTGGCCAATATTCAAAGTCCTAAAATAAACCAGTGTTTGATCCCAGATATAGATGACACGCACCTTTCTTTCCAATACGTGGGTAATTAAAATAACTAACTGCCCAATTAAGTGACCAATTGGCTGCCTGCGACGCAGGTACTCTCGCGTTAACAGGCGGATAGGTTAGTTTCACCACCCCTGAGGGCTGTAGCTACCGGCACTTCCTATCCGTACTGTTTCCCAGTGGTAGGACACCCTAGCCGTCGGGGATCCTTACGTGCAGTATTGAGTGTTCCGAAGCAAGTAATGAATACGGAACTGGCGCCCAGGTCATTCTGACACTCATAAAATGAAAACCCTCATCTTTTTGTTCTCGTATTCATGAAAGTTCTTTCTTTAATCCGAAAATCCTCATTAACGTAGTTTTACAATAATCGGCACTCATTACACATTTGAGTAAAAATAGAAATAGGATATTTTTTAAACTGTTATTAGACTGTCAAATAAATACTGGGAAGTATTCATTTAAAACGTCCACTTTCAATGTATAAATGTTTTGTTATAAGCATTTTTGGTAAAAAAAAACCCACTTAGTATGCACTGAGAAAAATATTGGATTTCTTATTAAATTAACATTTTGTTATTAAGGCTTTATACATCTTGCGGTGTCAACTACAACGGGCGAGCCCGTCACCACAGGACGTTTTAACGATTAGTCGTTCTGTCGCCCTGCAGTGAACGTAGAAGACTTTGGAAAGTACATTCTACGTCCAGCTACGTCACAACCCGTGAGAGTCCAACGCCTTACCGCGAGTGAGCCAGGAATAAACCCGGCGGGCTCGAGATACTCGCGCCCTCACTTCCAATTGTGACCAGATCTCTCCGGTCTCTCGATTGGTTCCGAGTTCGAGATCGCTTGCGCGGTCCTCTCCCTTACGAAGCGGTGAAACGGAGTGCACCGAATCCGTCGCGGACCAAGGCGTCCTTTGCCCGACTCTGAACCGGGATCGGATGGCCAATGGTCATTTCAAGAGCAGTCGCCGTAAGGTAGACAACTGCCCCCGCTCTATAGGAAACAATACAGTTCCCAGACTCCCCCGATTGTTAGTCGGAGAGCACAATCGATTGGCTTGCGCCGCTCGGTGCGCAGACCGTCCAGGAGCGCCAGAGGATTGTTCCCAGGGGAGACTGGTTGACCCAGTGTCCTACCCAGGCTCGCACCCCATGCGTGGAGGCCATCGGATGGGTGTTGACCCGTGAGTGTGACCGACCCTGAAACAGAATGGGTCTTCGTGGCCAACTCAGCAAGGGCCCATTAGCTCCCTAAGGTTTTATACAGATTAACGATGTTTAATGTATCAACATTTTCAGTATGAATAATACGGAAATAATAGTATACTATAGTTTCAACATGATTCATGTGGCCGGACATAACCGTACGTATAGTAGGTACGTCATGCTGTCATGTTAGAAGCGAGATCACAAGGTCGCGACGTCATCAAGTACCATTATATTTTAACATTACGATCCGATAATAACCATCACGCCAACGCCGTTCCGCGCTATGTTAATTCATACGTATGGATCACAGTCCGCGTTATATTCCTAATCCTTGTTCAAACATGCGTATTTCCGTGTATCACATCGTTATATTTTTCTAAAAGTGGTAGGCTAGTAGATATCAGTACTTACACTATTATAGTTTCTAGATAAAACCTTGCTCGCTAAACTCTATACAGAGAATAATTAGGCAAGTCTCACAAATGACCATTTTCTTCGAAAAGTTCCGGGGATTTGTAAAGTTTACGGCATAATCGTGTTATTACAAATCGTGTAAAACACTGTGATAATGTATTTAGAAACACACCTCGCACGTACGATAGTAGGTATAAGAAGCTAAATACATCATTGAGTCTAGTTGGCAGATAGAGATGGATGACTTCAACGGAGAGCATTAAATCAATTATAAACTGGATATGCTCACATTGGTAAATTTGTAAATTATTTACACGACTGCCCAACAAAAAAGGAGTGTAATGTGTTCAGGGTTCATCTACGTATGTTTTCCGTTTCTTTATTCCACTATAACTTCTAAACGCTCAAACCGATTTAGAAGTATATTGTATTGTTAGAACCGTTATTTCATCCCGAGTGTCATATGGTACCTTAACAGTCAAAATATTTAGTAAATAGTTGTCTAAATGTCCAAATCTCCAAATGTGAATAACTTGACATAAATATATCGTGTTTAGTGTCAAATGAAAGGCCTGATTGAGTACATTCCGAAAATCTATATATATATATATGGATAAATACATAAACCACAGGTATTTCATTAAAATAAAAGGAAAAAAAATATTATAAATAGAGTAGTTGACTTTTTGTAACGGCAGTTATGTTTTTATTGCTTTTAATATATTTACTTGTTAATTCATTCATCGAAATTTATATTATAAGTGTCAACATATATTTTGAAATAAATAATAATTAAATAATAAATTTAGTGAATATAGTGTAATTCGGCGGTTAAGTAACCCGACCAGGTTGCCAAGGAAATGGAAATATTTTCCTGAAAGTGTGGAGCTCGCCAAGACGTGTGGCCGACGTGACGGGTATCGGGCTAAATACCTCCAATCATGATGAACAGTACAACCTTATGACATCAAGGAGACAGCTGGACCTGTCTGGATGAGGGAAACGGACAACCGATCCGGATGGAGAGTGATTGGAGAGGCGTATGCCCAACGGTGGGCGAATGCGCGCTGAAGAAGAAGAAGAAGAAGACTTGTTAATTATTGAACAGCCATCTCAAAACCGACCCTTAAAAAACTACCCAAAATATGCCTGGAACAAACTACGTTTTTGTGAAAATCGCATCACGATCGGTTTAGTAATTATGGAGATAGAAACGATAACACAGTATTCTATATCTTATTCACATTCTATATAACACAGTATTCTATATAACAAAAAAAAAAAAAAACTATATAACATCATCAAACGTTATTCTATTGTAAGGTCGGTTTAAAAATTATCTGTCGTTATAATAAATTGAGAGTCGGGTCGACAAGTGCAATCGATAGCAAATTGGCCCCTGCATGACAAAGAATCATTATGGAAGACGGCTTCGGCGGATACTCATTTCTACAGTACACTACTCCACTGATAATAATAGGGATTATTTGGTCACGAGTATCCTACTTTAAAGAAGTTTGCCTTTTCTATGATATATTCCTTTATTATTTCTATTATTTAAAAAAAAACATTAAGGAGATGCTGATAGGCCACCCTTTCTATAATCTGACCGAATTCGAGGGCCATGATTTTGCAAATATTGTACCAATTTGAATGATAATTATATATGTACTTTTAGTATTTAAATGTAAGATTTAGCTTTAGTTTGATTATTTAACAATTTACTTACTACTTTGGATGTTACTATGTACAGCTTTTAGTACGAATATATTCGATTTATTGACTATTTCAATTGTTAGCCTTCTGCTTTGATTATTCAACTTTCTAACTGACTATTTTAATTATTGTGTGTTTAGTAGGTAGCTATTAGAATTATTGACTAGGTATTTGATTAAATAAGCCTCTAATTTGTTTTGTAATACGATTCTACGACGAATAACTTTTAGTAGGTTTCAAAGTTTCTTAGATACCATATATTTTTTAAAAATAATATATGTATATTAAGTAAAGATTAAAGTAGTAATGAGACTTACTACTTAAAACACAAAAATTTTGACACGTCCAAGAGCGGTTTTTAGCTGCCAATTGGACACGACGTAAATGTAATGTATGATATATTCCTTTATTTTATTACCTGAAATAAATACAATATACTTAAAAACTACAATGGTAGTAATTTTGAGCAGTTAAAACGCAATACGATAGACATGGCATGACGTGACTAAACAAAATCGTTGTGCCTAATTAAAAGGCAATAATTTTGACTTACGCAACTTGTAAAAGTCATGATGATGACTCTTTCAACGGAACCACAGCAACCTTTTGTCACTTACCTGCAACAAAATAAAACACAAGCGGTGATAAATAATCCAATGTAAACACTCGAGTAAAACAATTGCGACTACTATATATTACCATTTTAATTATTATATACTATATGCGAGTGTTAGAAATTCTTATATGGAGCAGGAAGATCTTGTAGATCTATATTGAGATGTCAACCACAACGGGCGAACCCGTCACCGCAGGACGTTTTAACGATTCATCGTTCTATCGACCGTGCAGTGAGCGTAGAAGACTTTGGACATAACAAATCCGACGTCTAGCTACGCCACAACCCGTTAGAGACCAACGCCTTACCGCGAGTAGCCAGGTATGTTACCTGGCGGGCGGCACTCGCGCCCTAACTACCAATTGTGACCAGATTTCTCCGGTCTCTCGATTGGTTCCGAGTTCGAGGTCGCTTGCGCGGTCCTCTCCCTTACGAAGCGGTGAAACGGAGTATACCGAATCTATCGCGGACCAAGGCGTCCTTTGCCCGACTCTGAACCGGGATCGGATGGCCAATGGTCATTTCAAGAGCAGTCGCCGTAAGGTAGACAACTACCCCCGCTCTATAGGAAACAATACAGTTCCCAGACTCCCCCGATTGTTAGTCGGAGAGCACAATCGATTGGCTTGCGCCGCTCGGTGCGCAGACCGTCCAGGAGCGCCAGAGGATTGATTCCCAGGGTAGACTGGTTGACCCAGTGTCCTACCCAGGCTCGCACCCCATGCGTGGAGGCCATCGGATGGGTGTTGACCCGTGAGTGTGACCGACCCTGAAACAGAATGGGTCTTCGTGGCCAACTCAGCAAGGGCCCATTAGCTCCCTATTGTTTTACAAGAACACAGATCTTGTAGATCTGTGTTCTTGTAAAACAATTATGCATCTTTTTAGCGTCAAATAAAATAATAAAATAGTATACAAAATTTTGTGTCTGTGCTGTTGGCCGTTAAGGGGTTCCCTCGTGGGATGACAATCCTGGGTGCCGCAGTCTTGTCGCGGTGAAACTTAGAACGGGCTGTCGTAATTTAATGCGTATTCAAAATTTCGTGTCTGTGCTGTTAACCGTTAACGAGTCCCTCGTTGGGAGCCAGCCCTGGGTGCAGCAGGTAAAACTAAGATGATATCATGGTAAAACTAAGACCGGGCTGTCATAAACTGAATGAGTATACAAAATTTCGTATCTGTGCTGTTGATCTTTGAGGAGTCTCCTCGTTGGAAGCCAACCCAGGATGTAGAATCAGGTCATGCCTACCATTAAAAAAAATGCCATCGGAATTGAATCAATATGTACGTTTAAAAAAATACACACATTAAAAAAAAAAAAAGATACAACAGCATTGAGAGCCTCCTCCTTTTTTTTGAAGTCGGTTGATAAAATAAAATAACTTTATTGTGCTATAAAAACATCACTTAATTAATATTACACTAGTTTTATATAAAAAGAGTTAATTTATTCACAAATGTCGGACTTATTGCTATAGAGGTATATCTTACAGTCAACATGATATAAAATCACTTTTTTGAGTTTTATCACAACTGTGCTAGTTGGGTATATGATTTTAAAGATTTTTTAAAAAATTTTTGGTTATATTTGGGCGATTTACCAAAAATTTGGACTGTCACTTATTTCAGTATATCGACAATATGTATTGCCGTGTAAAAGGTCTAACACCCGAATTTACAGACAAGTATCGGTCAATACTTCAGGACCGGCCGATGCTGGTTATACCTGAGTACCAGTTTACGTTTTATAGTCGAGTCTAAGGTGGATAGTGATACTTAATACAGTGGTGTGCAAAAGTTTAAGACCACTAGCCGATTTTCGGTATTTTAACATATTGTATAATTTGCGTAGATTATTGGGTCACCTTACGTGTTGATTGCATTAGACGTGTTCGACTGCTGTTAATAGACTTCTTCGTCGCCTTAATCGTCAGCTGTATCGTAGATTTAGCCCTACACATAGCTGTTGTGTAATTATTGTAATGGGTAAAAAACCGTCACTTACTGTTGGAAAAAGGGGGCAGAAATAGTGGCCCTGCATAAAGTTGGATTTTCTGAACATGAAATAGATAAGAGGGTACGTGTGAGCAAGACAGCTGTTCATAAAGCTGTCAGTAAATTTCACATTTCGGGAAAATACACGGACCTGAAGAGAAGCGGTTACCCGAGATATTGAGTCCACCTGTAGATCATACGATCTGAAGGTTTGTCGTACGATGTCCAACAACCTCCTGCAACAAAGATTTAGCATACTCTGGCTGCAAATGGCAACAAAGTTAGTTTGAATACCATTTCAAGATATTTGACCACAGAGTTTGCTTTATTTTTCGATAAACTTGCAAGGAAACCTCGACCAAGAGAAACAACTGATTTTCGTCCGAAACATAAGAATTGGACAGTACGGCAGTGAAGTACGGCGGTCTTTTCTGATGAGCCAAGTATCCAGCAATTATCTGCATATGTTAGAAGTAATCTCCGCCCAATGGGTAAAAGATTTGAGGAAATATATACGACTCCAACTGTGAAACGTCCTCCAATCCAGATGATATGGAGTGCAATGTCTGTCTCTGATACTGCTGCTTTGTATTTAATGCCGTCTAAAATAATTTTAATAGAAAAGATAAATATATTATATTAATAATAATAATTTCTAGTTATAAATAACTCAAAAAATAAGTACAATTCGAATGCACCTATCGCCTACCCACCCATTGCATAAGCCTTGCCAGACTCGGAATTTTTTGATAAGCATCAATAACAGACCAGATTTAATTACTTTTACAAACTGGAAAAATAGGTCCTAAAAATATTCACTACCTTCCCGACTCCATAGACCTATTGGATTGTTTTTGAATTTTGTTTCTTTTTATCTATTGCACTGAAAACTTCTATTTGGACATTTTAAGGGAGGAGGGCTGGTTTAGACGGCCAAAAATAACATGTTTTCTAAGTTTTTTTTTACTTAGAAGTTAAAATGTATTTATGAATCTTTTACCTCTGGAATAGCTGAAAGTCTCAAATTACTGTAAGTGTAAACAACTTAGTACGTTTGAAGCATATTATATTGATAAACATAAATATTGATAAATTATAAATATTGATATATTGATAAACATAAATATAAAAAAACGGAATTATGCATTGCATTATGATAATAACGGCCGATCGGCAGAAATCGCCGATCATTGGCAATCAATATCGCAATTACTCGAATACGGAAAATTGCAATGTCATTATCCGATCGGTGTAAAATAAAACAGTGGAAATGGCGGAAAAATAAAACAAATCAGTTCGACTAATGACTTTCCCGAAAGAGCGAGGTTTTATATTGGTTTCATGCGTTTCGAATCGTACTTTACGACCCATTAAAGTCAAACTACTCGCCAGAGGAGATATGACGTTCGGCATTTTCGAAGGCCATTAGACAGTCGTTATCGTCGAAAACTACTTATGTTTACCGGAATCGCGGAAAACATATCGGGTCTTTGTTTAGAAAACAGTGTTTTTCTTCGTTATAATAAGAATTACTTTCAGCAGCGCATTTCACACTGTCGAATACGTGTTTTTTTTATCTATTTGGTATAATTGGTACCAAACAAACAATACTCTAATAATACATTGATTATCACTAATATTTTTACATTAATACTAATTAGAGTATTATATCTTATGCGTACTCCGCATGCTTAATTAATAATTGCGTATGTGCCGTTTATCTCATTATTCACAAAAGAAGTATCAGTATAAATATTAATATCTTTAAATATTATCAACAAAAAAAACAATGAAATAAGTTTACATTAAATTCTGAAAAATAATTAAATATAAAAAAATGAATTTGATATAAAATATTGTCTGAAATAAAATAATAAAAACATACGGTATATTATTAATTTGTCTCATGATATGCTATCACAGGTTAAAGAAATTAATATAATCGGTTATAGTGTTGTATAACCGGCATGTACGTGAGATAGGATTGTGGAAAGATTGATTTGTCTGTTGATTTGTAAGTAGTCTGTTAAAAAGTATTCCACCTAATTCAAATAGTTTATTGGTGTTTTCCCATTTTTTTAAGAAAAGGAAATTAAAAAAGTCAGAAAATCCGGCTTGCATGTCAGCATTCCACCAACTGCCGAAGGTGCAAGTAGTGCATCATATGTACCATATGTACCATGTGCACCTTATACATACAGTACCTTGCGAATTAATTGTAACAAAAAGTATTTTTCTTCGAAAGGTGTTTTATTGGGCATACACATATAAAACAATACTGGTAGTTATAGATTGTTAATTTTATTACAGAATGTGTCCTTTTGCGTTGATAAATTCTATGACTACAAGAGTGAAAGGTGTTATCAACGCAAAAGGAGGACACATTCCATATTAAAACTAACAATCTATCTCCATCTATCTCTCATCATCTCCATCTATCATCATCTATCCATATTAAAATTAACAATCTAATACCAGTACTGTAATTGTATGTTTATATCCAATAAAGCAGTTTTCGAAGAAAAATACTCTTTGTTCCAATTAATTGGTTGCCAGTACGCCAAATAAGAAATGTTCATATACTTGCTGTCCTATATAGTGTACTCTCCCAATTAACACTATCCTATCTCCACGAGCTTTTTCAACCACTAAGTTCCCACGGTCTCGTACTTCAGTCAGCCTCTGACAGTTTACTAAAAATTCCGAGTAGTAATAGCGATTTCTATTCCTATTCTTTCTGTGTCCATGGTGCAAGACTGGAACGATCTCCCAGCAAACATACGAAACTCGCGTTCTTTACCATAGTTTAAGACTCACCTTAAGGATTACTACCTTTCTAAGAAGTAACCAGTTCTTCCCTTTCTCTCCTCTTCCTCTCCCAATTTCCTCTCCTCGTGCATTATTAGTTTTAAATTCTTCCACCTGTCTGTATGTTATGTAATAATCTTTATTTTCACAATGCGCGCATGTTCCACTGTGTTTAGGTTAGTTGTAAGACGTTGCCATGTGGCAATAAGCTCGCCTTTTTGTATAATAATTAAGTGCAAATAAAGGGTTTCTTATTATTATTAATTCGCACGGTACTGTATGTACGTAAGGGGGCGTCCAATAATTACGTGAGGCGATTTTGGCGAATTTACCGCACCAGACGTTTCCACGATGTTGCAACCGCTGTTGTCCAGTCTATCCTGGACAACTGCGGTAAATTAGTTTTATCTTATTTATAAGGGGAAAAACATGGCTTCAAATAAGCCTCGAATGAATGGCTTCAAACGTCTTGTAGCCATGTTTGAAATAAAAATTATTTGAATTTTAACTCGAACCGATTTTTAAAGTGGCCGGTGCGAAAAAGCAATCTCCTTGATTAGGACGTATATATAAAACAAATAATTAAATTAATAAATAAATGCTTGTACCTAAATTGGACCTTCAGGAATGCCTTCGAGGGTCGAGTTTGGACTTCAAATGATGATAAGCTTCAATAATACAAGAGCCGAAACGGCCATGTTTAGATCGCAATCGCAGGAGTGAAAGGTCAAGTATCTCATAAATTTATACAACATACCATTTGACCTGTACGAAAAACAGAGCGAGTCTTTTCCGGTGTAAATCCTTCGCCCTACGAAATTGAGTCACGCAACAACGGTGACCCATGCACCACTACACTAGCGTACGAACCCACTAAAGAAAAGCAACGAACAACAACGCCAAGTTTTAACGTCGCTCGTCTTTTGAGTTATTAATGAAATGTTCGGTTATACAAGAGAAGCTGATCTACTTGGTTTTCAGAACAATCTTGTGCCAGCAAAATCTACGCAAAAGACGGGTAGGTGGTAGGCGAGAGAACAGTAGACACACTCTCGAGCGACATGGTGATGCGAGGAAAGTGAGCAGAGGGATACGTGTCGGTGAAGGCATTTGGTTAGCATTACGCAAGTGTGAAAGTTGGCGACTTTCTCGAACGTTTTAATAACCGCGTCGGCCGAGCAACGGCCATCTGGAGTCTATATAAAGGGTGGCGCAATAGAACGTGCATATTGCATCATTTTTTTGGCGGGGTGGAAAGCGCGCGGGCGGGGGGAACCTTACCTCGTTGGTTAGGCGGGCTCATGGAGTTTTAGTTACTATGAGTCACTTCGACGGGAAGCAACGCGCATTTTGCGTGCGCGCGTTTTACCAGACCTCTCGTTCATACGTTGTTATTAGGCGACTATATTGTTCTGAATATGAACTACGGCGAATCAGTCAAGCTCCGAGTGCTAATTTAATTAAAATATGGATAAAGCGTTTCGAAGAGACTGGCTCAACGTTTAAACCCAAAGCAAAAGGTCGTCCAAGAACATCTAGGACCGAAGACAATATTGAGAGAGTTATGCAGTCGGTACAAGGAGAACCACAAATGTCTACTCGCAAGAGATCGTCCGTCTTACACTTATCGCGACGAAGTTTGCAACGAATTTTAAAGTTGGATCTTAAATTGCATCCATACAAGCTGCAATTAACACAAGAATTGAAAGAATCTGACTTCGGAGCAAGGCTCGCATTTGCTGATGAAATGCTGAATCGGTTTTCCAATTGTGACAACATCCTTTTCTCTGATGAGGCTCATTTTCACATGAATGGGTTCGTAAACCGTCAAAATTGTCGTTACTGGCATAGTGAGAATCCTAAACTTAAACATCAGAAACCACTGCATAGTCCTAAAGTGACAGTATGGGCAGCAATCTCGGGCAGAGGAATAGTGGGTCCGTTTTTCTTTGAAAATGCGCGTGGACAAAACGTCACTGTTAATACCCAACGCTATGTTGCTATGTTGGAAGGCTTTTTGGCTCCAGAACTTGAAAATTCAAGAATAAGGAATTCTAGGACATGGTTTCAACAAGATGGAGCCACTTGTCACACATCTAATGACTCCATGGCGGTTGTGAAACAGATGTTCCCTGGAAAAGTGATTTCAAAGAGAGGTGATATCCCATGGCCCCCACGTAGTCCGGACTTAACGCCTCCTGACTTTTTTTTGTGGGGGTACCTTAAACACAAAGTCTACAGCAATAATCCAAGAAACATCGACGAGCTCAAGCAGAATATCCGTGGTGAAATGGCAGCAATCACACCAGCATTACTGAACAAAGTTTTCAATAATTTCCGTTTGCGGTTAGAGGAGTGCCGTCGTAGAGAGGGTCATCATTTAGATGATGTTATTTTTAAAAAATAAACTTCAGTTCTTACTTAACAATTCCTCAGTTTTATTTTAACCCCTCAAATGAATGGCGATTAGCTCGGGTTGCCTACGGCAAAATGTTTATAAATTTATATTTACATTTACATTTACATTTACATAGAGCGGGGTTTACTATAGAGTTATAGCATTACTATAGAGCGGATTACTATAAAGCGACGCACATTTACATTCATATTTACATTTATATAAATTTATATACATTTTGTATACATTTTGCCAAGGCATCCCTTAAGGGACGCCTCACATTTGAGGGGTTAACTATACCTGTTGTATTTATTTTTTTAATGATGTTATTTTTAAAAAATAAACTTCAGTTCTTACTTAACAATTCCTCAGTTTTATTTTAACTATACCTGTTGTATTTATTTTTTTATATTTTTTTTAAATATGCACGTTCTATTGCGCCACCCATTATAATAGCCCTTAGGACTCGTGATGTAGCTCGCTTAGATTTCAATCATGTTCTAAGAGAAGCTACTGTCTGATATACTGTGACAGTGGTTTCCGTGAAACGTCTAAAGTGCAGCTCAATGTGATGCATGGTAGGTAAGTATTCTTCAAGAATTGGGCAACTGAGACAGTCACAGCTTTCAAGTCCTTCGAGTACCACAATCAATCGCATACGTCACACTTGTGGCCGAACCCATTGTTAAACAGTTCGGAGGCCAGTTCCCACCGCCTAGAGTAGGTACTCGGCCGCACGTCCAAATTGCTCTGGTTGAAGTGAAGCTCTCGGACAGATGGGCCTAACCTGTCTACCCAGGGTGGCCGTTGATGGGCTGGAGGTCTCGTCTACTTCCATTGGGGCGACTCGTCTAAAGGCGACTCGGTTGGCTCAATTCTGGGCAGCGACAATCAGTTTAATCCAGCAGCATTGAGATACGGTTGTGGCTCCTGCGCTTGCCTCAATCTGGCGAGCTCCCTTCGTTTTCGGGACCGTTCAGTAAAGGGGCTGGCTATGGTCGGGGTCTGTCGGCCTCCTCTATTCTATTTTTAGCCACTTCCCGCTGTTTTTGACGCATAATGGTACATCTAGGAGGCACGATAAACAAAGTATTCTGATTTTTTAATAACATTAATATTAAATCTACTATAACTAATAAAGACACTAATTATTAATTACATTTATATTTAAATTATTTAAAAAGCTACGAAGACTAAGTAACGCAACCACTTTCGTCTTAATCTGTACAAGTACTAACAAGTAATAACCAAACGAAAGCCTTGGAAGCTTCAATTTTTAGCTCAAACTGCGACATGTGTCAAGCGGCACTGGCTCTATTTAGCTTCACGAGTCAGAGGTCCTGAGTAATGGTTACTTTGCTCTACTCAACAATATGTAAATGAATCGCGCATGGTAAATAGTTACAAAGCTACGATCATAAGCGATGCGACATTTTTCGTTGCATGCGGTTTTAGCAAGTGACGCCCTACTTACAGAACTGAAAAACGTTTCACGTCAAAATGTACGCGGCGCTATAACCTACATAGTGTCAGACAACTAGAGCTGTTAACTATAACGGGCGAACCCGTCACCTAAGGAAGTTTTAACGATATTGGTTCGATCTGTCTCCCGTGAGGGGAACTTAGAAGACTTGAGACGAAAACAGTCCACTGTCTAGTTACGCCACTCGCCCGTAAAAGATCAACGCTTTACCGCGAGATAACCAGGTTAATCACCCAGCAGACCGACACTCGTGCTTTTACTTCCAGTTGCAACCAGATTACTCCAGTCTCCCGACTTGTTACAGGTTCGAGGTCGTTTGCGCGGTTCTCTCACTAATTAGCGGCGATACGGTATCTACCGAATGTATCGCGGACAACGGCATCTTTGCCCGGCTGTTGACAAGGTATCGGGTAGCCGATTGGTTGTTTCAAGAGCAGTTGCCGCAAGGTTAGCAACTACCCCCACCCTATAGGAGAAAGTACTGTTTTCAGACTCCCCCGGCTGTCGGTCAGAATGCACAATCGATTGGCTGACGCCGCACGGTGCGCAAGCCGTCCAGTAGCGCCCGAAGGATGATTCCTAGTGGAAACTGGCCCGCAGGCCAGAGTCCTACCCTGGCTCGCACTTCTGCATGGAGGCCGCCAGATGGGTGTTGACTCGTGAGTATGACCGACCCTGAACACATGGGTCTTAATGGGCAAACTGCAACAATGTCCTTTAGTTTCTAAATCGGCGGATGCCGCGAAAGCGACTTCGGACCTGTGACCAGACGGAGAAATGCGGTCATATCATATGCGGTAGTAAAGGCGCGAGCTCGGCCCGCTGGTTTCACTTCCCATTGCCTCGCAGTAAGGCGTTGGTCTCTTATGCCTTGATCACATGCACCGAAAAGAGCGGCGAGACAGCAAATTTGTACTCGGCCGAGACAGTAGAGTGGGCGAGTAAGTGTTTACACTTATTTTGCTTCCCGGCGAGTCAGTTCAGTTTATTATAAAAACTGTATAGTTAAATTCTCGAAAAAATCTACGGCGAAATTCGGCAACAACAACAAACGAAGCGCAGACCCAGCGCGAGCGAGTAGCGAGTGGCGCTCGGCATGGGTTCATACCTGCCGAGTGGGTGAGCGAGACAGTGCGGGGTATGCTGAAAGGAGCGCGGGGGTGGGCACTCGGCCTAGTAAACAAAATATGGTACAAGTGACTGTCTTGCCATTTTGCTCGGCCGAGTACTCGTCACCCTCTGCATCTATACACTTTCTGCGCACCCTCTGCGTCACCACCTACATATCAACCCAGCAATCGGCCGAGAGGACTCTCTCGCCACTTTACTCGGCGCTTGTCATCAAGGCATTACGGGCGCGTTGGCAAAGCTAGACGGTGGACTGTATTGTCCAATAGTCTTGTATATTTATAATACTTGTATATTTTATTATTAATACTTGTATATTTTATAATGTTAGATAGTAAGTGAATTGTTGATATTTCTTTGATTAAATAAACGGTTCACGGGGTGCCAGAGGGGGTAGAAACCAGGAGAATCTTCCTCCATATCTCCGTTCGTCCACCCCTCATGTATTACCCTTCTGGTACGCGTGAAGTTGTCGATGCACGATATCTCGGGCAGATAAAACGACCCATGTTGTTAGAACTGCCCGGGTGGTGGGCGGGGTTTCTCCCCCCACATGTCACCGCGTAGCCTAATAATAATGTCCCAAAGTCTCTTCGTTCACCCCAAGGTTGAAATAAATATTTTATATCATTATGAAATGACCATTTGCCATATTTTATATGAAATGACCATTGGCCATCCGATCCCGGGTTAGAGGCGGGCAAAGGACGCCATGGTCCGCGATAGATTCGGTATTCACCGTTTCACCGCTTCGTAAGGGAGAGGACCGCGCAAGCGACCTCGAACTCGGAACCAATCGAGAGACCGAAGTAATATGGTCACAATTGGTAGTTAGGGCGCGAGTGCCGCCCGCCAGGTAACATACCTGGCTATCTCGCGGTAAGGCGTTGGTCTCTAACGGGTTGTGGCCTAGCTAGACGTCGGATTGTTTCGTCCAAAGTCTTCTACGCTTACTCCAGGGAGAAAGAACGACTAATCGTTAAAACTCCCTGTGGTGACGGGCTCGCCCGTTGTAGTCGACACCTCAAGATATCGTTATACCTTCCTGGAGTGGCGGGTTCGCCCTTAGTAGCTGACAACTCCAAACTGTGGCATCAAGAATTTCATTTCAGCTTATACCATATTGTGCATGCTGTAATCGACTTATTCAAAGCCAGCAGTGAGTACTCGTACTTACAATCAACATTCGTTTGCGTTACATAATCAGTCATGCACGATTTATGTAAGTGGCCAGGACAATGGTAACGATATGATTATTCGCGTAATTATGACATTAAGATATTGATGAAGTTTTATTTCCTCTGCGTAACCCAGTTCGGATGCTTTAATCACTTTTATGATAAGGCATAACAAAAGAAAGATAGTAATTAATTAGCCGACATCAAAATACGGAATTATTTATTGCATTATTGCACATTTAAAAAAACAGGCGGGCTTTTTGCACAAAGTACACTCTCTTACAGCCAAACTTCGTGTACGTGTAAGAATTTTGGTGCCAGTAGAGTAAAATAAATATAAGAAACTCATACTTAACAATAATTAATCGAATAACAAAAATAAGGCAATGCCTTACAACTAACCTAATCACAGTGGTACATGCGCGCATTGTGGAAATAAAGATTATTACGGTTTTTTTATTTTTATTTCGATTTAATGGCTCGTTGATAACAAGCTCAGCCAATTGTATCATATTTTAAATGTTGGTAGCATTCGAAATTTGAATTATTTCGTAATGTCACTTTCATTTAGAAAACGGCTTTGCCGAAGTGATCAATAGTTTAATATTTTATTTTTTCGCTTAATTCGTCTCAATTGAAGGCATTTTGTGTTGCATAAGGATAAGCCCTATTTATGAGATATATGGATGAATAGTGATCGTTAGTCGACTGCAAAAGGACCTTTAAACTTACATTGCACCGTCGAAAGTCGTGCACATCCGTAAGTATATCTCATTCAAACATAAGCATTTCCCAATACAAGCTGGGATTTCCTTCGCTACTTTTTAAGTAGCTTTTACTAATTTTATTTTAAATAAAAACATCATCCTATAAACGGATTTCTTTACAAACCTTATCAAATATAACAATATTATACTGTTTTCTACAATATTTCTTTACATTTTTTTAATATTATACAATTTTATATAGGTTTACCCTATTTTGATAACATTATACAATCTTTATTATAAACTCCTTTGCCAGAAATTAAGATTGAAGTTTCTTCTTTCATTTCATTGAGCATATGGAGGTTTTTTTATTTTTATTTTGATTTAATGGCTCGTTGATAACAAACTCAGCCAATTGTATCATATTTTAAATGTTGGTAGCATTCGAAATTTGAATTATTTCGTAATGTCACTTTCATTTAGAAAACGGCTTTGCCGAAGTGATCAATAGTTAAATTTTTTATTTTTTCGCTTAATTCGTCTCAATTGAAGGCATTTTGTGTTGCATAAGGATAAGCCCTATTTATGAGATATATGGATGAATAGTGATCGTTAGTCGACTGCAAAAGGACCTTTAAACTTACATTGCACCGTCGAAAGTCGTGCACATCCGTAAGTATATCTCATTCAAACATAAGCATTTCCCAATACAAGCTGGGATTTCCTTCGCTACTTTTTAAGTAGCTTTTACTAATTTTATTTTAAATAAAAACATCATCCTATAAACGGATTTCTTTACAAACCTTATCATATATATATATATATATATATATATATATATATATATATATATATATATATATATATATATATATATATATATATATATATATATATATATATATATATATATATATATATATATATATATATATATATATATATATATATATATATATATATATATATATATATATATATATATATATATATATATATATATATATATATATATATATATATATATATATATATGTGTATATATATATATATATATATATATATATATATATATATATATATATATATATATATATATATATATATATTTGATAAGGTTAATAAAGTAGCTTTTACTAATTTTATTTTAAATAAAAACATCATCCTATAAACGGATCTTTACAAACCTTATCAAATATAACAATATTATACCGTTTTCTACAATATTTCTTTACAATTTTTTAATATTATACAATTTTATATAGGTTTACCCTATTTTGATAACATTATACAATCTTTTTTATAAACTCCTCTGCCAGAAATTAAGATTGAAGTTTCTTCTTTCATTTCATTGAGCATATGGAGGTTTTTTTATTTTTATTTCGATTTAATGGCTCGTTGATAACAAACTCAGCCAATTGTATCATATTTTAAATGTTGGTAGCAGTCGAAATTTGAATTATTTCGTAATGTCACTTTCATTTGGAAAACGGCTTCGCCGAAGTGATCAACAGTTTATTTTTTTATTTTTTCGCTTAATTCGTCTCAATTGAAGGCATTTTGTGTTGCATAAGGATAAGCCCTATTTATGAGATATATGGATGAATAGTGATCGTTAGTCGACTGCAAAAGGACCTTTAAACTTACATTGCACCGTCGAAAGTCGTGCACATCCGTAAGTATATCTCATTCAAACATAAGCATTTCCCAATACAAGCTGGGATTTCCTTCGCTACTTTTTAAGTAGCTTTTACTAATTTTATTTTAAATATATATATATATATATATATATATATATATATATATATATATATATATATATATATATATATATATATATATATATATATATATATATATATATATATATATATATATATATATATATATATATATATATATATATATATATATATATATATATATATATATATATATATATATATATATATATATATATATATATATATATATGTATATATATATATTCTTAATCTTAGTTACATGTTTATTTTCTACTCCTAATTTTAAGTATTTAATAGTTTTTAAGGTAGTTGTTGCATGTTTATTCTTTTGTGATCAAATAATTATTTTATTACGACAATAAATTTTTTTTTTTTTACAAAAATATTTTGTTTTTGTAATAATCACAATATTGAACAAGCACGCACAAAATTAAACGTTCACCTTAGAACAGGTCCCGGCCTAGTTAGGTGGCGTTGTCACTGGACTTTGCAATGTATTCATTTTCTGCTATTTATTCAATGTTTAAATTCAATGTTTATAGATATTTGAAACTAAGAATGCTCGAAGAGAGGATATTGGGAGGAAGAGGAGAGAAAGGGAAGAATTGGCTACTTCTTAGAAAGGTACATAGTGATCTTTGAGGCGAGTCTTAAATAATGGTAAAGAAGGCAGTTTCGTATATTTGCCGGGAGATCGTTCCAGAGTCTTGCACCATGGTCACAGAAAGAGTAGGAATAGAAATCAGTATTATGACACGGAATTTTTAGTAAACTGTCAGAGACTGACCGAAGTAAGAGACCGTGGAAACTTAATGGTTCAATAATCAAAAGCAATCAATTTAGGATCGGCAGCGGGTCTTATTATCCTCGAAGTTTCTATTCTTTATTGTGAAATTTCACAATGGGCGGGAATTATCATATGACAATTTCTTACAACCAACTCTACTATGACGAGTTTGTATGTACCTATGTGTGTGCGTTTGTGTAACATGTGTGAAGGTGTGTCTTATTATTGCATTCGATCGACAGATTTAAAATGCAATTTCGTTAATTTTATTCCAACGGAAATCGAACCCAGTGTAAGATCAGGCGACCTAACCACTATGCCACCGAGCCGTGATATTTCCTTGATATGTAGAGTTTTCGGGAAATGCTATAGGGTGCTAGGATCACTTCTAATCGGATTGAAAACTTACACAGTCAATTTAATTAGTTCACACTGCACGCGATGCGCTTGTGTTACGATGAATTATGACGCGGTCTTTAACGACGTCAGTGCAAAGCGTCGCGACAATCGTAAAATAGGAAGAGTGCCGCACGGACTTCGCGTCGTGTCTCACGACATAGGGGTGGCGTGCTGTCGTGGCGCTTCCATGACAAACACGACATAGCCGACGCACGTGAGTAATGAACACAGCAACGTCACACGACGCTACATTGCTGACACGGGTTTAAATCAAAGCAACCGATTATGACAGACGCTTAAACTGCAAAAGGTGGCAAAGTTGTAGGAGTTGCGGCTAAAGACTCTTGGTCACCCACCGTACTTGCCAGACCTTGCTCCAATGGGCTTTTTTTCAGAATTCAGATAACTTTTTACGACGGAAAAAAATCGACTTTGAAGAGTCGATGAAAAACACCTTCAACGCTTTCATTGGGTCCTGTCCACGAGAGTTTTACAGCGGAGGAATTAAGCAACTAAAATCAAAATGACAAATCTGCATAGATATTTCAATATTTCTATTAATTTAATATATATTTTTCATACAAAATTTTTGGCCTCAAATTTCCCTTATAGAACAGCAACGTCATAGGTAAGGACCTAATATTATTGAACTTTTCCTGTATCGTCACAGTATGGCCATTGGGAGTAGAGTGGTAAATTTAGTTTTTGACCGCACTTCGTCCACTCTCTGCATAGAGCAGTCTGGCATCGGAATGTGGAGGTTCAATTTTGCACAATGCTGGCAGCCATTCGGTTGGGGTGCTCTTGAGTGTGCCCGAGATAATGCGCATCGTCCGATTAAGCTGAGCATCAACTTTGTGGGCATTCAGGCTGTTAAGCACGGAGCAGCTCCGTGCTGTTAAGCCACACGGTCGATGCATACTCGGCAGCCGAATAGACCAGTGCGACGGACGAGGTTCTCACGTTGTTAGCGTTTGCTTCCCATGTCGATCCAGTCAGTTTCTAGGTTATATTATTCCTGGACCAAATCTTCGCTGCTGCTTTTTCTATATGGGACTTGTATGTGAGCGAGCGATCGAGAGTAACACCTATGTATTTGGGATTAGCGTTATTTGTAATTTTCACCCCGTTGAAGTTTATGTCCAGACTCGCATTGGCCCTGTGACTGTTCAAGTGGAAGCAGCAAGTTTATGTTTTCTTGGGATTGGGGAGAAGACGCCACTTTTGGAAGTACTAGTTAAGCGATTAAAAAAGGAGTGTAACGTGTTCAGGATTCATCTATGTATGTTTTCGTTTCTTTATTCCACCATAACTTCTAAACGATGGCACAGATTTAGAAGTGTATGGTATTGTTAGAATTGTTATGTCATCCTGAGTGTCACAGGGTACCTTAACTGTCCAAATATCAAGTAATTACGTCGAAATGTCCAAATGTCAATAAATTAACATAAATATATCGTGTTTGGTGTCAAATGAAAGGTCTGATCAAGTACATTCAAATATATACATATATATGGACAAATACATAAACCAGGAATATTTTATAAAAAAAACCGTAATAAAAATACTTCAAATACAATAGTTCACTTTCTGCAACGGCAGTCGTGTTTTTATTCTTTTTAATATATTTACTTGTTTACGAATCATTCAAATCAAGTTCACGAGTCCTGCTTGATCCGTTTCAATAAAATAATTAATGTAGATGTATCTTTATATTGGGGCCTCACCGCTAGCTTTAACGGAATAAGCGAAAATTACGTGATTCCAAAGTATAACGCCAGTTAAGTATCCTATAAACGCGATTCAATCAACACAAAATTAACGAATTGGCAGTTAAATGGCTATTATAGGCAAATCTATTAAAAGTTTACTGTGTTTATGGGCTTGCAGAAATGAGGACTGTATATCCTCTGTTTCGACAAGTAAAAGAGAATGGGCATTTTGGGCCATTTTATCCAATACCCGTAAATCATATACCAATTGAAAGAAACCAGGCATTGTTTAAACGAAAACCGTCGCAGAATACCCGAAACGTAAAAAAACATACGCTGTGTGAGTACAAACTATATATTCCTAAAAATCGAGTTTGTCTGCAGTATATGAAGGGTAAATACTGGGATATGTTGCTTGAACTCTGTAATGTGTCTCATGATTTCATTCCCGCCCTGTTTCCTGACGTGTGTAATATGCTTAGGTCAGCTGTTCAAAACGGTGTGCCCAGTGACCGTACATTGTAATATACTATATTTTATGGATCTTAACTGCAAATGATATATTTTAATTAAATAATTGGCATTGGGGTTTTACATTACATTACATTATATTACATTTTCGTCGTGTCCAATTGACGGCTAAAAACCGCTCTTGGACGTGTCAAAATAATTGAGTTAGGTAGTAAGTCTCGTTACTACTCTTCACTGAACATATATAGGTAGTCAAGAATTAACTACTAGATTGTCAAACAATAAATATAATTAATCAAAATCAAAATAGAAGCCTAATATTTGAAGTAGTTAGTAATTCGAAAAGATACGTAGTAACATTATTTATCGTAATATTAAAATTGTCAGTAAAATGTTAAATAATCAAATTAAAGCTACGTTATGCATTTTAAACTAAAAGTAGGTACAGATATATGACCATATAAAATAATCAGACAATAAGGCTCTACTTTTTTAAGTAATTTAAATGGGCACAATATTTGAAAGGCTTTCAAATTAGGCCAGATTTTAGAAACGGTGGCCTATCAGTGTAATTAGCCATATTTAAGAAAATTCCGAACTTAAAAACTCTGAAACGGCTCATAATTGAGGTGAGTTGTAGGTAGTCAGAAATATTGTAGATAAAAAGATCTTTCCAATGGTAAATACGTTATTGTTATTGGATAGGTGGGCCCAGTGCCCATATATTTTTGCCCATTCACCTTTCACAACTCCGACTAACTTTCCCATATCGAAGAAACGATTCTCTTACAACTTCTTCGGAAAATACTATCTGAAATATTCAATTTTAGAACTGGAAAAAGAAACAATTCGATCTTCGCCAAAAATGTGCAGCGATTTAAAACATTTCAACATTGAGAAAAACGTTTGATCTAGTGCGTTACGTCTGATGGACTATTTCTAACTCCACACGGCTCAGTTAAGGGGTCTTTGTGATTTCCATTTAATACGTTTATTAACAGCAATACAGTATACATACCTACAACAATTTCAAAGACTGCGTAATAGAACTAGAAACGCTGCAAAAAGCTATGTTTTCTGAGAAAAAAACCTTTCAGGATACACACCTACGATATGGTCGTTCTTTATACCAATAACTAAACTACTAATACTTGTTAAGTGCTGGCGTTGGTTTAGGGTTGGCGCGTAATGGCGTCAAATCACACGAACGCAGGTCCATTTCGTGAAATTAATCGTTCGTCAAATGTTTCTTTCACTACATTACTCGTAATTGTATCACTCGCTGTGTGGCATGTAGCGCCGCCCTGCTGAAACCACATGTCTGCAACATTAATGCCTTTCAGTTGAGGCGGGGAAAAGTTAATAATCATGTCTCTGTACCGCTCACCGTTAACAGTAACATTCTGACCATCATCATTTTTGAAGACATATGGATCAATGATTTTACCGGCCCTAAAGCGCATCAAACGGTGACTTTTTCTGGATGTAATAGTGTTTCGACAATGGCTTGTGGATTTCATCGCTCCAAATACGGCAATTCTGTTTATTGACATAGCCATTTAAGAAAAAGTGTAAGTACGTATTTATGCCCGATGAATTTCTCGAATTTAACCCTTTTTTCCACAATAAATTTGAACAATTTGCAATGGTTGCTCCGGCGTGAGTCGATTCATGATGAATTACCAATCCAAACTAACTCCAAAACAACCGCGAACTGTCAAATCGGTTATCACAGAAAACAGTGGTGCCAATTTAAAGTTCTCCGCATCGAAAAAAAAACACCTATATTACCCTTTTCTTGGTTTTTTTTTATAGCTGCAAATAAAAATAAATAAATATATTATGATTACATTTGAAAATAAAAGCTGCGAGTGCACATGCAGTTTAACTAATATTAATTACATTACTAGCGTGTAATGTGAATATTTTAATGTTGATTCATATTGTACACCTAATGGGTAGATTATGAGAACAAAAAATTATTACACATGTCCATTTGTATCTAACATTTAATACCATAATCGCAATAAAGAGAACGAAACTCCTTCGAAAATGTTTAATTTGTGAAAATATTTTGTCAAATAGAAGACGTTTTTTTTTTTGCAATATGGCCATTTTTAAATAGGGCCCGCCTGCCTAATATCATTGATTATATATCGAATAGGACTGCTCAATGCCGTAGTACGATTTGTCAGCTAGGATTTTACTACGAAACGCAAAGTGTAGATGGCACTCATATTTCTAAACATTTATTAATCTTCTCTTATGTTCAATACGGCGGCGTTCGTGGTATATCAATATGGCGGAGCATTATAGATGGCGTTTTAAACACGCCTTTATGGTATCCTATCTCGAAATAATATAACAATACAATAACAAATAAATTGTTATTATATTTCCGGACAATGTTAGCAGCGTCACCTGCATGTTGCTGGCGCAGAAGGGTTGCTAAAACATACTATGGCATTGAGCAATTTTATACCATATATAATCAATGATTATAATAACTCAAATTAAATGGACATGTTCATCTGTATGTACCATTTAATACCTTAATCACAATAAAGAGAACTAAACTTCTTCGAAGATGCTTAAATTGTGTTTTTTTTTGTCACATATAAAATGTTCTTCTTTTTACTTTCCCGACCCAAATGAAAAGTATTGTGAACGCGCAAAAAAAATGAGATGAAGTATCCCCCACGAGACTAAGTCTGTCTGTGAGTGTGTGTGTGTGTGTGTCTGTGTGTGTATCCCTCCACGATAGCGCATAAACGCTTCATCCGATTGAGCTGAAATTTAGTAAGCAGGCATGATTTGGTCATGGCAAGAGTTGTAAAGATTGTGTTTGAAATCGGTCCACTGCTAGTCATATTTCAATCACGAAATATTGCTGTTAAAGAATTGAAATTATTTACATAAATGCCTTTTTGGGCCGAAATCACGTTCTGAAATCGTATTGGCGACGCAGTTTAAGAAAATACTACATCTTTTTGATAAAATAGCAATTTAATACCATGGAAAATACTTCAAATATGTTACCCATTGGCGCTGGGCGGGGGGGCTTTTCTACTTGCTGGGAAAGTTTAGGGTAACACACCCGATTTTTATAGGTAATGTATCCGTTGTTGAGTTGGGCCCGCCTGCCTAATATGAATGAAAGGCATTTCCGATGCTAATCGGGAAATCTTAAACGATGGCCTCAGCATTATAATAATGGGCTTTACGGATGAACGCATAGAGGTCAAATCGCGTCGCTTTCAATCACTCTCAATGGCGGCATTTCCTCGTAAAAATGGACACGGTTTAGCAGCTGCCCGAAGCGCTAAAAAAGAATCATCAATTACAACATAATTAACACGAAGAGAGTGAAAAGTGGGGGTGTCTACATCCGTCTCCTTGTTTAACTGTTGGAGGAATTTCAGATTCCAGATTTTATAAAATTATTTTCCCAACAGCCTTTAATGTAGTTCCATCAGCATCGGAATAAGCATGACTGCTTCCAACAACCTAGGATCACAAGAGCTGCTGACGGACTGAGCTTTGTCAGTTCCCGAGTAAAAACAATCTTCGGAAACAAACTACGTAAGTATGATCACGTGTCCGAATATAGGGCACGGTTAAAGTGGGTTCCCAGAGGAGTTTTTTTAGACTTTTAGAGTTTTAGAGGGAGTTTTTAGAGTTTTTAGAGTTTACTTCTTAAGAATCGATTTCATTTAAAGCCCCGGTTCGAAAATTTGATGGGTAGTAAAATCGAGCGGTAACAAAAAAGTCACATGTTTTCATATGTATTAATGTTAGTGCCATCTAAGCAGAATATTGAAAAATTAAATAACTTTTGGTAGCATAAGTAATATGCGTACCTGACAATAGATGGCAGCATATATATTATTTTGTTAGCGCCATCTAAGCAGAATATTTCAAAATTAAAGTACTTTTCGTAACATGTAATATACGTACCTGACAATAGATGGGAGCACATATGTTTTTCTTCAGAATAAATGTTGTAATATCAGTAACATGATATTACTTATACTATTTTATATATTGTTTATACGTTAATACATATATTATATGTATTAATGCTTTGGAATTGGAATGCGTTATATTTTATATTTATATTGATATTTATATTTATATACAGTAAAGTGAATAAAGGTATAAACTATTGTAAGGTATGGCAGAAACCAGTTCAAGTGATGATGAAAGAAAATCCGAAGAACACGTGAATTATTATTAGGTATATGCGTACGCGGTTATTAGGTAGGCTTGCTTTCAGTATTATAAGAGATGCGTTTATTTACCCTCTTTGTCTATTATATTCAATGACAATCGCACTTGAAGAGTAAACTCCAGTCACGCGTCGGAGCTGACGCACTTTTTAAATACTTTTTATTTTATTTAAAATGACCAATATAAAAAAAAAGATTTTAGCAAAAACACAAGTACCTATCTAGTATAAAAAATAATATTTTTAACAATTTTTACCAGGGCTTTAAATGAAAACATTTTTTAAGGAGTAAACTACAAAACTACACGGCCCGGTGGCATAGTGGTTAGGTCGCCTTATCTTACATTGTAAGGTCCCGGGTTCGATTCCCGGTTGGGTCACCATTTTCCGTTGGGATCAAATTAACGGAATTGCATTTTTAATTATTTCGATGGAATGCAATAACAAGACACACACCTACACACATGTTACACGCACACATACATATAACACGGGATTGTCATATGACAATAAACCCGCCCATTGTGACATTTCACGATAAAGAGTATAAACAAACAAACAAACTTTTTTATACTTTTTATTTTATTTAAAATGTCCAATATAAAAAAAAGATTTTAGCAAAAACACAAGTACCTAGTACCTATAAATAAGTATCTGGTATAAATATTATTATTTTTGACAATTTTTGCCAGGGCTTTAAATGAAATAATTTTGTAAGGAGTAAACTACAAAAAATAAATAAATCATAACTTCGTTGAATCGTTAATTTTGTCCTTGCTTCCAAACCGATTAAACAGACGTTTTACGTCAGAAACTCTCAGTAACCTATCGTTTGGGTTGTTGATCCACAACACAAATACGCGGATAAGTATCATTCGTCACCCGTTTATTTATGAACACTTCAAAAGCAGAAACTTCCCGATGTTGATGATGCTGATGTTGATGATAGTATTTTTCCTACGGACTAGCAAATGAGATGATATCGTGTATACTTTTCTCTATAAATATTAGAAAGATACTTCACAATAAATATATCATTGTATATGAGATTTTATTTAAACGTAACTGAAATAAAACAAGGCCGCAGAAGCTGCTAAAACAAGGTTTGGTAGAATCAAACTTGCCTTGTATTAAATTTCATAGTTTCAAAATCAAAATCTTGATAACATAATTGTAAATATACCTAAATCGAATATACGCCTAAAGACCATAGATCCCGAGTGACCATAGATCGGATCATGCATTTCATGTTATTGAGATTGATGATGTTTTTAAGCGTACTCAAAATTATGTATTTAAAACAAGGAGGAACTTCGCTAAAAGTAATCACACCGTGATTAGAAAATGGGTTGAATCGTTAAACTGGGACTATCTTCAGACAATAGATGACACTAATATGGCCTATACTATACGTGGTTTCACAATCGAATAAATGACTGCTTTTCGAAATCATTTCCAATAAGATGGAAAAAAGTTTATCTCCACCCTACCAACAAGCAATGGATTACTCCAGTTCTTGTATATCGCTGTAGGTTGAAGAGAAACACATTGAAAAACAAAATTTTCAAATATGACCCTTTATATCAAAAACTCTTCAATAAAATGTATTCGAGGTTAAGAAACGATATTCGCGCAGCCAAAAGAAAATTCTATTCTCAAAAAATATTTTCCTCACGAAAATAAAGTAAAAACAGCATGGTCCATTATAAACGATGAAACCGGAAAATTGAGAAAAGGATTTAGCGCATCATTGTCCATTGAAGTAAATAAAAAACTCTAAACAAATGCTCTGGTTTTGAGCAACGTATTCAATAACTTCTTTATCAATAAACCTTTAAGTCTGGCATCTGCAATTCAGACCCCAATTACAACAGCATATGAAAAGTTGAAATTAATGAAAAAAATATATAATTCGAAATTCCTGAAACCCACATCTGAGATGGAAATAGCCAAATTTATAAACTCATTGAAAAATAAAAAATCCACTGGGATAGACAATTTTCCAGTTAATATACTAAAGAAATCCAGTGATATTTTATCTAAACCCCTCAGTATATTATTATGGTGTCTTCCCTGAATGCTATAAAACGGCAAAAATAGTACCGGTCTTTAAAAAGGTGATATACATAATATCGAAAACTATCGACCCATCTCTTTATTGACCGTATTCTCTAGGGTTCTAGAAAAAATAATAGAAGTCAGGATACGTGAGTTTTTGAAGAAAAATAATATTTTGAGCAACACACAATTTGGTTTTATGAAAAAGAAATCGACCCAACAGGCAATGTTGAAGTGTTGCAATCAAATACATACATGTCTAAATATGAAAAGGTATTCGGCTGCCATTTTTTGTGACCTCAGTCGAGCCTTTGATTGCGTCCAAACCGATCTTCTACTTGCAAAATTAGACTATTATGGCATCCGAGGTACGGCAAATAACCTATTCAAGACTTATCTGCAAAACAGAATGCAAAAAGTGGAAATAGCAAATATTGGCAGAGATCTAATCGAGTCCGTAGCAACTTCCGAAATACTTACTGTCAATATTGGAGTACCCCAAGGCTCAATTCTTGGACCGTTGCTTTTCATTAGGCTAACATTCAATTACCGCTAACATTAGGTAGAGGCCGCACAGGCGACTACGAATCTGCGATCAGACTGGAGGACGGAGAAATCCGTCTAAATATGGTATAGATAGAGGATGCGAGGTCGGCGCGTTGGGTTCACTTCCCAGTGTCTCGCGATACGGGCTTGTTGACCTCCTAAGACGGTGGACTGTGTTGTTCCTAGGTCTCTGCGTTTACATCATGGAAGAAAAATTGCTGTAATAACGTTATAACTTCCTGGTGTGGCCGGTTCTCCCGTAATAGTCAACCACTCTAAAATGTGATGAATATTTTTGAAAACTATGTCAAAAGTTAAATTGACCAGTAGTTACTTAACTACATCAGTTTTTAAACATTTATTGAATAAAGGTATCGTGGTAAATGATTCAAAAGAAAAATACATATTTTTTACGTTACGTTACATAGTTACGAAGCGATACGATCTATTTACAGAGTAATCCAAGTTGGATCGAGTAGACAGCCGCAGCCACAGCCGCAAGCACACGTCGCTTCCGCGTTCACCGCTCTCCGATCAATGCGACCGCAATTATCCGTTGCAAGGCAAAATGGTGAAGCGAATTGAGGCGACAGTCTGCAGTTCCGGTGAGTAATGTCCTTGGCGGATCGTGCGATCAAACTTTATGTCTTTTCTTCGATGTCCTTACCTTATTTTGGTAAGCTGTGGTATAATATTAACATAATATTACATTAGTCATAGTCATATTTAATCAGTGGAATACGTCATTTACATTAGATCGAAGTTATTCAAAAATTCATTACGTGTACATATTATATATATTTTTAACGTTAAAGCACGGCACCTTCGCATCAATTACAAAAACCAATCAGACCCAAAGCACCAAAAAAAAATGTTAATAATCAATCAATATGTTTTTAAAAATAGTCATTCAAAAAATTTTTTAATAATCAGTTAATAAACAATAAGTTTTAAAAGAAAATCAACACTAAAGTAACAAAATACAGATTAAAATAATTTAGTCGAGCGACTTAACAAAGTGCAATGCAGTTTTATTCACCAAAATTTGTGTTAGTTGGATTTTAGCTGCCACCCGACAATTCTTTGTATTATATCTATTGGTCGACTACCTACTTAGATTCCCACCGGTTGTCGGTCGCTCGGTCGAGCGGTTGGTCGGTCGGTCAGTTGGGTCGTTCGGCCGACCGACCGCCCGACCGATCGATCGAACAACCGACCGGCCGACCAACCCAACGACCAACCGTCCGAACGACCGACCGGCTGACCGACCAAACAACCGACCGGTCGACCAACCAAACTACCGGCCGATCAGTCGACCGACCGACCGATCAACCGAACGACCGACCGACCGACCGACCGACCGACCGACGGACTGAACGTCCGACCGAGCTGACCGACGGAAAACTCGCAAAACGGAGTTGAGCGCTGTCGATAATATCAATCACAATTTTTTTGTCATGATTACGATTGAAACTAATCAATCGTTAGTCATGATTGACGATTATACGAATAAATCGTTAGTCATTAATCACGATTAGCGTATTCAATAGTTAGTTATCAATCGTTAGTCTGACTAAATGTTGTCCAACACTGAATACTGGCTATATAAGTAATGAAATAAGGTAATCGGAGATCGCCATATCCGGCTAAGAAAATAAAATCAAGAGTTTTGAGGAGCAACACCGCATGGCTGTAAAGATTCTGTGAGAAACGATGGTTAGCGGAAAGTATGTAAGATATGTATGTCTATGCAGTATCTAACGTCACTATCCGCATAGCAATGACCCACATCGATCAAGAAGTCAATAACTAAGGCGATATATTCAATTTGCTGTCAATTGCAGAGACGTGAGCTAACAATAGCTATATGAACACGTTATTACCATGTCCTCTGCACGTACGGTGCCCCTTGTTCTAGTGTCAATGGCGTTCTCAGGCGACTATCATAATTAGTGGCTGGAAGCGTTATTTGTGTGTGCTAAACAATGTAAATTTAATTTGCAAACGATAATGATTGTCTTGAATGCGCGGTAGTGAAAGAGTACGCGAATGTCTTCATAGGTGATCTGGTTTCTTCTTCCTCTTGAGGTGTCGCGTCTGCTACATTCCGAACTGTATACAGATTGGGGAGCTAATGGGCCCATGATGAGGTGGCCACGATGACCCATGTGTTCAGGGTCGGTCACACTCACGGGTCAACACCCATCCGATAGCCTCCACGCATGGGGTGCGAACCTGGGTAGGACACTGGGTCAACCAGTCTCCCCTGGGAATCAAACCTCTGGCGCTCCTGGACGGTCTGCGCACCGAGCGGCGCAAGCCAATCGACTGTGCTCTCCGACTAACAGTCGGGGGAGTCTGGGAACTGTATTGTTTCCTATAGAGCGGGGGTGGTTGTCTACCTTACGGCGACTGCTCTTGAAATGACCATTGGCCATCCGATCCCGGTTCAGAGTCGGGCAAAGGACGCCTTGGTCCGCGATAGATTCGGTGCACACCGTTTCACCTCTTCGTAAGGGAGAGGACCGCGCAAGCGACCTCGAACTCGGAACCAATCGAGAGACCGGAGAAATCTGGTCACAATTGGAAGCAAGGGCGCGAGGGTCGGCCCGCCAGGTAACACTGGCTATCTCGAGGTAAGGCGTTGGCTTCTTGAGGGGGTGTGACGTAGCTGGACGTTGGATTTGTTCTGTCCAAAGTCTTCTACGTTCACTGCAGGGCGACAGAACGAGAAAATCGTTAAAACGTCCTGTGGTGACGGGCTCGCCCGTTGTAGTTGACACCGCAAGTTGTATATAGATTGGTGGTGGTCGGCCCAACTCATAGTTCAGCTCCCATTCGGTAGCCTCCTCGAACAGTTTAACTCTTTATAGCTCCATATGACATTTCTGTAACAAACTACTAATCCCCCTAAAATCCCCCTAAATAAGGCACTAAATTCATTTAGTTCATTTGAATCCGTCTAGCACTACAGTACCCTACCACTTAGTATCGAGTAAAAATCATAGATAGCGTAACTAAGCGACTTATGTGAGTTTAAATGTTGCGCGTTGATGACAGTGATAAATTAGGACTAAGGCAGGTGTTGAATGACTGATAAAGAAATATAAAAAGTATATACAATTGTGTGGTTTTTATGGAAACCTTTAGGTAAGAATATAATTTTATCCATTCAAAATTTCGAAGCAAAAGATGGCAAGTTAGGATGTTCTAACATTTACTGGAACTGACTATGGCAAATTCTTGGTTATTATACCGAAGAGTAAGGAAAGCAAAATATCTCAACGGCAAACAAATGTCTTCAGCAGTATTTAGACTTGAGATAGGCGAGACCTTATGCGAGCTTGGCCTGAAGCCTGACATCAAGAGTCGAAGTTCTTTAGAAGACGAAATTCAAGCCAAAAAACATAAGGGCCCTGCGCAACATGTTCCTCCATTAGCAGTAAGGCAGGACCAGGTCAGTCATTGGCCGATTTGGGTTAAAAAAGGATACGTTGCAAGATTCCCAAGTGCACCGGCGTTTCAGAAACAATTTGCGAAAAATGCAGTGTAGCATTATGCTATAATAAACAAAATAATTGTTTAAAAATTTTCCATACAACAAAAATGTTTTTTTATACGTTCAACTCAATGTTACAGTAATGTCACATTCCCTTAAATGTCAAATAAATGATTAATAATAAATATTTTTTAATTTCTGAGAAATACGTGTTTTTTTATTTGCCTAATATATATCTCATTATCAACATTATTTTTTGTTTGAATATCTTGGGCTACAAAGGGTTAACAGTTGTAATCTGCGGAGCGCCGGGTGAATGGTCCCTGGGTGGTTGTTCCCGCCAGGCAGGCAAAGGTTCCACGGGTCCACGGTGAAACACGCTCACAACTGGTGGAGGTTCGCATAAGCGACTCTCGATCAACTGGAGCTGTTAACTACAACGGGCGATACCGTCACCTCAGGAAGTTTTAACGATATTTGATCGTTCTGTCTCCCGTGAGGTGAGCGTAGAAGACTTGGGACGAAACATTCCACTGTTTAGTTACGCCACTCGCCCGTAAGAAGCCAAAGCCTAACCCCGAGTAACCGGGTTTGCAACCTGCGCGCCAACACTCTCGCTCTTACTTCCAGTTACCGCCAGGTTTCTCCGGCCTCCCGACTGGTTATGGCTTCGAGGTCGCTTGCATTGATTCGGTGTCTACCGAATCTATCGCAGATCACGACGTCCTTTGCCGGCTGTTTTCACCCGGTATCCGGTAGCCGAATGGTCGTTTCATGAGCGGCTGCCACAATGTTAATAACCACCCCCGCTCTATAGGAAACAAAGCCGTTTCTAGAGCCCCCGGTTATCAAACTTTATAAAAATCTATAATAATGTATAACTTATAAAACTGTCATGTTATTTTCTTATTACATGACTGCCCAACAAAAAAGAAGTGTAATGTGAGCAGGAGTTTTTTTTATTTATTCAGAATATACAATAAAAGCATGAATTATGAATTAAGGCTAATTATCGCATATTAGAATTCGTCAGTTTATATGTAGATATAAAACTATTAAAGCATAAATATTAATTCGACAATAGCGTTGACTAAAGTCGGCTTTACACGGCAGACAAATAAAATTTAACAATAAAAAAATAGAGCTGAATCCATGTACATGAGTAGGTATACATATAAAATAGATAATATTATAAGAATATTAATAGTCATCAAGCACTTTATACAAAAAATAATCACACAATAGGAAGTATCAAAACAAAATTGGAAAAAAACAACGTATGTATATGATCAGGTATGTTACATTACACATTGTAATCTACATATTAAATATTAAATTCATAATATTATAATTAAATAATAAAAACTAAAATGAGGTACCTGAAAGTTACATATTAATGTTATTCATATTTGAAAAAATTGGCATGCTCAAAAAAATCACCCAGCTTATAGAAAGCATGTGTGGATTGCAGCTTTTGTTTCATAAATCTTTTAAAGGCCTTTGTTTCCATCTTTCTTGTGGAGAGTGGTAGCTGGTTAAAGAGCTTATAACTCAAATATCCAAAGGACTTTTGTGTCTGCGTAAGACGTACTTTAGGCAGGATAACGTCATCACGTCTGCGTGTATTGTGGGAGTGCATATTCCCGTTTACCTCTTGTTCGTTAATATTTGATTTAGCATATAGTAGACATTGTAAAATATATTCAGACGTAAAAGTCAGTATTTTGTACTTAACCCTTGGAGTAAATGGATATTTTCATGGATGCATCAGTCTCTTTTGCAGGATTTTCGGCGACATCGACCTTAAAGTACTATAACTACGAAACTACTACACCAATCATAAAAAGAACAACTGCACGATGATTGCATTGAAATTTCGAATATAGAATATTGAAATATCATTTTGTAAAACAATTAGATAATTATGAATAAATATGAGAAAGTCAAAGAAGTGAAAAAAACGCGGAACCAGATCTGGTCGTATCATACTCAACGGATAATTGTTTCAGAACCAGATTTGGTCGTACCATACTCAAGGGGTTAAGAAAATATGGTTCGCAGTGCGTGTCACGGGATACTCCTGCAATTGCTCTCAATGCACTTTTCTGTAAAATGAAAACCCTAGAACTGTCTGTGGCATTCCCCCATATCAGTATAGCATAAGTCATTTTAGAATGGAAACAGGCATGATACGCAGTCATCTATGTATGTATTCCGTTTCTTTATTTTACTATACCTTCTAAACCCTCGAACAGATTTAGAAGTATATAGTACTGTTAGAACTGTTTTGTCATTCCAAGTGTCATATGGTACATAAACTGTAAAAATATGAAGTAAATAGTTGTCTAAATGTCCAAATCTATAAATGTAAATAAATTAACATAATTATATCGTGTTTAGTGTTAAATAAAAGATCTGATTGAGGACATTTCGAAAATATGTATGTATCTAAATGGATAAATACATAAACCACAAATATTTCATTAAAAAACGTTAAAAATAATATTATAAATACAGTAGTTTACTTTTTGTAATATCAGTCGTGTTTTTTATTCCTTTTAATATATTTACTTGTTTTTCTCTTTATCTTAGTTTTAAGTCTATTTGTCAAACTCTATTTAGGGGAATGTTATGTGGAACATAATTTTTGTTCTTTCTTTTCTAACGTATACGTTAAACGTTATAACCTGCTCTCTACATAGGTACATAGGACAGACCTCAAACGAGACCGACTATCAACTTAATAGGAATATAAGTTTTTGGATACCCAGTAGTAATAAGGGATCAGTGCGAGAAGTTATATTTAATAAAGTGGACAAATAAATTAAATATCCAAATTAAAGACTGCTTATGACAATGTGTTATCAAATGTATTCATCTAGCATTATTATTTTATTATTAGTAGTTGCATTTAATTCGTAGCGTTTTTTTAGTGAAAAGGGGGGGGGGGTGTTTTTGCGCATTCATAATACTTTACTTCCTCGTTGGTTGCTGGGCCGTCGTCGTTAAAACTGTTTGCGAAATGCAATGGCAACAAAGATAAGGGAGGAGGACGAATGACGAAGATCCATACCCAGAGAAGTATATAGTCGAAAAAGAAGATAACACAAGACAATTTTACGAGTAAGTCAACCTATAATTACTTTTATCAAATCCTATTGTGACGCCGGTGCCATTATCACAATTAAAATCTAATCGGATATAATAATATGTATACATAAACATGATAACCTATTAATAATAGGATAATAAAACAGTATTTTCCACGGTGTTGTTTGATGCGACCAAACATATGGTTGTGTAATATCAAAACAAGGTCTTGCAAAAAATACACAATTATATTATTTATTGTTAGAGGTAGACACGTGATATAGCTATAACGAATAGTCAGTTAATTGTATTGGTTAGGATTGGATTTTCAGACTATTTGTAAGTGAGTATGGAATTATTAAAAATATCAATACCATTTAAATGCGCATTATCAAGCTCACAGCATCGTGTGAGCACTGCATTTTTACACGACTGTTATGTCATCCCAAGTGTCATAGATTATGTACCAAACTATCCAAATGTCAATAAAAAGGTTTTGTAGTGAAATGTTTTTTGATTTTAGAGCCGTTTGGAGGGTACTGTCAGACCCTTGTTGGCACGAGCCACTGGGAGGGTTATTACCTCGCGAATAAAATCAAGGACCTTGTCGTGGCGGTAAAAATACCGTCCTGCATCTGAAGCCGCTTTGCAGCCAGCTAGAATATATCTAGCTGTGCAATAATGGGCCCTTGCTGAGTTGGCCACGAAACCCATTCTGTTCAGGGTCGGTCACACTCACGGGTCAATATCTATCCGACGGCCTCCACGCATGAAGTGCGAGCCTAGGTAGGACTCTGGCCTTATGGTTAGTGTCCACTGGGAATCAACCTTCTGGCGCTCCTGGACGGTCTGCGCACCGTGCGGCATAAGCCAATCGATTGCGCACTCTGACTAACATCTTGAGGTGTCGACTACAACGGGCGAGCCCGTCACCACAGGAAGTTTTAACGATTAGTCGTTCTATCGACCTGCAGTGAGCGTAGAAGACTTTGGACAAAACAATCCGACGTCTAGCTACGCCACAACCCGAAAGAGACCAACGCCTTACCGCGAGATAGCCAGGAATACTACCCGGAGTCTCGAGACACTCGCGCCGTTACTTCCAATTGTGACCAGATTTCTCCGGTCTCTCGATTGGTTCCGAGTTCGAGGTCGCTTGCGCGGTCCTCTCCCTTACGAAGCGGTGAAACGGTATATACCGAATCTATCGCGGACCAAGGCGTCCTTTGCCCGGCTCTGAACCGGGATCGGATGGCCAATGGTCATTTCAAGAGCAGTCGCCGTAAGGTACGCAACCACCCCCGCTCTATAGGAAACAATACAGTTTCCAGACTCCCCCGACTGTTAGTCGGAGTGCACAATCGATTGACTTGCGCCGCACGGTGCGCAGACCGTCCAGGAGCGCCAGAGGTTTGATTCCCAGGGGAAACTGGTTCGCTGGCCAGAATCCTACCCAGGTTCGCACCACGTGCGTGGAGGCCGTCGGATGGGTGTTGACCCGTGAGTGTGACCGGCCCTGAACACATGGGTCATCGTGGCCAACTCATCATGGGCCCGTCAGCTCCATGGGCCCGTTAGCACTCTGACTAACAGTCGGGAGAGTCTGGAAGCAGTACTGTTTCCTATAGAGCGGGGGTGGATGCGGACCTTACCGGCGACTGCTCTTGAAACGACCATCGGCTACCCGATTCTGGGTGAACAGCCGGGCAAAGGATGCCGTGGTCCGCGGTAGATTAGGTATATACCGTTTCACCGCTTCGTAAGGGAGAGGACCGCGCAAGCGACTTCGAACTCGTAACCAATCGAGAGACTGGAGTAATCTGGTCGCAATTGAAAGTAAGGGCGTGAGTGTAAGCCCGCTGGGTAACACTCCTGGCTATCTCGCGGTTAAGGCGTTGGCCTCTTACGGGCTTGTGGCGGAGCTAGACGGTGGACTGTTTTGTCCAAGTCTTCTGCGCTCCATCCAGGGAGATAGAACGACTAATCGTTAAAACTTCCTGAGGTGACGGGCTCGCCCGCTGTAGCCGACAACCCTAGTTGTGCAAGGGGTATTGTTATAAAGATATTGTAAATTATCACACCGCTCTTTACATAGTTCGAAAAAGTATCTACCCCTTGGGTGAAAATCGCATCACAATCGGATCAGTAAATGTGAAGATTATCGGGTAAAAAGTCTAAAACCATTTCGCAAGACACAGGGATAGAATTTCGCTTGCCTCACATTTTAAATCGTTTTAAAACCAATAGAAAATTATAATTGTGTATGAAATCGAAAGCTATCGCGGTTGTTTAACATTGTTAAAAAGATGTAAACGAATTTACCGCGTGAAATTTGTAGCATCCGATGTCTCGGCGATGTTGCTAACGCCGTTGTCCAGGGCAGTCCACCCTGGACAATGACGGTTGCAACATCGCCAAAACGTCCGTCGGGTACTACAAATTTCACGCGATAAATTCGTTTATATCCTATTTATAAGATAATTGTGTATCTATAACAATATTCCATTACATTATTCTTCTAACAAACTCTAAAATGCGCCGAAAATATTTGACTGATAACAACGCTTTGCACTCTACGTTTATTAGGTTTCGATAAGATAGAAAAGAAAAAATCTAGAGCGTCTTTACTATAATATATAAGGAAGAATGATAAATTATGGATCAATATTCTTCGACAACTATATTATGACATATTATTTTATTTGAAATTTATTATAGGTATTTAATCTAGATTTTTTTGTAATCACGATTATTTTTTAAACCAAACTTTTATTTTATTTTATTTTTTATCCCGACTATTTTTAGCCAGAACAATTCTTTATTTCATATGTATCCTTGATATTTTATGCAGCTTTAGTAGTGAAGGTAGAGCCTTGATAATCCGAACCCTAGCTAATCTGAACGCCTCTATAATCCAAACGCCCTGCCCTTCCGAGAAATTAAGAGACATCATTTGGTATGTCGCCTAATACCTCCCGGCCAAATATATTTGAAGTTTAAAAAAAAAAAAACAAGTTTAATATAAGCCTAATAGTTACGTTGCTGGTGTAACGTAGTTATGCTCTTTTTAAAACTCTGTCTAATTTTGCAAAATATTTCTTTTTTTTTAACCCTCATCAAAGATCCCCTATACCTACTATATTCTTCTGTGAACATTTCTTCACAGAAAATGTGAATGCATGTAAGAGTTGTTCAAGAAACACGCAGCTTCAATATGCACAAGTACATCAAAGAAACGGTAGGGCATAACCGAAGTTTCATAGCAGATATCAGAGGCAACCTTCTTCTGGACGTGGAAAGCAAGAAGATAATTTGGAATGAATACATAACCAACATGTTCGCAAATAGCTCGAAAAACCTAATGGCAATTGTTACAGATAGCTCTGGTCCCTCTATTTTAAGGTCAGAGGTAATACGGGCATTACAGTCAGCTAAGAAAGGAAAGTCGCCTGGACCAGACTCAGTTCCAATTGAAGTATTACAACTTTTAGAGGAAGATCACACTGGATTGTTAACTGACATCTTTAACAAGATTTACATGACTGGAGTTCTTCCAAAAGACTGGCTCAAATAGACGTTCATCACCTTGCCTAAACAACCAAATGCAAAGAAGTGTGAAGAGGTTCGTACGATCAGTCTCATGAGTCACATGCATAAAGTTTTTCTTACCATCGTTCATAACAGAATTGGACCTAAATGTGATCAGTTGGGAGAGAGTCAGTTTGGCTTCCGTTCGGGAGTTGGTACTCGTGAAGCCCTCTTTGCTTTGAACGTCCTCATTCAAAAATGTTGTGATATGCAAACAGATGTCTTTTTGTGCTTTATTGATTATAAAAAATGCGATTAACCGGGTTATGCACGAACCGCTTATAAGGCGCTTGAATGACATTGGTTTAAACGACAAAGACATTCGAATTATTAAAAACTTGTATGGGAACCAAAGGGCAACAGTCATTGGTCATTGTTTTCTATCTATGTAAAGTGCATTTTTAGGCTACTTTTTGCGAAATTCCAGAAATAAATAAAGTATACTAAAAAACTACAGTACTAGTAATTTGAAGTAGATAAAACACAATACTATAAACACAAAATAAAATCATCGTAATTAAAATTTAACAATTTTCACTTACGCAGTGATGACGATTTCAACGAAACAAAGCAACCTTTTGTCACTTACCTGCAACAAAAGAAAACACAAACGGTGATAAGTAATCTAATGTAAACACTTAAATAAAACAATTACTAATAACAGGTCGTTAACGTGCTGCAATTAGACTTAAACCATAATTTAATTTTCGTTTGTTGGGACAGGGGTTCTCAATATATTTCAGAAATAACAACAATATCAGTAGTAAATGTTGTTTTTAACATATATTTTTATTGCTTTGATTTAATAATATTTGTTATTTTATTGGATTTATTCAGAATAAGAACATTTTTGACCATTTATCAACCAACAGATTTTGATTGTATAACATATATATTTAAACAAAAATTGCTAAAAATGTCGTAAAACACGATGGTCGTAAACCTAAAAAGAGGTTAGTGTTTCCTAGATATAGCTAAATTGAGAGTAAGTATAAATGAAAAGCGAAAATGAAAGTAAATATATTGAAACTTAATATATCGATATTCAAGATTGGAAATTATGCATAGATACTGAATATTAGAAAAAATACAACTTTATATAGTGAAAATTACACTGATTTTAAAAAACTATTTGTGCACAAATGGCGGACTTATCCCTTGGGCAATGTCTTACAGTCAACCATTTTATAAACTATTTTTTAATAGTCATCGTAGGTACAGTAAGTGTACATAGAAGTAATAAACTTAAAATTGAAATAAAGAAACACAAAATATATGTTAATAATATATGTTAGAAACACAATATATATATATATATATATATATATATATATATATATATATATATATATATATATATATATATATATATATATATATATATATATATATATATATATATATATATATATATATATATATATATATATATATATATATATATACATATATATATGTATATATATTATATAAATATATGATATACATGAATAACAATTATTCATCAGGTAACAAAATATAATTTTCAAAAATGAGACCAAAAAGTTGCAACGCCGTTTTTTGCGCGCAAAGGCTGGCTTCCAACAGAGTAATCAATATTTGAAGCTGTGTGTGCATGTTACACGTTGTGTTTCGTAGCAAAACGCTAGCTGCCAAAAAGTTAGTACTAATGTATTGGGAGTTAATGGGCCCTTGCTGGGTTGGCCAGGAAGACCCATTCTGTTCAGGGTTGGTCACACTCACGGGTCAACACCCATCCGACGGCCTCCACGCATTAAGTGCGAGCCTGGGTAGGACTCTGGCCTTGGTCAGTTTCCCCTGGGAATCAAACTTCTGGCGCTCCTGGACGGTCTGCGCACCGTGCGACGTAACTGACTAACAGTCGGAGGAGTCTGGAAGCAGTACTGTTTCCTATAGAGCGGGGGTGGTTGCGGACCTTACGGCGACTGCTCTTGAAACGACCATCGGCCATCCGATCCTGGGTGAACAGCCGGGCAAAGGACGCTGTGGTCCGCGATAGATTCGGTATACGCCGTTTCTTTCGAGAGGACCGCGCAAGCGACCTCGAACTCTGAACCAATCGAGAGACCGGAGTAATCTGGTCATAATTGGAAGTAACGGCGCGAGTGTCGGCCCGCCAGGTAACATCCCTGGCTATCTCGCGGTTAAGGCGTCGGCCTCTTACGGGCTTGTGACGTAGCTAGATGGTGGACTGTTTTTGTCCCAAGTCTTCTACGTTCACTCCAGGGAGATAGAACGACCAATCGTTAAAACTTCCTGAGGTGACGGGCTCGCCCGTTGTAGTCGACAACCCAAGTACTAATGCATATTGAGCATTATAATCCCCTATATAATCAATGGTACAACGGCCTTCTCTATTGCATAAATAAACATTAACATTACGTCTATTTTCAGGAGAAAAAAAATCACTGTTAGTTTTCGTCCAAATAAAATCGCGTGTTTTCTTGCAGTAAAAGTCAAGCGGCGAGGAAAGGGGTTTATATTATGCGATCATTCCCCTCTCATTTGCATACATAACAGAGCTCTTGTGTGCGCCGAGCCGCCTCGGAATTCGATGCCGATGGAGGTTTTCGGCACTTTAAAACAGAATTTTATTCGCGACCATAACAAAACAGTGTTGAACGTCCTCAACCCTATCAGCATGAAATATTATTACAACGAATGACGTAAGCCAGAGTTTATGTTCTTTAGTATGTTTATGGTGGACTATAATAAAGTGAATGAATATGCCTTTCATTTGTAGTTGCCACTAGACGTCAGACTTGTTTCGAGGTGACCTTTGGTCTGACTCGACAGCTACGCACTACAGGTTCTGTAATTATACAGAGTGAGTTTTAACTAACCGGCATCCTTCAAAGGGGTGAATTAGTACAAGCAGGTACGCAAGTTTTGATAAATTAAAAAAAAAGTTTTAAAAAACGTGTTTTTTTTTTTCATTTTTGATAATTTAAAGTACTTGACTGTTAAATAAAAGTTTGAAAAACATTTGAGCGCGTTGCTCCAACTATATAGGTAAAATATCGGTAATAAACAATATTAGCGATATTTTACATACTGCTAGATGGCGCATCGTAATCAACGCTTTTTATACTATTTTTCAACAAAACAAAAAAACAAATAAAAAAAATGGTATTTGATTTTGTCTCATTTTTATATTAAAAGCTGCTTATTTGCTCGCATTGATTCACCGCTTTTAATAATGCCGGTTTAATTAAAGCTCACCCTGTCCAAAGCAATGTTTTGATACATTGTATTTATCTTCTTGTTTATGCTACTTCAATTGTGGCGAATTTGAGAGCATATTTGGGTATTTTTCAATGTTTATCACATAATAAAATAATAGCAGCGTATAGCGTCATGTTTACTTGCTACATCACTACGTACTTACTACATCACTAAGTACCTACTAAATTTTAGGTAATTGACAATTAATTACTGTTTAACCTACATCGTCACTTTCTTACTCAATTAGCAAACTAATTGCTACTCGGAAACAATGGAATGGTTTAATGGAATGTAATTAGGTTAATTGTTTGTTCTCGCCTAGTTATTTAACACATCTTTTAAAGGCTAATTATAATTGTTATTGGTTCAAGAGATTTTAAAGTACATATTTCATTTGGCAAAGAGCATCGTCTTCTAGATTGGCCGAAGATAAATAAATAAATAAATAAATAAATAAATAAAGTTGCTAGTTAAATAACGTCGGTGACCGCCATGATATAAATACCAGAAATAGAAATAAGCTTTTAGTTCCCAAGTTTCGATGAATATACCGTCGGAACTTCTTTTCTGAGAAAAAGTTTACGTTTTAACAACATAATTCATCAGGATATTTTGGAATTGCAGTATATCAATTCAATAGACCAAGAGCCAGCGACAAAAATTGTAATAGTGTTGGAAAAACTAATGCTTTCAGATCAGACAGTATTTTGGCCTTAGAATGCCAGGGTGCAGTCAGCAGGCCAGATTTCGGAACACCTAGCGCTGGCGTACTAGGAAAGGTGTAGTTCTAATTAGTACCCTTATAAAGTTTAGGAAAAGCTTATTCAGACGGGGTGCGCTTGAACGAACGCCTTTGGTTAGCGTTACGCACAGATAAAGGCTGGCGACTTTTTGAACGTTCGCATATCCGCGTGGGCCAAGTAGCGGACATCTGGCGGCCATATCCGAGCCCTTACGGCTCGTGACGTATTCGCTTCGATTTCGATTTTGTTCTAAGAGAAGCTACTGTCTGGTATATTATGGTATACAGTTATTTCCGCATTAGCCGAAAGAAAAATGTTGATACATATAATTAAGTAACGGAGTTTCAACAAAATTCCTTGTAATTCAACAAAATTACGATTGAAACATCGTTATTCTGTATAAAACAGTAATAACAAAATGGTAATTTAATACGAATTCCAATATTTTTCTCTAAGGTGGTGGTAACAACTGCAACACTAGAGCTGTCGACTACTACGGGAGAACCCGTCACCTCAGGAAGTTTTGACGAAATTTGATCGTTCTGTCTCCCGTGAGGTGAGCGCAAAACAGTCCACCGTCAAGCTCCTCCACATGCTTGTAAGAGGCCACAGGTATGCTACCCAGCGGGCCGACAGTCGTGCCTTACTACCAGTTGCAACCAGATTACTCCGGTCTCCCGACCGGATTAGAGTTCGAGGTCGATTGCGCGGTCCTCTCCCTTGCGTAGTGGTGAAACGGTGTCAACCGAGTCTATCGCGGACCACGGTATCCTTTGTCCAACTCTTCACCCGGAATCGGGTAGCCGATGGTCGTTTCAAGAGCAGTCGCCGTAAGGTCAATCACCACCCCCGCTCTATGGGAAACAATACTGATTCCAGACTTCCCCGACTGTTAGTCAGAATGCACAATCGATTGGCTTATCCGCACAGTGCGCAGACCGTCCAGGAGCGCCACAAGATTGACTCCTGGGGGAAACTAGCCCTCAGGCCAGAGTCCTGCCCAGGCTCGCGCTTCATGCGTGGAGGCCGCCGGATGGGTGTTGACCCGTGAGTGTGACCGATCCTGAACAAATGGGCCCATTAGCTCCCAAATATAAATCAACTACAATAAAAAGGCCAATCATTCGATTTTTATTTGATTCATCCAAATACAAGCAACAAGCAATGTATTTTATTTAGTTTTTTTTTTCGACACGGCTGCGTGTAGTTAACATAAATCGCCACAACCGATAGGAGCCTATAATGTTCGCAAAAGCTTGTCGTTAGTGAACAATCATGCAATGGCAAAATTACAATGCTCATACAAGTGCACGGCCTTAGCGCGCAAAGTAGGACGCGGAAAAACCTCTCATGAATACTAATCTACATAAATGTATGGAAATACCATGCTGCTTCTATCGCCTGTCATCGGTGACGTATTTTCAAGTAAATCCTTTTTCCTTTTCCTAATGCCTCTGGCCAGGCCATGAACATCCGATGCAGAGGAAGGGCTTCGGGTTACCGGTGGCATTGTTTCATACGATATACTAGTTAATAATAATAAAAAATATACTCTTCATTTTCACTTAATTATGATACTATGATATGATGAAATTCTATAATCTACTCCCTACAAAATTTAAACAGCTGGAGGACATAAAATTAAAAAAAAACATCAAGGCCACCCTTTCTATAATCTGGCCGAATTTGAGGGCCATGATTTTTCAAATATTGTTCCCATTTAAATTATATCTGTACTTATAGTTTAAAATGCATAACGTAGATTTAATTTGATTATTTAACATTTTACTGACAATTTGAATATTACGATAAATAATTTTACTACGTATCTTTTCGAATTACTAACTACTTCAAATATTAGGCTTCTATTTTGATTATTTATATTTATAGTTTGACAATCTAGTAGTTAATTCTTGACTACCTATGTATGTTCAGTAAAGAGTAGTAACGAAACTTACTACATAACCCAAATATTTTGACACGTCCAAGAGCGATCTTTAGCCGTCAATTGGACACGACGAAAATGTAAATGTAAATGTAAATACAAAATGGCGAGCTTATTGCCATATGGCAATGTCTTACAACTAACCTTATTACAGCGGTATATGCGCGCATTCTGGAAATAAAGATTATTACGTTCGTTTGCATAAAATACAGACCAGTAAAGATATTTAAACCTAAGAATGCCCTAGGAGAGGAAAGCGGAAGAGGAAGAGGGGAGAAAGGGAAGAACTGGTTACTTCTTAGAAAGGTAGTAATCTGTGAGGTGAGTCTTAAGTAATGGTAAATAAGGCGAATTTCGTATATTTGCCAAGAGGTCATTCTAGAGCCATGGACACAGAAAGGGTAGGAATAGAAATCAGTATTATGACACGGATTTTTTAGTAAACTGACTGGGTACGAGACCGTGAGAACTTGATGGTGCAAAAAACTCGTGGAGATAGGATGGTGTTGATTGGGAGAGTACACGATAGAGGAGAGCAAGTATATGAACGTTTCTCCTTTGGCGTACTGGCAACCACTTTAACTATGCCCTATATTCAGACACGTGATCACACTTACGTAGACCGAAGATGAATCGTATGCATACATTTTGCAAATGTTCAAGTTTGTTGAGTAGTTCCTTTGATAAATCGAGATAAGCCACATCTGCATAGTCAAGAAAAGGTAAGAGGAGAGACTGTGCAAGAGATTTCTCTGTGTTCATAGGAAGAAACCTCTTGAGCGTTATCCTAGTTATCATTTATTATTTATTTATTTCGCTTATTATGTACTAATCAACATTACAGCATGCATTCAATAATAAATTTTATAAATATCGACTAATAACTAAATAATTTAAATTTAAGATTTAGCTTTAGTTTGATTATTTAACAAATTACTTACTACTTTGGATGTTACTATGTACAGTTTTTAGTACGTATTATTTGATTTATTGACTATTTCAATTGTTAGGCTTCTGCTTTGATTATTCAACTTTTTAACTGACTATTTTAATTATTGTGTGTTTAGTAGGTAGCCATTGACTATTCATTAATTTGTTTTGAAATACGATTCTACGACGAATAACTTTTAGTAGGTTCCAAAGTTTCTTAGATACTGTATATTTTTAAAAATTAATATATGTATGTAACGTAATGAATAAAGTAGTAATGACACTTACTACTTAAAACAGAAATATTTTGACACGTCCAAGAGCGGTTTTTAGCCACCAATTGGACACGACGTAAATGTAATGTGTAATGTAATAGACAAAATGTTTCCAAAAAAAAACGACTCCATTTTTTTTATAAGTGCAGCAGCAATGTCATGGTTTATTTTGAAGGCCAGCGTTTACCTCGATGGAACCCAAATCGAACAGGTCCCACAATTCAAGTATTTAGGATCGTTGGTTACGGAAAAGAAAGTGGCATCGACGGCCGATGTCCATAGCCGGATCGGTCAGGCAACAGCAAAATTCGACTCGCTCAAGTGGTGCATATGGAAGCGAACGAATATTACCATCAAAACCAAAGTACGACTATACCGAACGTTGGTTCTTCCCATTCTTCTTTATGGATCGGAAACGTGGACGTTACTACAATCGGACCTCAAAAAGTTCGAAGTCTTCCAAATGCGATGCTTGAGGCAGATTCTCGGTGTCTCACTCCGCGACCGAATTCGAAACGAGACCATTAGAGAAAGATGCGATCTAGTAACAACGATCGAAGAAGAAGTACAAAAACGTCGACTACGATGGTTCGGCCATGTTTGCCGAATGAACGATAATCGCTTGCCACGTAAACTTCTTTGGCGAGAACGTCCGACAGAATGGAGAATTCAGCGATCGGCACCGAAGAAAACCTGGCTAAATAACATCAAAGACGACCTTAAAAATCAACGATTATCGGCTAGGGATGCTCGAGACGTGGCAAAAAATCGTCAAGAATGGAAGCGAATCGTGAATGGTGTACGAGACCCAGCGGTACCGATAGCAGCGTATTGGCTGCGAGGGCGACCTCCTCCCCAATCACCGGCTACAGAATAAATTAAAACAATGTCATGGTGATACTTAGAACTGGTTATCATAATTTTGTGTCTCCTTGCTGTTGACCGTTGAGGAGTTCCCTCGTTGGAAGGCAACCCTGGGTAAAAAACATACAACCGAATCGATAACTTCCTCCTTTTTTGAGGACGGTTTAAAACAAAATGGAACGATTAGGAAAATACTAGCTACCAGCATTGACTATATAGCGTATAAAATTGCTCAACTATTTACAGACCGCGCCAGATACTACAGTTATACAACTACTTGTCGGACCCTCGCCCACATACATGCTCAGATCACACGTATTGCATTTATTGAACACCAATACACTGAAATCAAAAAGGGACAGAAATCTTAATCCTGTAAAGGATTTATATCCCTTTTTGGTGCACATAAATTTATTAATCGTGTTGCCTTCACATTGTTAAAATGATTAAAATGTTATGGTTCAATCTGATTGACAAAACGAATTTTAGGTCATTAATTGCGATTTTTCAGAATAGGACTTTCTCGAATGAACAAACGACGTGGAATTCATTCTGGAAATGAAAACGAAAACAACCAATTCCATTACGGCCTTCTGTATCTCGAAATACACTGCCGAAGTCAAATTTAAAATAGCAATCGGTTAATTTAAGAGCAGACATCCGGATTTTATTTAGGTTGTGAATATCACTCTGTCAAGATGGTGCTCCTCTGCGCGAATGTTATCTATTAGATCAGTGATTTTCAACTTTTTTTAGATCGCGACCTTATTTTTACACGACTGCCCAACAAACAAATGGAGTGTAATATGTTCAGGGTTCATCTATGTATGTTTTCTGTTTCGTTATTCCACCATAACTTCTAAACGCTTGACCTGATTTAAAAGCATGTAGTATTGTTACAATGGATATGCCATCCCGAGTTTACCTTAACTGTCCAAACAGGCACGTATTCAGACTTCAGTTTCGGGGGGGGGGGGGGGCATTCATTGATTTCGGGAAGGGAGGCATACATTGAACGCGCGCCGCACCCATCAAACCTGAATTTACCCGTACAATGAAACGCAAATACACCGGACTTCCAGGGGTTTCCTTATCCAGGGGTTTCCTTTCCATAAACAAAGCGTATCCTTTTGCAAACCAAAATAAAATGTCTTTATTAAAGACAAATTAAAGCAAAAACAATGAAAAAAATCACAATGAATCGTCTCTTAAATGCGGAATGACATACCGAAAGTTCGGTTTGAAATTCGAATATATCCACTCTTTAAAAGGACGATATACGATTGCTGGGCTCGCTATCAGCCAGCCATTAAATGAAAATAAAAATAAAATACTTCATTTGCTCGTTGCCATGAAATAAGATATAAATCGTAATTTCTGGTCGAGAACTTTATATTTAAGGCTATATGATATTTACAAGAGTTCAAAACATAAGATAAAATTGTATAATATTGTTAATATTTGATTGGTTTTTTGTAAAATTTCTTTTTTTAAGAATTCGTTTAAAAAATGACACTTTGATAAAAAAATAAAAATAATAAAAGCCACTTACATAGCTGGAAGGTTTTCCCGGACTGGATTGGGAAATGCTTATTTTAAATGAGATGTATTCCTGGATGAGCACCACTTTCGACAGTGCAATGTAGGTTTAATGGGATCCCTTTATCGCTAGCGAACGATCTCTTGTAAAAAAGGCCTTATAAGGCATAATAAAATTATAAAAATATCTTGGAATAGGAATTAGTAATGATCTGAATATATAGTGACAAAATTTAAACTAAGTAAGCTAAGCAAATGTTTCATGGGAAACTGTATACGGTTTTATAATAAAATTCCAGAGAACATACAGGGTTTATCAGACATTCAGTTTAGTAGTAAAATTAAAGATATTCTATGTAAGAAGGCTTACTACAAAGTAGTAGATTTTATAAATGATATTGTTTTTTTTTTGGAATGATTATAAAATCGATATTTAATATTCTTTTCTTATTTTATTGAAAATTGTTAACTATCTAGGTATGTTGTTTTTTTTCTTTTCCTCTTTTTGACTATTGTTGTTAATTATGACTATTTTAAATTTTATGACTATTTTAAATTCTAACTGTACCTATATTTAAAAATGTTTTAAAATATTTCTGTTGTTAAATATTACATTATATCATGATTATATAATGTACCTATCCAGTATCTATAAAGTACTTGAAAATTTAAATGTAAGTTAAAGGACAAATTATCTATAATATAAACCATAATTGTATTTCATATTTTGACGTCACAACGCAATTTTATACAAATTCTCTTGTGAATAAAAACATTTTGTTTTGATTTAATTTCATTTGATCTCAAATGGGAAAAATACATAGCTATAATCGCTAAAAGAGCCAAATCTACTCTCTATTTGATTAGGAAGAGTTTACAACATCTGTCAATAGAGGTGTTTATAAAAATCTACAAGGCATAGGTAAGACCTATTTTTGAGTGCGGCTATCTGCTCCAGAGCTGAGCAAAGACCCTCAAGAACTCAAGACCCCCTACTTTTGCAAATATTTATATGGACTGAAAAAGATGCAGCGAAGGACAACCGAAATGCCAGTGAGTCTGAAGAATAAGAATTATGAAAATCGCTTGCAATTACTTGGATGACTACTCCCACCTTGAATAATAATACCATGTTCGAGGTCTTGGAAGACCATCCGCTACCTGTTTGACGACGGTTGAAAACGACCTGATAGAAGCTCATCTCGACGCCGACACATTACATACAAGATTGTGCTCAGTGGAGGACAAGAAAGGCCGACCCTAAGTTGATGGGACAGGGTCTAAGAAGAAGAAGAAGAAGAAGGAATAAACTACCATTTGAAGTGATTATTACAAGCTCTCATAACGAATTTAAAAACAGCGATTTATAACTTAACCCGCCGTTGGTCGCGTGGGGTGAGTAAACGCCCGTCAAAAGTTTATTTTCTTAATATTTCAAATACTAATATTTTTATTACATTCAAACTCTAGCTACCTTCCTACAACGTCTAAATACGTGACACAAACGCGCCACCTTTCAGTTTGCGCCTTGTGCTTGAACACTACGGACGTATTTTTCGCGCGCGGGCGTCAGCTGACCCCAAGCGACCAACGACGTTATAAAACTGTACTTATTATTAGAAGTAGAAAATGGATTTGGCACAATAGGATTGTATTAGAAGATGGTTGGAAAAAGAGTCAGATGAAGATGTGGTTGATGAGGAAGATGATGAGGAAGGTGGTGATGAAATCGAGCCTCAAATAAGTGAGCATGGATCTGATACAGAAGAAGAATGCGATTCAGAATCAGAAGCTGTCACGGAGAATCAAAACAATGCTTTAAGTAGCGACGATGACGTTCCCTTATCTTATTTGCAAACTTCAGTGTTACGTGGTGCACAGAAAATTGATAAATGGTAGGACTGAGGTAATTTACAAATGGAAGAAGCAACCGCCGCCACCAACATGTCATACTCGCAGTCAGAACATCGTGACCATTTGCCAGGACCTAAAGTCATATGTAGAGGAGCAGATTTTGCTAAAAAAGCTTGGAAATTGATATTTTCGAATAAATGGTTAGAAATGTAAAAAATCAAAAAAATGTGTGCCATAAGCACTGCAAAAATATTTGTAAAGACTGTATCTGAGCGTATATAAAAATTGTAATTTTTAGTCAATGGTTTTTCATGAATAGTTATAAGTTTTATGATCTCATACCGTTATCTATTTTATGAAGATTTAATTTTGTTAGAAGAAAAGTGTTGGTTGATTTATTTTTAATTTGTAATAATTTTTATCATAGATCGCCATAAAATATAATCTCAGTACACTAAAGGTAACTTTAGGCCCATTGTTTTTTGATTTTTTTATGGTATGGTAAAAGTTTTATGATCTCATATAAACTGTACTTATTATTAGAAGTAGAAAATGGATTTGGCACAATAGGATTGTATTAGAAGATGGTTGGAAAAAGAGTCAGATGAAGATGTGGTTGATGAGGAAGATGATGAGGAAGGTGGTGATGAAATCGAGCCTCAAATAAGTGAGCATGGATCTGATACAGAAGAAGAATGCGATTCAGAATCAGAAGCTGTCACGGAGAATCAAAACAATGCTTTAAGTAGCGACGATGACGTTCCCTTATCTTATTTGCAAACTTCAGTGTTACGTGGTGCACAGAAAATTGATAAATGGTAGGACTGAGGTAATTTACAAATGGAAGAAGCAACCGCCGCCACCAACATGTCATACTCGCAGTCAGAACATCGTGACCATTTGCCAGGACCTAAAGTCATATGTAGAGGAGCAGATTTTGCTAAAAAAGCTTGGAAATTGATATTTTCGAATAAATGGTTAGAAATGTAAAAAATCAAAAAAATGTGTGCCATAAGCACTGCAAAAATATTTGTAAAGACTGTATCTGAGCGTATATAAAAATTGTAATTTTTAGTCAATGGTTTTTCATGAATAGTTATAAGTTTTATGATCTCATACCGTTATCTATTTTATGAAGATTTAATTTTGTTAGAAGAAAAGTGTTGGTTGATTTATTTTTAATTTGTAATAATTTTTATCATAGATCGCCATAAAATATAATCTCAGTACACTAAAGGTAACTTTAGGCCCATTGTTTTTTGATTTTTTTATGGTATGGTAAAAGTTTTATGATCTCATATACATAGTTGTCTACTTTATGAAAAATTAATTTTGTTAGGATAAAAGTTTTTGTTGACTTATTTTTATTTTTATTAATTTTTATTTTAGATTCCTATAAAAAATACGCCAAAAAGCTCCTGTGTAGTTTTGATGACTAAAAATATTATAAATAAACATTTCTTTTATTAATAATTGTGATTTTTAGTTCTTTATACTCTAAACTATTTATTAAATCATAAAATATTTAAAAGAAAGCCATAGATTTTATAAAACAATATGTTTAGTTTTGGGGATACTGGCTGACCCCGGGTGACCATCCCTGTTACAAAAATTGAGCGCGTCCTACGACGGGTTAAAACTTGTGATGTACGGATCGTTATTCTAGCTACCGACACGTACTATATGAGCAATCGAATAGGTACCCTATATAATGGTCAAATTTACTTTACACCTTTACTTACTATTCGTATACATTTATAATTATATATTTTACTATGATTATGAGATGTGGCGTTTCGTGGGGTACCATTAATCTACCAAATATATAAAATAGTGATATGAGAAACGTGAAAACTGATCAAAAGGAAAATTCCCGCCAAAATAAAGTTGTATCCTACACGGACTAGTGATTATATAGGGGAGAGGACATAAAAGTAGATAGGTAACATTACTCGCGTGACATGGAAATACACTTGTCAGAATTGGCTAGGGAGGGAACAATCAAAATGTATAATGGTACTTATCGATGTCGATATTTTATGATTTAAAAACAAATTCTAGGTTATAGACAATTCGTCATCTATCGCTCTCAAGAAAGCAATGACTAATATCATGTCATTGTAATTCTAATACAACTAGGGTTGTCGACTACAGCGGGCGAGCCCGTCTTTTCAGGAAGTTTTAACGATTAGTCGTTCTATCTCCCTGGAGTGAGCGCAGAAGACTTGGACAAAACAGTCCACCGTCTAGCTCCGCCACAAACCAACACCTTTCCGCGAGATAGCCAGGAGTGTTACCCGGCGGGCTTACACTCACGCCCTTACTCCCAATTGTGACCAGATTACTCCGTTATTCAAAAAAAGTTCAAATTTTAATTTAAAAGATTTTCATTTCAAAAATGTACAAACGATAAACGAATACCAAAACATTTCAATAAACGAAAAACAATGTACAGTCCGTTTTTTTATTAAACTCGCAATAAGATTTGGGACATTCATATCAGTCACCTGACGGTTAAATTACGAAAATCGATTTATACATTCAAGATTCTCAGAAAAGCGAACGCTCAAGACTATATTATTATGCGCTATAACACAGCCTAATATTACATTGTATTCTGAGCTGGGGAGGGTGTACGCGAACTACTTTGAACTCAGTCGTTCCCTCGTCGAGTTTAACAACCATAATGTTACCAGTCTTTTGTAGTGAGCGTCATTTTGAATGATTGTAGCTTGGCCTAATTGCGTGGTAAATATGTTATGGAGTTTTTCCGCTAGGTAAATATAGTGTCTTTGTCCAAAGGTCGTTATAATTTTTGGTTGTATATGTCTGTCTTTATGTCTTGTGTCGTGTCTATGGGCGTTACTGGTCGGCTTGCCGTTGTCCCGTTGCAGTTCTACATACACATACATACACATACAACTACATACACATTCCAATGCACGAGCACAAAAGAAAAATCATTTACAATCCAGAAATTACAGTTATATTCTTCTTAATTTAGATATACCTCTGTCTGAGCCCAGATTAAATAGCGCATAAATGAAATGTAAATGTTTGTTTTTTAATGTGTCAAGTGAAGTGCAACCGATCCCGCCTTGCTAGGCACTGCTGTGTTTTTTTTTTAGCTATTTTATATATTTTAACCAAATGTATTAAACGTAGATTATATAATATAAATGCGATATTGGTGGCCGTCGCGTCGCATTCATAAGAATATCGTTTTTATTATTGTAATATAGGCGGTGAGAAATGGATAAATTATCAATCACATACATACACACAATCACACATACATACACACTCAGCCATGCCTATTGAAATTACAGAATACGAGTGCACTTATAATACACTCAAGTTAATTAAAATATGTACACATTTAAAAAAAATAGTAGTTTAAAACTTCGCAATTTCTGATTTATTATGATTGCCCTCCAAACTATCAGCCTCACCAGGCGTCATGTGTATATGAATCGATTAATTTTGATGGTCTCTAAATAAAGGAAAACTATGTAATTCCTCACGTACTCCTTTGCCCAAAGACAGTTGTATTTCATCGCCCCAATTTTTTTTAATACTTTAGAAGAGTCAGTAAAAAATGTTCAAAATGATAAAATAAAAGATAAAAGTAAAAAATGGCTCCTTTACGAAGTAGGTCGTACAAAGACTGAAAAAGAATTGCTTCATACAATAATTTAAAATATGTTTGTATGTAGATGTATGTGTGTGGGTGGGGAGCTAACGGGCCCATGCTGGGTTGGCCACGAAGACCCATGTGTTCAGGGTCGGTCACACTCACGGGTCAACACCTATCCGACGGCCTCCACGCATGAGGTGCGAACCTGGGTAGGACGTTCGGGCGAAGGACCTCCCCTGGGAATCAAACCTCTGGCGCTCCTGGACGGTCTGCGCACCGTGCGGCACAAGCCAATCGATTGTGCACTCTGACTAACAGTCGGGGGAGTCTGGAAGCTATATTGTTTCCTATAGAGCGGGGGTGTATCGTGCGTACCTTACGGCAACTGCTCTTGAATTGACCATTGTCCATCCGATCCCGGGTAAGAGGCGGGCAAAGGACGCCATGGTCCGCGATAGATTCGGTATACACCGTTTCACCGCTTCGTAAGGGAGAGGATTGCGCAAGCGACCTCGAAATCGGAACCAATCGAGAGACCGGAGAAATCTGGTCACAATTGGTAGTTAGGGCGCGAGTGTCGGGCCCGCCAGTTAACATAACTGGCTATCTCGCGGTAAGGCGTTGGTCTCTAACGGGTTGTGGCGTAGCTAGACGCTGGATTGTTTTGTCCAAAGTCTTCTACGCTCACTCCAGGGAGATAGAACAACTAATCGTTAAAACCCCCTGTGGTGACGGGCTCGCCCGTTGTAGTCGACAACTCAAGTTGTGTGTTATTATATATGTATGTATGTATGTTTGTATGTGTATATGTGTATATATGTATGTAACTAACCCTTTATCATACCTATATATTTGTATTAATATGTGTACTATTTTATGCCATTATCATAGTGTTAGTATTAAAAGTAGTCTATTAGTCAGTACTACTCAAACGTCAGTACTATTCAAAAACAAAGGCTATATATTTCGTATGCCCAGATACAGGCTGTTCGGTCTAGTTGAGTATACGTCTAGAATGATCGTATGGATTGTGTTCATTTTCTTATTGCTTATATAAATAGTTACAAATCATATCTGTACGATCTTACTGTTAACTCTCTACCAAGTTGTAACAAATAAATAAATAAATAAATAAATAAATAAATAAAGTACCGAGTGTTTTAACCTCATCGACAATCGATAGCCGAACTTCAGTACCGCACTCCCTATCTTATCGATGGGCGGGGTTGAGGCACCACATCATACCGTCGTCGAGCCACAACAAACAACCCAACGGTAATTAATTACAATTGGAACAAGCTACGACCGGCCGACAAAGAAGAGTTCCGCCTAGTGCCACTTTAACGTCTCATCGGGGCTGAGGACATGCACTCCCGCTGTGAAGCTATTTAGTCAGTGCGGATAGAACATAAAATAGGTTCACAGAGAAGGGTTCGAAAATGGAATAATTGTGTTAATTTCTAGTGTCTTCTTAACAAAATATGTAACAGTCGAGTAACAAAGTCACACATTCCGGGTTTCGAAAGGCATTCCTAAGTAATATGTAACGGACCTTAACTCCACTACATACGATCAACAAATGCATCGATTTCCAGTGAAATCCACTGACCCAATTCAGCTATTATTTTGACTTGTGCAGCTATGAATCAGCACGATGAAACAATACTTTTACTCAGAATATTTCAAATTGCATCATTGCACGACCTATATTTAAACCGGCCAAAAAGCAACCAAATTATCAGTCTCCGATTGATCACATTCCCCCAAGGTTGCGACGGCATATCCGGTACCCCTCTTGGAGGTCGGTCAACGGATCCGGCTCCTTGGTTTCCCTTCCTCATTTTCCCTTGAGTCTCGAAGCATCATCTTGAGGTGTCGACTACAATGGGCGAGCCCGTCACCACAGGACGTTTTAACGATTAGTCGTTCTATCGACCTGCAGTGAGCGTAGAAGACTTTGGAAAAAAACAATCCAACGTCTAGCTACGCCATAACCCGTAAGAGTCCAACGCCTTACCGCGAGTTAGCCAGGAATAAACCCGGCGGCTCGAGATACTCGCGCTCTTACTTCCAATTGTGACCAGATTTCTCCGGTCTCTCGATTGGTTCCGAGTTCGAGGTCGCTTGCGCGGTCCTCTCCCTTACGAAGCGGTGAAACGGAGTACACCGAATCTATCGCGGACCAAGGCGTCCTTTGCCCAGCTCTGAACCGGGATCGGATGGCCAATGGTCATTTCAAGAGCAGTCGCCGTAAGGTACGCAACCACCCCCGCTCTATAGGAAACAATACAGTTTCCCAACTCCCCCGAGTGTTAGTCGGAGTGCACAATCGTTTGGCTTGCGCCGCACGGTGCGCAGACCGTCCAGGAGCGCCAGAGGTTTGATTCCCAGGGGAGACTGGTTGACCCAGTGTCCTACCCAGGATTCGCACCCCATGCGGGGAGGCCGTCGGATGGGTGTTGACCCGTGAGTGTGACCGACCCTGAACACATGGGTCATCGTGGCCACCTCATCATGGGCCCGTTAGCCCCCTCTCGAAGCATCAGTCTGTAATCGCACAGTCTCGAGCCGTGCCCAGTACAAGATACTAGGAGCACACATATAATCCTCATCCACTCTCCAACATAACCGCCGTCGCGCAACCCTCGCGTCTCGATAAAGTAATCCGGGCACTCGTTAATTCGGCAAGCGTTATAACAGGCAATATTCAATCGATTCAATCAATAAATATCTCCTGCTTCATCAAAACCGCCTTTAAATACGGAGATAACTCGTAGGTTGACACCACCACCTCACATCGAATAATTTAGAGTCTTGTGAGGGGTGGCCCCTCACAAATACAACAGGCGAAGTAAGTCCATCGATCTGGACATAAATATCACATGCCTAATCAATTCCAGGCTTACAAAAAAATAAGAACATTGTATCTACAGCAATTGACCGAACCCTCATAAACCATAGGTTGGTGCTCTTGCGTGGGTTTCTCTTATTTATTTATTTATTATAAAAGGTACACAAACAATACTCTAATATTACATGGCTATCGCTAACATTTTTACTTTGTTTCTAATTAGGGTATAATATTATATGCGTACTCCGCTTGCTTAATTTATAATTGCGTATGTGCCGTATCTCATGATTTACAAAATTATCAAAATTATCAAAAATTATCAGCACAAAAATTAATATCCTTAAAAATTATCAAAACAAAAATTAAAAATTTTAGAAATAAGTTTACAGTGAATTCTGAAAAACAATTAAACAATGAAATGGTAAAAAATAGATCAAATATTGTCTGGAATAAAATAATAAAAACATAAAAATTATGTCTTCCAATGAAAGCAGACCTGCAGCCGATTATATGAATCGATTACTTTCGATAGTCTGTAATGAAAGTACTGAGTGTTTTAAACTTATCGACAATCGATAGCCAAACTTTAACACCGAGCTCCCTATATTCTCGATGGGCGGGGTTGAGACACCACATAATACCGTGGTCGAGCCACAACAAACAATTTAACGGTAATTGATTACAAGGGAAACAAGATACAACCGGCCGACAAAGAATAGTTCTGCGAAGTCTCATCTGCCACTTCAACGTCTCATCAGGACTGACGACGTGCAGTCCCGCCATGAAACGATTTAGTCAACGTTGATAAACATAAAATAGGTTTTTAGAGACGGGATTGAGAATGAACGTCACAGTCAGCGATTGGTTTCGTGCAGCTTGGGCCATAAGATCCATTTTGTTCTCGGATCGGCCGAACTCACGAGTCAACTCCTATGTTGACGCCTCATCGTGTGGAAGGCTACCCCGGGTAAGACTCTCGCGTCAGGCCTCGCGGCTGTTGGATCGGTTTCTTCTGGTGGGAGTGCCTCTCGGCGCTACTGGACGGTTACCGAGGCGGGGCACTAGGAAGATAACCCATTGGTATCACCTCGCCCCTGGCTACCAGTTTTGGTAGGATATCTCCGTCTGAAATTAGCCTTCAGGATACCTCCTTTCTCCCGACTGGTTACGGGACCGAATTCGCGTATGCGTCCTCTACCTGCCGTAGTTCAGGGGTGATTCAGTTTAAATCTATCGCGGACCAAAGGCATCTTTTGCCCGGCTCTGAAGTCAGGATTAGGTAGCCTTATGATCATTTCGAGAGTGGTTGACGACAGGTCAACATCCACCCCCGATACTTAGGAGAGAGTATATTTCTATAGTCTCCAGACTCCTTTAGCAATATATAAACATAGGAGCTGAATCGGGAGTTTGGGCCGATCCGAGAACAAAATGGATTGTATGGCTCAAGCTGCACGAAACCATTCGCTACCGATGGTTGGGTCAGTCTGGACTATCAAGATCTTATCCATTCCTTGTTCTCTAATTGAATTATGATTATTGTCAAAGTCGAGTACAAGTGAAGTAATTTTCGTTTTATGGAAGCAAAAATGTATCTTTGTGATTACAGTGTATTGACTCAAGTGTTACGCCCACTGTTATTATTCAAAGTACTGTCTACTATTATCTTGGTCGGGCTCTCTTTCTCTCTCTATATGTGTCTCTCTTTCTCTCTGTCTAGCTCTATCTAACTTGGCCAGTCGCGTCGGCTCCTACATATGTATAAATCGACCTGATCTTATTTCCGTATGTATATCCATGACCAAAGATGAAGTTATTTTGGGAATCGCGGTCTCCCTCTTACTAATTGGAGAAGGTTTTGAACGCATAAAGCTTCGCGCTATTTAAAACGAATCAACCTAGTGACCTCTAGATCTGTACTATTTATTTCCGCTTTTAGGAACCAACTACCAATATCGACCCTTTCTTCAACTTTTAGCTTATTTTCCTTCAAAACTCGAATTCCAAGAAACAGTCGCCATAAGAATGGCGTCATCTCTCGTCGTTTCGTCGCCTCGCCTGACTATTATTAACAGGTCCACCATGTAAACGTCCACAAGTAAGTGGGTAAACCTATAAAAAATAATTATAATAGAGGTTAATCTTGCAAACGATCACTCGCTTCGAAGCCAGTGTGAATATACTTTTAACCTATTTGGAATTAATGCCGGAAGGGGAGTGTGTAATGGAGCGTAATAGAATGCGTCAACCTTGACACGACCTTTTGTGTACCCTCAAAACGAAACCTTAACCCGAATAAACATAAAACTGACGCCTGAGACTTCGACGAACCCAGTAAGGGCGTTGCCTTTGGGATTCTTTGTTTTTAATTTAATGATTATTTAAGAAGTAATAACATTAAAACATTGATTTTGCTTACCATTCGGTTCCCCTTATATTTATAAGGAGAACCGAATAGTAAAACCTTTATCCTTATGCTAATTTGATTCTCTAACGGGTTATAGGGTGGACAGTGCTCTAATATTAAAATAAACTATGTAGGTACAAGTTTTAGTAAAATTCTCATAAAACTAAATTACTTTAAAATGTGGTCCTCAAAAAAAAAGCAATTCCATTAAAAAAATCGGCATGAAATGGAGCATAACATTCAGTTAAATAGAGTGTAAACAAAAACGTACTCCGATAGAGTCGAATCCATTCAAAGGAAATTTCTGAGAATGCTATCATTTAAATGCGGCCTTAAGAATCATCTGACTGGCTACGAGGAAAGACTGACTGCTTTTAAATTTGTCACATTAGAAAAACGCCGGCAGGTTGCAGATTTAGTGTTCCTGTACAAAATTTTAAATAATAAAATCGATACCTCTTGTATAGAAAAAATACAATTTATCATTACTAAAAGAAGTCTTCGATACCCAGACTTATTTAAAACACCTTTAGCAAAAAACTATACCGGAGTAAATAACGTAATCCCACGTATATGTCGTCTGTATAACAAATTTCATCTTGACAATCGCATCGATATATTTCATGATAGTTTATGCTCCTTCAAAGCGGCCCTCTTTAAAATACTGTAATTCTGGTATTTTTTTGTTTTTTTCCTTTTTTTATACGTATTTTTTTTAAAATTCAACCATTGTTCATGCATTGTGCTAATTGTGTACTCATATCAAAAGGATATTGATGTAGTCATGTAACTGTAGTATATATATGTCACTGTATGTGTTGTCAATATTCTGTTTGGGTACCAAATAAAATAAAAAAAAAGAATATACCAAAAACTAAAATAAAATAAAATAAAATAAAAGAATATACCAAAAACTAAAATAAACACACAAAAAATACGTTTAGGAAAGAAAAAGTAATACGAAATGTTTTAAAAAGTCATTAAGAGCCTTATTACAAAATAGCGTAGGTATTCTTTTAAAATGAGTTGAAAAAATGAACGCATTTTTTTTTGGATGTAACTATAAAAGATAGGATAAATAAATAAATAAATAAATAAATAACTATACAACCCTGGGAGAAAACCGCGGCACTGAGCGCTCTTCTCTTGCGCAAGCAAATATATACACAATTTCTAATTGTTTTTTGCAGTGTTTTCTCCTTTCTAATGACAATAATTTATATTATGTCGTATTGCTAAAAGAGTGAACTTTAATATAGTATAAGTATTATATAAGAATCTTATTTTATTTCTGAGAAAATTAGAATGATACAGGAAGATTTTTTTTTAATTTTGTGTAATTGTAAGTAATGTATACCTTGGATATGTGGTCAAAAAACGAAAAAATAAAGCCGTAGTGTACATCAAGAATACATGACGGACATAAAAAAAAATAGTATACGGTTTTCGTTGTAGTGATATTACTGTATTAAGGAGCTCAAAGTTTGCCTTCCGAGCGTTTTACGAATAACGACTTTCGGAAAATGGGCTGAATAAGTAAATAATATTCGTTATATCTAAAATTAAAGGCCGTTATGGTCAACATCAAGAAATGGTCCAGGTAATTCAGTAATTAAAGTTTGTAGAAATCTCTTCATTTCTTGGAATTAGAACGCCAAAAATCCACTTTTCTTGCCTTTCTGGAAAAAATATGTGATAGGGCTCTTAATATGTAATTCCTCACCTTTGTAATTGCTGTTTTTTCACACTGACCACTTAAAACTTAGATAACTTGGGTTTAAGTTGGAAATTCAAATGAAAATAAATTTTAATACAAGGCCCTGTTATTCTTTTTTAAAAATCAGCTGTTTATTTGTCTTTCGGTCCTTTGTTTATGCTCAAATATTTTCGTTTGTGCAACCCAGTTGAAATTTTTCATTATTTTCATATATGGGATCCTATGCCGGTGTTTTCTATTACAGATTATTGCAATCTGGCTATACCCACAGTTACCGCAAATGTGTACTGTTAAGAACTACAAACAATTATGAAGAAATAGGATAGAAAACGAATTTACCGCGTGAAATTTGTAGGACCCGACGTTTCGGTGACGTTGCAGCCGCCGTTGTCTAGGGTAGACTGAAGAGCTGTCAGTCCGTTGTTTTGCGGGTAGGCCGCAAACCGCGGCCGCCACTGCGTAGGTTATAACGGTGGTGGGGGCCGGGCTCGGAGCGCGGGAATTGTTAAAATCCGTCTTGCACACAACACTCACTGTATCCTGTTTTACGTCTTTGCGTTCGGCGTTCGGCGGCGGGAACATTTTAAGAAGAGGGTTCCACGTAGAAGACAGTTTGTAGCCGTCATCTCTATTGAAGTTCGGAGTTCTTCTTATTTCAATGGCTTCCCGGATCATGCGAGGAAAGTAGAATTGTTCCTTGGATAGAACAATGGGATTTTGAAACTGCATCAAGTGGTTACTTCCGCTATCCAATATATGTTCGCAGATCGCCGATTTTTCTCGCTGAACGTTTCACTACGAACTAAAACGTTCAGCGAGGCGCAAAACAACGGACTGACAGCTCTTCAGTCTACCCTAGACAACGGCGGCTGCAACGTCACCGAAACGTCGGGTCCTACAAATTTCACGCGGTAAATTCGTTTTCTATCCTATTTCTAATGTCAAACAACCGCGATAGTCTTCGATTTTAAATTATGAAGAAGCTCCAGATTAAATAACGGAGCCTGGTGAATCGCTCATCGAAACTGCTTCTGCGTGACAACGTATAACCACAGATTTCACTGCAAACAGTCGCAAAGTTGCAGGAGTTGCGGCTAGAGACTCCTGGTCACTCGCCGTACTTGCCAGACCTTGCTCCAACAGAGTTTCTTTTTTTTTCCAAAATGTTGATAACTTTAAAGGAAGCTTTTAAAACCTAGTAAATTGCCTACGAGAGTGAAAATTGTTATCAACGCAAAAGGAGAACACAATCTATATTAAAACTGACAATCTATAACTACCAGTACATAACTTCTGGATCCAACATTGATCGAAACCACGAGGAACCGCCGAAATCTGGATGACGTTCTGAATTAGCCGCGAAGGATAATTTTACATTCCTGGCAAGGAAAGTATTGTAGACGCACTTCTGCGTGTCTGTATGTCTGTGTGTATTCCTCAACGATAGCTCCCAAACTTTCACGCTTCATCCTATTGAGCGGAAATTTGGCATACCGCCATCATTCAGTCATGGCAAGAGTTGAAAAGATTGTAGTTGAAATCGGTCCACCACATGGCGCGCTAGTCATACTTCAATCTCGAAATATCAGTTTCGAGACTTGAAATTCGGTACACAGATGCGGTACACAGTTGGACCGAAATTCCGTTGTGAAATTTTGGTTGGAATATCTCCTATACAAGGCACACAAAAAAACATAAATTCGGTAGTATTTAAAAAAACTACATCATTCGGTAGTATTTAAAAAAACTACATTGGTATTTATTTGAATACCACGGAAATACTAGAAAATACTAAAAAAAACTACTTTTGCTATCATAGTCACTCGACACAATCACTATCGGATGGGAGGGAAGGAGGTTCGAGGGTTTGGCGCGCGGAGGGGGTTGTCTGCTTGCCGGGAAAGCCTTGGGGTGACACAACCGATATTTTATTTTCGTTGCTGTTCTACGGTATCCTAAAGTGTGTCGGAGAAATTTCCTTCCACATAATCGTTTGTGCATCACCGATGAACTTTCATTCACCTCGGCAAATCGATGTCTAGCGTGCCCAAATTAGGCCACAATAATTATTTTATGACCTTTCTCCGTGCGCGCGATTCCCTTGACCAGATAAGGGACATCGAAATCACCGGGGGGTTACTGTCACGCAAATTGCCGACGGCACGCGTGCCTGAGAGTATTGAATATCGAGCGATGTTTCTTTTATTTTTTATAATAATAAGTATCCTGATTGTATTTTGATTATGCAGACTTGTGTTGCGTGTTCATGCGGAAATCAGATTTATTGAAGATTAATTTCAAGCTTCATACGTTGTCTGAGAGGGGGTCTATAATTTTAATTCGCTTTATTTATCTATACTATAATATTATAAAGAGGTAAAGTTTGTGAGGTTGTAGGAAGTAATCTCTGGATCTACAGAACCGATTTTAAAAAATCTTTTACCAATAGAAAGCCACGTTATTTGTGAGTGTCATAAGCATATATTAATCCGAAAAATTAAAAGACTTTTTCGTGGTAGTCGGATTTGCAAAGTAAGTCGGAGAAAAAACGGTCGAACGAAAACGTTTCTAACTAACGTTGCCTTAACGATGAGAGATATATGATTAAGTTCTAGAGAAAAGTTGTAGTGCTTGATAATGCCTACAAAAAAGTCAGCAACAGCATATGTCTAACTTGTATATTTAAGTCACAAAAAGTAGTTTTTTATATTAAAAAAATAATTTAAATCGTTAGGTCACGTTTATTGGTCATATTATCAACAATTATGAATTCATATTAAAATAAGTAAATTGATCGTCTCAAGTGTTTAAAACAAAAGACTTTTCCCTTTTACAGCATATAATTTCCCTTTTACTGCATAAATGGTTAAAGAGATGACACTCACAAATAAGACACTCACAAGAAGACACTCACAAATAACGGAAATATAGTCAAATCGGCATGCAAATACATACATACATATGCAGTAAAAATATAACCCTTCTTTTGGCAGTCAGGAAATAAACCATAGCACTCGGTACTAACCGAACCATACTCATAATTTCATCACAAGTAAAAACTTTTACCGCCAAAAAAGTGGGCACGGGTCAGCTAGTTTTAGATAAACAGATAGCCATCATTTATACAATAACTAATAACAATAGATGAATACAGAAGAGCAATTCGCAACTTGTTTACTATATAAATAGGATAGAAAACGAATTTACCGCGTGAAATTTGTAGGACCCGACGTTTCGGTGACGTTGCAGCCGCCGTTGTCTAGGGTAAACAGTTTACCCTAGACAACGGCGGCTGCAACGTCACCGAAACGTCGGGTCCTACAAATTTCACGCGGTAATTTCGTTTTCTATCCTATTTATAATGTCAAACAACCGCGATAGTTTTCGATTTCATATTGTTTACTATACATCGCTAACATCTTTCAGGCCGTATTTCATTGAATCTGGTATCATGACAGTGCTTATAGTATTGTATACTGCTTATAGTATTTGTATACTTTATATTCGGAATGATAATAATGGTTATTTGCCATTTTTAAATAGGCTTTCATTGCATTGTATGTAGTTCTGTGTGGTTACAGAATAAAAGAAAATAAAATAAAATATAAAGATAGGGTTTTTCAATAAGGACGGGTCGATGTTGACAGTCTGTGCAATAAAATAAGCTGATCACAAGCTTTTATTTACCTTGCAATGTTTGTCAGTGTGTTTGTAAGTTTGTTTAGGTCAAATCTTGCAAGCTGAATTAGAACCACTTCCTCTTACTCTATGAAGTTGAATTTTTTCATGTTGGTACAGTTTCGATGATAAAGTATTTTTTTGGTGCATGGCCTGATTCTACACCCAGGATCGGCTCCCGACGAGGATACCCTTCCACGGTCAACATCACAGACACACAATTTTGTATACGCATTCAATTATGATACCCTGTTCTAAATTTCACCATGCCACGGCTGCTGCACCCAGGGTTGGCTCCCGACGAGAGGACTCCTCAACGGTCAACAACACCGAAACGAAATTTTGTATACGCATTCAATTATGATAGCCCGTTTTAAGTTTCACCGCGACAGGGCTGCTACACCCAGAGTTGGCTTCCAACAAGGATAATCTTCAACGATCGACAACACAGAAACTAAATGTTGTATAGGGGGAAGTCCCCTAATGCCGGACGGCACCTAGCGTCGCGACGCGACTTGTCGAGATACTATAAAATCCGCCATACACGATCCAGTGTACTGTCAAGTTTGCAGAACGTTTGAAGTGGCGTCCAGTTTGCAGTGCATTTATATAGACCACTCACGTTCAAGTTAGCCGTCTAGTTTGCATGATGCCGCACCAGTTGGAACGAAGGCGTCACCAGTGACGGACGATGAGGCGTTAGCCATCCTAGGTTTATTGCTCGCAATTAAGAATACAGAAAGGAGAGATCGTTCAATATGGTGCCAAAACTGGTCATTGAAACGAAAAAAAATGTCTCATAAAAAAATAGTCAAAGAATTGAGGATTGCTCCATAAGATTTTGCAGGACGCATAAGACGCAGGGTTCCATTTTGGGCCCTATTCTATTTTTAGTATATGTAAATGATTTACCAATGTATTTCAACGATATAAATGTAACGATGTTTGCTGACGACACCATTTTAATTGTTGCCGGTAAAGATATGGAAGAATTATTGATTAACGTTAAAATTAATCTATTCAAACTAAATAGTTGGTTTGAGAGCAACAACCTCACACTAAATGCGTCTAAAAGTAACTTCATACATTTTACAAATCATCGAAATCGGAATAAAGGTTCGCCAATAATACTTTCAATAAATAACACTGCCATTCCTCAAACTCATTGTACTAGATTTTTAGGTGTTCATGTCGACGAACTTTTAAAATGGAACTTTCACTGTGAAAACCTCGAAAGTAGGTTAAGTCGGGCATGTTATGCTTTAAGTATTGTAAGAAGGTCTTTGGATGAATTGCAAACAAGAAATGTTTATTTCAGCTATATTGAAGCTATCCTAAGTTATGCCATTACGATCTGGGGAAATTGTTATGCTTGTCATAGGGAACCCATATTTATACTCCAAAAGAGAGCAGTGCGAATAATTGCAAAGGTGAAAAGGGAAGAGTCATGTCGACCCATTTTTAAAAGGCTAAGAATCCTCACCTTAACCTCACTCTATCTCTTTAAGTTACTGACTGAGTTTTTTAAGAATAAAGAAACACATTATAAAAAGTTTTCAGATACACAATACTAAAAATACGAGAAATAAATTAAACATTTTTATACCATGTATTAAACTAAACACAGCAAGGCAAGACAAAAAATACTCAGGGCCATATTACTTTAACAGGCTACCAGAAAGTTTAAAAACTATTCAAGTGGAAAGCTTATTCAAAAAGTTACTTAAAGAATTCTTATTAGACAAAGCTTTTTACTCGATCGATGAGTTTGTTAATTTTAAATAATTTTTCAAATTTTTTGGTCATTTTTTTGACAATTTTAAGTAGCATTTTTTAATTATTCTGACTTTTTCTGATTTTAATTTCTTGATTATTTTTATCAATTATTTTAATTTGTGGTTTTAGTAAATAAATCTTAAAAATGATTTGGATGCCCTAAAAGCAATAATGAAGTAACTGTATGTACGTGGTGATAAATTTAAATATTGTAAAAACGAACTAATATACTGTAATTTAAATGTACCTAAATATTAAGTTTCTACAATCTGTTAAGATTTTTTGGAAATAAATTGAAATTGAAATTGAAATTGATTATCGTAATTATGTACGAAAGAAAAAATATATATTTAAAAGGCCGTCACGTGCATACGCGCGTCTTCTTCGATGCCGTCATGCAAACTTGACCGCTTATACACACGTTCAAGTTTACATGACGCTGCAAACTTGATCAAGTCGGCAGAATCGAAATTCAATTTTTGCTTCAAGTAGACTTGTCATGCGCGCTGATTGCCATATTATACCGTAAAGTTTACCAGACGCCGCTACAAACGCGCTGCAAACTTGAAGGTAAAATGGTTCGTGTAGTGTCCGGCGCTAGGTGCCGTCCGGCACCAGGGGACTTCCTCCTACGCATTTAATTATGATAGCCCGTTCTAAGTTTCGCCGCGATAGAGCTGCTGCACCCAGGGTTGGCTTCCAACGAGGGGACTCCTCAACGGTCAAAAGCACAAACACAAAATTCTGTATAGCATTCAATTATGATAGCTTGTTCTAAGTTCCACTATGACATGGCTGGGATTATCTCGCATCTCCGGTTATCTCGGGACAGAGCATTTTAATAAAAGCTTGTTTTTTTTTAATGTGTTTTTACTATTAACTTATTTAGGTTCACTCACAGAATGGCTCGATGTCGTTATAACTCCCTGGGGTGACATGTTCACCCGTTGTAATTAACACCACTCAATAACCCAATGCGTAAATGGTGCGGGTTATAAGAGTATTTTTTTAATATCTCAATCCAAATGATTAAATGAGCAGTCACATAGTATCATGAAGTTTGGAGTTTCAGAGGACTGCAGCCTTGGATTACATACGAAAATTGATCTAAAAGCAATTCAGCATCAAAAACAATAATTTAAAAGGTTCGCTGTTCGCGTGTATCAAAAGAATGAAAGCCAATGCCATCCTGATAATGCGCTTATTGTGCTCGTCAGTAGACCAAAATCCAGCGTCGAAAAAATCTTATATTTTATAACTTTTTTAAGTACCTAAGTCACAAATTTATTTCACCTAAAAATTACAAAAGTAATGGGAAAAGAATTATCCTGATATTCTGTCAATTGTTTTTCATTGTGTTTGAACGCTACATTAAAAAATAAACCTAAATAAATTCTTAGCCTTTGATGTTTTCTAGTTTCCTGGCAAAATTCGGTAAAAAATCACATGATTGTTGAAAATTACTTAAGCTGATCTTTGTGCGGAATTCTGATTTTTGCTGAATTTTAGAAGATTTCCAACCCCTTTAGATGATTCATCAACTTATCGAGTTCTTTTAAAAATCGTAATATGAAAATCATAATATTCAATAAAATGGTTGACTGTAAGATATCGCAATAGCGATAAGTCCGCCATTTGTGCATTAATTGTCTTTTTTATGAAACCGTGTAGTAATCATAAAGTAATGTTTTTATAGCATAATAAAGTTATTCTATTCTATTACATATTAATGGAAGATGAAACACACCCAGTTAAAACAGACAGACAGACACACAGACAAACAGGCAGACTTCAGTCTGGAAATGGTCTTAATCGTCTTGGAAGCGTTCAAAACGCATACCTACATATCCGTCTTCACCTTAAAGATATTTTTTTACGCATTCACAATACTTTACTCGTCGGTTTGTACGCCGGTAAAGTAGAGTGTAGGGTATAAAATTATAAATAATAATAGTATCCGTATTGCTTAAAATATACGAAACGTAAAATCATATTTGGATATTTTCCAATTTAGTGATATAAAGAATCTCATGTTGATTACATATAAATGCATTCGTTTAAAATCTACTTCTCACAATTGAATTATACAATGTATGCATAAACCTGGACAAGTGAAAATGCTTTAGGTTGCGAATATCGAAGCCTAGTGTTGTCGCCGATGACAACGAAAATTTTAACCACCCTACCTTTGGGCTATTATTTAAAAAGTAAGTTTCTTTTCTTATCTTGTTTTCTTTTCTCACTCAATCTTTGGTTTCTTTTTATTAGATTTCTCAGTAACAATATTTGTTTGAAATATACCACACAAAATATATAGCGGTTTATATAAGCTGTTTTTATATATAGGTTTTATATAAATTTGTGTATATATAATTTCTATATATTTTTTCAAAAATTTCTGTATGATAATACAGCCAACGTATCACGTAAGTTCGTATACATAGGTAGGGCGGTTAAAACTCAAACATAATTTTTCATATATCTTGTAAATTTGTAATTTAAAGTAATATTTTAAACTTCGTTAAAGCCCGTTCAAAGTTTCTTGGGAATTCTTCTCTGGCGGTCGTAATCGAATGTCCGCAATTATATAAAAAAATAACGATAATCCTAGCATCAAGAGAGGTGAACTGGGTGGCATAAGAGGAGCGGACGCCTGAAGCAGGCGTGAGAAGAGAGAAACAGCTGGAGCAGCTGTATTTCAGAGAGATGGCGATAGACGCTTGTAGCCAGTGTCTATTTAGATAAAAACCGCGTTGTACGCGCAAGGGTTGCGGAAGGGCGCGACCCGCAGTCTGATCGACCTCTTCGTACAAAGCGGCCGCGTGCGTTCTAATCTTTTTGCTCGGATTTTTTTGTGCGCGAACCGTTTGTTTTATTTACTCGAATTCTCATTACATCTATCAACAACCTATCGTCGTATTGCTCACCACGACACAGGGCCACACCTTTCGTTCTTGCGACAGGTGGGCGCTAAACAGGCGTTGACTGTTTACAGTCCGGTCAGCATTAAACCTATAGTGCCAAGAACAGCGGTGACAGTGGTGATATACCTAGTAACTGAAAAGAGGACAATCAAGAGACATAACATAAAAGAGGACAAATCAGTCATGTGCTCCTTGAGCGTAAGCTGATAATCAAAGAGAAAATGTTGTCCTATCAAGAAAGTATATTAAAAAGGATAAAAACACGACTCCCGTAACAGAAAGTGGATGTGACACTCAAATGTATGTGAGACTAAGGATTACTTAACGATTCTAATACCACACACTTCTAAATCCTTCCGAGCATTTGGAAGTTATGGTGGAATTAAGAAACTGTAAACATACATCCATATACTCTGAAAACATAACACTCCTTTTTTGAGCCGACGCGTAAAAAGTAAATATATTAAAAAGAATAAAAAACACGATTGCCTTGTTTACGCCGATGTTTACTACTGTATTTATATTTATTTTTATTACGGTTTTGTTATGAAACATTTGTGATCTATGTATTTATCCATATAGATACGTATATATTTTAGAATGTACTAAATCTGACCTTTCATTTGACACTAAATACTATATATTTATGTTAAGTTATTGACATTTAGCTATTTGGACATTTAGACAACTACTTTAAAATTTAATTCAATTCTTTATTTTGAACACACACAGTATTACAAAGTAATAACATTAAACAATAACGTATACAGATTTATAACAAATATAACCGGTTACGGGTTTCAATAAAATTACATAAAATACGTTAAACTATGTACTTAATAAAACTAAAGTACCAAAGTACCTAAATTTTTATTACTACATAAGAGGTTTGTGTTTAAAGTGTGTGTGTGTGTGTGTGTGTGGGAGTGTGTTGAGCGTGTGGGTGTGGAGTGTGATCTGTGTATATAGTTGTGTATATAGTTGATATTTGGACAGTTAATGTATCCTATGACACTCGGGATGACATAACTATTCTAACAATACCACACACTTTTAAATGTGTTCAAGTATTTGGAAAATATGGTATAATTAACAAACGGCAAACGTACATCCATGAAATTCGAGAACATAACACTATTTTCTTTGGGCAGTCGTGTAAAAATACGGGTTTTTCGGCGCTGGCTCTAGGCCTATTAGTGTTGTATTGGTAGCGTCAATGTGGCGTTCGTCCGTCAATAATAAAGAGGCCTGTTAACTGCCGCAGGGCGGTAAATTGACGGCCTCGCAACATTGGCGCCCTCAAACACCATTACGTATTAAAACGGATCGCCCGCAATCCGCCTTCGACATTCCAACGCCCACTGCAGACTTTGGATCCGACAATGTCAAGGGCTATTCGGTGAGCCGTGAGCAGCTGCAGCTGCGGTCTGACGATCGTGTACATTATTAACACTGGCCAGTTGATCAATCTGATAGACTTTGAAAATTATTTAATTTCAATCCACGCGGGGCGACGGTCAAGGGTGTTGTTTACTGATTCTACTGTTACTGACATGCGATCGTATAGATAAATAAATGTGCCACCCTAGCCAGACTGGCACATTTATTATCGATACGAGAGTGCTCCTGAGACGGTAAACCTAATATATAATAATGATAGATTTTAATCAGATTTTTATTTTTATAATATAACTAGCAGTATCCTACGCGCGTTGCTACGCCAAATCGGTCGCATTCGAAATTTAAATTCACCGCTTTAAAATTCATTTGACTATAAAAAAAGAAGAACACACTGATGTCTTCGCGGTCGCATTCGAAATTCAAATTCGCCGCTTTAAAAAAAAAAAAATTTTGGTTTTATTGAGGACACTAAAATTTTTCCTTTGGTCCGATCGGCACCAAACTTCACAGAAACCATCTCTAAACTAATCTAAGTTTCCCTCAAAATTTAATCAAAATCGGTCGAGCGGTTTAGTAGTCCATAGCGGACCTACAGACAAACATTCATTTCATTT